>CAKAOJ020000016.1:1067500-1575000 GCA_916701645.2 Sebastolobus alascanus | reverse complement strand
TGTGTTTATGTTAGCTTATGGATAGTTGTTAGCCAGCTAGCTTAAACTGCTAAGTGCAAATGCAAGTTATTCATCGTCTGCCATTTTTGGCAGTTACTAAACAGCCTCTGGTACATTACCACCTCCTTCTGGACTGGCCCGCATCAGCATCATTTGCAATCACGTTTGTGATCTGGCCAACAGATGCATATATTTATGTGGTAAGTGTAAATGAAAGTGTTCTAAATCTCATCTGGATTTTAATGGATATACAGTATATACAAATATTGACAAAGAGGCTTTGCCTGTGCTCTTTGTTGGGTAACAGCAGAGAAATTACTGTGAGCATCTCAAAGTGGTGTTTGTTCAAGATGATAGCAATGCAAAACATGCACATGGCACAGTTTTATATATATATCTATATATATCTATATATAGATATATATCTATATATATATCTATATATAGATATATATTATATAGATCTATCTATCTATCTATCTATCTATCTATCTATCTATAGATAGATAGATAGATAGATAGATAGATAGATAGATAGATAGATATTAGGGCTGTCAATCAATTAAAATATTTAACAACAACAACAGCTGTCAGTGTGCTGACTTGACTATGACTTACCCCAAACTGCATGTGATTATCATAAAGTAGGCATGTCTGTAAAGGAGAGCCTTGTGAGTACCCATGGAACCCATTTTCATTCACATATCTTGAGGTCAGAGGTCAAGAGGCCCCTTTGAAAATGGCCATGACAGTTTTGCCAAAATTTTGCGTAAGTCTGCGTTATATAGCCTCTTTTGCAACAAGCTAGTATGAGGTTTTGAGGTTTTAGGTTTTCTTGTTTCATACGATGCCAGTATCTTCATTCTAACTTTAAAACTGAGCCCGCTACAGCTTAAAAATCACTTCACTCATTCACTCAAAAATCCATCATTTATTATACCCCCCCGCGGGTATATAGCGCTCCGCGTGTCTGTCCTTCCGTCCGTCCGTTTCGTTTCCGGAGCAGAACTCGGAAACTATTTAACTTAGGAACTTCAAATTTGGTATGATGGTTGACAGTGTGGTCTAGTTGTGCCTTTTGGGGGTTAGAAGTCCAGGGTGCCCAACATTTTTGAAATTTTGGGCACCCTAGACTTGAGGAAGGTGAGCTACATTGTGCTCAATAGACTAATTTCATTAGTTCGAAAAGGGCAAAACCTTTGGCCCTACTTTAGTAGGGGTCAAGCAGTGAGCGGGGGTATGTGAGCCATGCTCACTTTTGCCTTGTTATTTAGTCGCAAGCATGGGACAGATGAATGTATCCTGGACTTAAAGGTGCAGTTGGTTTGAGCAAATATGATAAAAACCTATTTTTATAACACTGCCACTATATGCTGACAGTAGTAGATGAGACAGGTAATCTTTGAAAAAATCATGTGCCTCTGTGTCCTGCTGGGCTCCTAATGGGATTTGCAAGATTTCAACGTGCTGAAAGAAAAACAACCAATCAGAGCAGAGGAGTCTCTACAGCAGCTGTCAATCACTTCTCGCGAAACTCATGAACTCCGATCAAACTGTCAAATTAGGCAGCACTGATCAAATATGAATCAAGATATTTTTACTGTAATGCCTATTTTTCTTCTCAAATGTTGTCAGAAACATCTTGTAGTGTACTATCTAGCTGTAAAATGAGAAAGTTTGCTCCGGCTGGTGCACGGTGCTTGGTTTTGGCTCGACTGTTTTCAACATGGTGGCCGGGTCACAAACTTTCTCATTTCTCACAGAAATAGGTATTACAGTAAGCTTGATAAGCGCTGCCTTGTTTGATAGTTTGCGAGTTTCACGAGCAGTGATTGACAGCTGCTTTAGAGACACCTCGGCTCTGATTGGTTGTTTTCCTTTGGGCACGTTGAAATCTTGCAAATGCCATTAGGATTACCAGGAGGACACAGAGGCACATGATTTTTTAGCATAAAGTAACTTTTATCAAAATTTGCTAAGTTACCAACTGCTCCTTTAAAGGTTCAGTGTGTAGGAGTTTGGGTTAATCTATTGGCAGAAATGGAATATAATATTAATATTTTTTTTTAATTAGTATATAATCACCTGAAACGAAGAATCATTGTGTTTTAGTTAGCTTAGAACGAGTCCTTCATATCTACACAGGGAACAGGTCCTCTTAATTTTTCGACAGTAGCCCAAAACGGACAAACCAAACACTGGCTCTAGAGAGAGCCTTTCACATTTTTACGTTACCTGAAGGCCACTGTAGTTCTCCAACATACTTGGAAAGGGAGGGATGAGTGGAGGGGTATTCAGTTGGTTGCAATCTGCAACCTCACTACCAGATGCCACTTAATTCTACACACTGGTCCTTTAAAAGAACAACTCATGTTTTTAGGTACGAATGACGAGTTCAGTCCCCTCCAGTGAGCAAGCAGTTTGCTTGGGCTGACAAAGCACACAGATGAACACAGGGTAACAAAGCTGTCTTCAGGGACAGCCTAGTGTGTAATTTAAGGGAAACCCCCTCGGCACATTAGGGCTCACCAGAGAGAGAGCCAGGCACCACAGGGAGCTCCCACTGCGGGACAGATGTGCCAACAGTCGGGCTCTTGTCGCCTCATTCCCTCCAGAGTGTTTCAGGAGAATGTGACTGAACAAGAACCTTTCACCAAAACCATCATATGGAAAGAAATCTCTGACACCGTACCATGTTCTCCAGGGGTGCTCAGACACTGATCAACTGTGAAAATGTTGCTTTACCAGCATGCAAAACCCACTCTTGTATCTAAGGGTGTTTTCACAAATATTTATTTTTAAACTAACCAAACTCAGTCCTCTTAAAGTGGACCAAATAGTGGACCAACAGAAAAGGGACTCAGTTCTTTTGGTGTTCACATTGTCAGTTCATTTGAAAGAGGACTCATTTCTCTGTCTGGTCCACTTCAGCTGTGATGGGGCCTCAGTCCTCTTTCTGTTCACACTATAGTTTCTCTGGAGCTAAGACCCACAGAGTTTTTTTTACTTGGACGCAGCACTTGCTGTGCGGTCCCAATGAAATACATAAATTAAGCCCATAAATGTCTGTGTGGCGTGTATGGAAAATGCAGCACTTTTGTCAAGTTGCTGCCACCGGTGTTTTCCGGTGTCCCGTCTGTCAATGCAATTATTTATGTGTTTTGTCATCAATTATTTTGCTAATATTTGTCAAACACTGAAGACAACTCTCCACTCTATTCTGCAGCACACAACCTTTCAGCTGAGCGCGCACACACACATTCATAACGCGTATGTGGGGCTATCTGATACAGACATCATCATGCTATCATCATCATGCTTACATTGTTTTGAAGTGGAGGCTGGTGGTCAAAAAATGTACACGCATAGTGAATCACAACTTGTTAATCAAAACTTTTATTAGAATGAAAAATGCATACAATAAAGTTGCCGGCTGGACTTAAATGAGTAGTCCGATGTTTGGCCGGCAGCAAGCAATTGTTTTTTCGAGTGTTTCAGTGCAATAGCACATTCCCTCTCTCTTATCAATTTTATATTGTAAAAACTGTAAAATAAAATCTCCTTCAAACAACTTTATTTATTCAAGTTTCTGGCCGAAAACATGCAAGCATGAATCAAGCAAGAGATCATTCTTGAAGGGATTCTGGAAAATTGAGGACATTGCTAAAATAGAAAAATAACACAACACCTTGTAAAATAGCTACTGGAACATGTTGACCATCAGTTCCATTATAAGAATATTTGAGGGTGGAATGAAAATCAAAGCAGACTGGGAATTTTCTGGCTTGTTGCATATAACTGACAAGATAGCAAGACTATGTAAAACTGATGTGTTTTGACCTTGAGAGACACCAAAGACCTATAATTTTGCAAATGCTTTATAGTGTTGACATGTGGCTGTGTTCCTTTAAATATATGGTTCCAGACAGATGTCAGAAAGTTCACAACAGGATTTGAATTGCAATTGAAAGACTGTAGAGAAGCAGCATACTGCTTACAGTCAGCAGGAGGAATCCAGCTGTCAGCTTTTTTTTTAAGGCGTTGGCTGTCCTCCACATGATGAAGTCATGAGAAAAATCCTTGAAATTGGTTCAACTCTGACTCAACCCCTGCCAGCTGTATCATGGGTTTGTTGTATATAAGCTTCTTAGAATTCATGGCGCCATTGTAATTGGAAAACAACGAACAAAGACAGGATAGGAGTGCAGTTCTTGTCATAAGCTGAATCTGAACACAGTGACTAGCTCCCATTTCCATCATTTCTTGCCTTTGCCATTACCCAAGAAGCATTAAGCAGAAGAGGACCAATTATAAAATTATGTTTTCATAATTCTACCTTGCTGACTGATGTTCATTAAGCACTTTTGAGTGAAGTGTCAAAGCAAATTATAGCAGTGTTCATTTTAATATTGCTTGGGTCTTTTGGTGTCAGTGCCCTATGAAAGAGGAGTAACGGAGGTGAAACAGCTGGAGAGCCAATCTGAGTCTTGCTCTGAAAGGAGATGATTGCGATTGCAGTTTCCCAGCAGTTCTCACTGCTTGGCTCTCTGAAGCGTGTGGAGCGCAAGGCTAAGAAGACAGGTGCAAGGCAGACATGCAGTGCTCATAGATTGCATCATTGTCTAGAGTGCAGGTGTGAAGTGTTCTCCTCATTGCATGCTGATTACATGCTGTCCAGATGATTTTCAATACAAACTGTTGGCCTGACTGTGTATGTTTTTTTTTTTTCATAATCACATGTTTTAGCAGGAGTGTGTAATATAGAGGGTTGGCTGGGACCAAATGGGTCTCAGTTAGGTATACAAAAGTTATGATTCTTAAGATTACAGTACTGGTTAATTTGGCAACACTGGCCCCAGAATTACTGTGTTTTAAATGACACATATATCTGCCACATTCCTTATATAACACTGTTGTCTTCCGGATTAGGTGAAATGCGCCGACTGTATATGCAGATTGTATATTAAATGACTGTTGCCTGGCATAAACAGTGTTAAAATGGGGATGATATGATGAAATTCCGGTAACTTCATCAATTTAACCTTAAACCTACAATAACTTTTTTTTGGCCACTTGGGGCAGTGGGAACCAGTTGTGAACACAACATTGACATATCATCACCATTTTAGGTGATATGGCAGACTTGTTAGCAAACTGTTGCCAATTACGCAACCAGCAGTTAAGGAGCCTGATGAATGTAAGTCCAATATTCACTCTTTTAGCTCTGCTTTGGTCTCTACCACCCCCTGCAACCCATTCTCACTCCCAACTCATCTGTATGCATCACACCAGGCTTTCAACTAACTCCAATGTAAATCCTCCCGCGTCATTATAGAGTGCTCCAGGGATGACGTATTTTTGTAGGCCAACCCGGAAGTTAGCATCGCCGTGGTTCCCTCGACAAAAAGCCAATGGGGAGTTTTCCATTGGGTTTTGGATTATTGCAGATATTAAGATCTGTGGCCTTTAGGACTCATTCCACTCTATTAGACAGTAAGAGCAACTGACGTTATATAAAGAGTGAGGGGTCTACGTAGGGCGAGTGGGAGGGGAGGATGGATGGCTCAAACAAACACAGGACTTTCATCCAGGAGGCCGCTGTTCGTGTCCCGTGTGAAACCAAAAGTCAACGTTGACTTATTTGTCATGTCAGTGGTTAGTCACATGCCTCATTAGTATCGTTAGTCCCGTGAGTCACACGAGTCGCTCGTCACGTGAGTCATTAGTCAGTCAAGTAAACGCCAGCGACGACCTTTTCCTAACCCTACCTAAGTGGTTTTGTTTCTTAAACCCTAACTTCCTGTGAAGACAGAAGTTTATTTTGAAAACACACTATGCATGTAACAAGTGTATATTGACACGCCATCCCTGACAAGTCCAACATTTATGCTAGAGGGGTACCTAGAGCATCAAGGTTTGAAGCTTAGGGCCACTGACCAAGCATCGATATTTGATGAGTTGGGAGTGAAAATGTGTTGACCCCTGAGGGAAATATCTTCTTTCAATGAAATTGCTGCTCCAAAAACAAACTTTGGACTTTGGAAAAAAAAGGAAAGTAAAAGCCACAAACATTTGCTCCATTCAATCAAATTTACCTTTATAAATCTCCATTACTTTAGTTAGGGACTCCACAAATGACTTCGACATCCATGCTGTAACAGTCGGACAGAAGCGGTTAATGTTAGTTTTCCCAAAAGCATGTATCATAACTAATTTCAGACTTCCTACCTTCATGTGACTACAGACCATGATTAACCCTAACATCTCTACATCTGCTATCAGTGTAAGTCCGTTCAGTTCCACTCTGATACCACAGTAATGGAGGTGGTGCTTGAGAGTGTAACACATATATCAGCCATAGCTTATATTTACCTAGGTTGCCGTTGTGGGATCTTTTTGATTTCTCAATATTTTTGACAGTTTATTTCTCAAGGGTGATTGAATGAAATAAATAAAGAAGCTTAAAGCTCCCAATCCTCCATATCCATCAGTATTTTCTTCTGCTCCTTTAAAGCAGGCATGCAAACCAAATTGAGCGCTTTGCCGTTGCCCCTTCTGGAAATCCTGTGAGCCAAACTCAGCAATCATGCAAGCATTCAACAAGGGGCAGCACCTCTTCCTGTCAGTCACAGGGTGTGCTTCTCTTCATACAACAGAGTACATACGCAATTTGGGAAAATTCTCTGATGAATGGCGATGGAGAAGATTATGTTTAAATTGAGTGGAAACTGTTTCTATTCTGGGAGACAAGAGTAGGTGAAAATGTGAGCAAACTAACGTTCATACATACAGTACATAGAAAAGTCACAAGTCATTACGTAGATGTGAGATCTGAGATAGATAGGCTCTCTATGCCTTCTTACTTTGAAGACAGAAATCAAGATTGCTTTTGTTTGTAAGATAAGATATTCCTTTATTAGTCCCACAGTGGAGAAATTTGCAATTTGCATATTTTTACCTTTACCATAGCATATCCACTGACATGGGACATTTTAAAGGTCCCATATTATAGAGAGTGACATTTTCACGTCTGTTTTTGATTATAAAGCAGGTCTAAGTGCTATGTAAATACTGTGGAAGTATCAAAATGCTCAATCCACGGAGATGCACACAGCTTGTACTCAGAAACTGTGCCTTTAAACGAGCCGTCAGGTTGTGATATCACAACTATACAGTCACTTGTAGAAGTGCCGCTAAACTCTGTGTAGTTTACACACACAGCTGCAGTGACGCTGCAAAGATGGCAACAGCGCCTATGCGGAAGACCGGAAAATGCTGACCAATCAGAGCAGACTGAGATTTTTAAGACGGGGAGGCCTTAAAGAGACAGGCACTAAAACGGAGCGTTTCAGACAGAGGGTGAATACAGGTATATTCAGACAGACAGTTTTAGAAAAATAATGTGGTTTTTGGCTGGACCGCAGAGGGCCAGCCCTACAAACGCAAAAGTCTGTCACTGAGTGAGTGACTGACTTACTGACTGAGTGATGAAGTTACAGGATTGGTCGGCCGACTGCTGGAGCTTCCTCATTGGTCATTGCTCTTTCAAAATGAAAAGGCGGAGAACAGTTCTGTGTTTACGTTTTCTGGGGAGCGTGTCAGCGGTTCAATGTAACATTACATAGTGTTGTTGTTATGCATGTGTTATTGTTTATGTTCGTTTAAGTTACGTTATGTTCGCAAATTTTCGCCTCGCTTTCCTCCATTTCCGCCATGAACTTACTATCTAGCAGCCACACGTCACTACTGTGTATGAACCCAAAATAAACAGACTGTGCTGTGATTTAATTGCAATAAATAGATCAAAATAATGCCGAAATAACAACATAAATATATCGATTTGTAAAAAGTCGAAATTCATTCTTTGTCAAGTCTGTCCGCAACACAACAAGCAAACAACTTTTAAAATGTTTGTTTTCTGAAGGGAGTTCGGATCGATCGATGCCAGGCTATGCTAACACCAGCTACTCGATCAACACTCAACATAACGTCATCTAGGCATAAATACGGCAGCGACGCTGTTGTAAACGGATCAAAGTGTGCCGAAATAACTACATAATGATGCTGATTAGTAAAAAGTCTGAATTCATGCTTTGTCAGGTCTATCCGCAAGACGACAGGCAAACAACTTTTAAAATGCTTGTTTTCTGAATGGAGTTCGGATCGATCAGTGGCAGGCTACGTTAACATTGTAGCTGCTCCATTAACACTCCATCTAGGGATAAATACGGCAACAACAACGTCAGCGATGACAGCGGGAATATCTCAAAGCTGATAAACTTTCGCAACGTATGTATATATTGAACACCACTTATATGATGAATGCTTTTGATACACATGCTTTCATAAAAAATTGAAATACTTTTAACCTTGGATAATGTATGTCATTCTAATACTTTTTCACCTTATATAAAATGTATAATATACTGAGTAGTAAATGTTACCATTTACTATTACTGAATGCCATTTGCTTCAATATAAGTTGGCTTTCAATCAAACATTAAGATATAAGTGGAAAAAACTGTTCACAAAACCTTATAGACGTGACCACTGACTATTTGTATAACAATTTAGCTACAAATTCACAGACTTGACCATACGGTCCAGCCATATACTCGGTTTTGACCGAGTCTTGTTAGTAGTCTTAAGGGAGCTTTCACAAGCCAGAGTCCGTTAGGCTAGTCTGAATCAGAGTGAAATATGATACTTCTGGTTCGGTTAAAACGAAAACGGGAAAAAAATGGACCAAATAAAAAAATAAATTTGCAGAGTGGCATGTAGGAAGGAGGAGGGTTTTTTCACTTTGACTCTGCACTGATCTCAATCACAATATTTGTGGACTTTTATTTATTATATTCTCTATGTTCTCTTCGGCCCAGATGTCTGCACTCATGTTAACCTGTCGTTCACCTGTGTCCATCCCAATAAATGCCCGCGCAGGCAGCCCATAATCCTCTGCGTTTTGGTTCACTTCCTGCACTTGGGTCGGATTATGTTCTCACTGCAATTGAATTGCATTAGGGTTCGCTTGTAAATGGTCCGGACCAGTGTTTTGGTCCTCACCAAAGTATGATTACTGCGTTCACAACTGCCCAAACGAACCTCACCAGGGTTTGAACAACACCAGAGTTTGATTAAAACAAACTAAATGTTGGCTTGTCAAAGCTCCCTAAAAAGTGTGTTGAGTGACCAGTTTAGGATGTTGAGATGCTCCACAGAACAATTTAGAAGGTGTTTTGTGTCCACACCAATTGGACATTCTTGAGTGACATGTCAGACAGTAATCTCCACCACCATTGAAACACCAACTGAGGGAATATCTTTTGGAAGAATAGTTCCTCCAGTAAGGTTCAAAATCTATGGAAAAGGAGTGTCCTGGTAGCCTAGTTACCACAACATATACCACATAATGCCACAAGATCTTTATTGCGCGCCATCTCCCTCTCTCTTCCTGTTTGTCTTCAAGTAAGATGTCATTTTTGAACGATCTAAGACACAATTATGTAAAACTATGATCTATCCACTGATATTCCAGAAGTACAAGAGGCATGACAGAGGCTTATCTTCTGTTTCAAGTTTCTGTTTTACTTTAAGACCCCCATCAGGAGGTAAGTGTCTGTGGTTAAAGTTAGTTACTGTATGTAATTCACGTAATTGTGAACCAGGAAGTATAAAGATCAACAAACTCCACATAGAGAGGAGTTCGGGTGGATGGGTGGGTCCACAAGCACCAGACATTCACCTAGATAAACATTGTTTGTGTCCTGTGTGAAACCAGAAGTCAATATTGATTTATTTGTCACGTAACTCCCATACTTTAGCAACGCAACTTCTGTAATTACTTTAACCCAAACCACAATCTTTTTCTAAACCTAAGTAGTTTTGTTACCTAAACCTAGCCAAGTATATCAAACGTAGTTATTGTAACTTAAACCTGGGTTGTTTTCTGTTAAGACAGACATTTAATTAGAAAAGATTATATGCATGTGACGAGCGGAAAAAGACACATGTTGCTGGACATTCGTAGGAAAACGCACAAAAATATATAACTATAATTACTTTAGATATCATAAGAACCGTTGAATGAGGATACGTTGACCAGCTACCTGCCGATCTGCATGTCTCAAAATGCATGATTTTGAATGTCACCTGGTCTCACAGGAAGGCGTATAAATACCACAATATTACACAGACATTCCGTGTGTCATGAGTACGCATTTTAGCCTTTTCGCGTGTCATTTGTACGCCACTTTTCACTTGTGATTTGTACGCCACGCAAACGTCCACAGTTAGGTTTAGGCAAGAAAACCATTAATTTAGATTCAGGCAAGAAAACCATTAACTTAGTTTTCAGGCAAGAAAATCACTTAGGGTAAGTAAAAATGTCATGGTTCGGCTTGAAATAAGCAAGTAAACTAAGTAAAACACGTACGGAAACAATGTAATACAACTACAGAAAACAAGTTACAAAATCTAAAATCATGTGGCAATCATCACATGACTAACGTCACTAATGTAAATTACAAAACAAAACATCGGTCAACATGTCTTGAACACGGGTCTCCTGGTTAAAAGTGTGGTGTTTGTTGGACCCATCCACCAAAATAAGTGGTGTTTCTCACCTTTTATACTACGTCACTGACTCTTACTGTAGCATTTATATGCGGACGCGTTTACATTGCAGTCAGTACAGGATACATGGCGTACAAATGACAAAATCAAAGAAGGCGTAGTTCCTGCACGCTAAACGGCTTGTGCATTATCGTGGCATTCATAAGCATTTTCATGCGAACGAGCTGGAAATGTTCTTACATAACACTCTCTTTTCAGCATTTACTTAGCCATTATGAAACACACTGGGTGTAGATATGTAATATGAAGATAGAGATTTTGCTGGAATATTTTTCTGAATGCAATTTTATTGTTATCATGCATATAAACCATTTAGGAAATCCATTTGTCTATCCACAGGGCTAGAAGTGAAGTTGAATTACAGACAAATACAAACCAGATACCAGGTGCTGATTGCTGACATGGGGATGTTAAGTCTTACAAACCATCACAAGGAGCGCCTCCATCCAGCTGCTTTTATGCACATTTTCAATTTACACAGCCTAATTGATGCTATTGAGGAATCAGCTGGCAGACTTGCTATACAGTATTTTAGTAGCTATTGTTTCCCAACACTCCCATCTCCTCTTAATGGGTTTAATTTCAAAATGAACGCTTGAAACAGCAAATATGCCCAAGCCGTTAGCTTGCTTAAAGAACAACTTTAGCCTTTTTTTTGTCATGCATTTATTTATACTAGCCGTTTTCAAACAAAATGAACATTCTCAAGAAAATAACTTTTTAATCATTTTGATTTTGATTTATTGGAAATGAGGCCACTCTCAAGGGCCTCATGTCAAACCTCAGAATATAATTACCTCATTCTTTCTATTTTGATTGCAGGAACTCCTGTGAAGTCTCCTCAAAAACACTTTAATGCTAGAGTTGGTTATGTTTTTCAAAAACATTTTTATATTTGTTAAAATTCTCTTTACTTCCTGACAGCAATCAATAAATCAAATGCTCTGACATTTCATTCGGCCTGAATAAAATGATTGGACGGGCTACCTGCTTGTCTACCTGTATACCTGCACTCATTTCGCATCACCAGAGTCTTCCACAAGCTGCTAGCTTGACAGCTGTGAGTACTGACAATAGTCATGTTGGTTGTTTACGTTCATAATGATCATTTTGGGGAGTGACTTTGGAGGGAGGCCTGAATGGACGGACTGTCAGTGTTGCCGACTTGGTGACTTTCTCTCTAGATTTAGGGACTTTTCGAGCTAGTGCTGCTAGCTACTTTCATTGGAAAAGAGTTGGCAACACTAGGCTGGGTTTTTCGGTTGGATCATTTTTTTAAATCTAGTTTACTCTTGCTAGTTTCTCAACATTACAAACCCTAGATTTAAATGTCTGCCTTTTATTTGAAAATGTTCAAGGCCAGCAATATTTTCTTAAAATTAGGTAAAAGCATTAGCAGTACAATGATAATGTTTTTTTTTTTATTTATAGAGCACTTTTCAAGCCCTTAGCACAAAGTGCTTTCCAAGGTGAGGGATTTTGAAACATAAGCAATATTAGGGACAACAGTACAAGAATAGCTCCTTGCTAATAAAGACCCTTTGTAGGAGTGAAAAAGATGAGATCTCCTTGGTCTTTATTTATGAGCAAGTAATTGACCTTTCTCACTTCCCTTTCAAATTGGTGAAAACTGATGCACTCTGTGAAGTGCAGGCGTTAATTGAAAGCCCCCCGGAATGAATTTTTTAGGAGTGGTGCATTGTTCGCACAAACAACATCCTTGAGAAACCAGCCAACTTTCAAAACTGGGTCACACCAACAGTTTCCCCAAAACAAATTAATTATTCTCAGCTGTCATTACATTTTGTGCTCTGCAGATTCAAAATGCAATTATAATAATTTTTTGTTTTCTCATAACTACGAAACTGTCAGGTATTTATACAAGTCGTGGGCTCAATACAACACATTTGCATATCTAAAGAGATGCTGTTTAATTCCTGATTGAGCTTATGTGAGTGAGACTAATCCTGAATGACATACTTGCAGGTCTGAGGTTTAAGGCCAAGCTCTGTATTTATACCTTCTTTTACCAGTACTGGAAGAAAGTGTCTACATGTATCAATGGCATATAATATACTGTACATAGAGAATGACTTACTTGACTTAAACCTCTTTACCCCATTCAGGGGCATAGGGCATCCATCAGAGCTCGCCATACTTATACTTATATTTTTCTGGGACTGGGCTTTTGCTTCCTGCCAGCTTACTTAGATTTTCTCCCAGTCTTGACGCGTGGAACGTCTCAAGGTATTTTTTGGCCTACCCTGTTTCCTCTTTCCCAGTGGATTGTAATCCAGGTTCTGTCTTGTGATATTATCTGTGACCTTCCTAAGGGTCTGACCTATCCATTTCCACTTTCTTCTTTAGACTGCAGTAGCTACAGTATGTCTTCCTGGTTGGTAATCTTCCACAGTTCATTTGTGGTTTTGATAGCTTAGCATAGACCACCATAGCTTTAGGATGTAGTGTAAGCATTTGTTGACACCTGCGTCTTGCTTGTGAGAGCCTTGGTGGATTTCCACATCTCGGAACCATAGAGCAGGACAGTCTACATGTTGGTATTGAAGGTACGTAGCTTGGTGCTGTTGGAGAGCTGGTTTGATAATCAGACAGGCCGTTGTATCTTGAATGCCTGCTGTGCTTTACCAATCCATAGCTCTATGTCCTTATCTGCTCCCTAAAGCCTCGGTCATACTTTCCACAAGAATGATCGCACGGACATGAGCTGACACAGAATCATGACGAATAAACATTTGGATCTTTTATACTCCGTGTGGGTTACTCCTCGTGACAAACTGACATTCTAAAATCTCCTCAAAGTTCTCCATTTTCCCCGCCCATCTGTGTACGTGTAGTTAAACAATTTTGGATGTGCACAGACAGGCAAAAACCTGCTGCACGGAACCCCACAAAGGGCCGTGTCTGATGGTGTGATGTCACTTTGGCCGTGCCGACACTCACGACCTTCACAATAAATCAAGCTTTGGTGAAATGTTCCACATCTTCTACGGCCTCCCCGCTGAGTGTAATGGGATCGAGTTGTTTCAGGTTTATTCTCATGGTCTTAGTTATTCCAGCATTAATCTTACATACATCTTACACTCATTGAAAATACCTAACTTTTATTTGTATAGTTGAAAGATTTTGTGAAGTTTGAGGAATGCCAAAGGTGAATTTAATTTAGAGTATCATCAAAAATGTGACAAAAAAGTACTGAGTTTTTAAAGAGTAAAGGCTGGTGAGAAGGAGAAAAAAAAAATTGAGACACATTTGAAAGAGAACTTTTCAAATGGAGAGCATGCCATGACTGCATCAAAATAGAACAAAGCTGTGTCTGCAAGCAGTAAATTTCATCCAAACTTAGAGCGTTAGTCTGTGCAGGGAGGGAGCGGAGCTGCAGAGACTCTCAGAGGCAGAGAGTGGGACGACTCCAGATTTCACCCAGGGGATGGGATCAGAATCTCGGGAGCCGAGCTCCAGAGGCATATACCTCAATCCTGATGTATAGGCGCTTCCCTCTCTCTGAATGGTCGAACTGTATTATTAGTTTTACAGTTCTTAGCTGCCAGAAATACCACCTTATAATGGGTGTGAATCTGGGTCAGGAGGAGTGGTGCCAGCAGCAGAATGATTTGTTAGGGAAGGAATAAGGGCTGTGTAATGAGCTGATATACCCGCCTTACACCGGCATTAAATCTTGATCAAGGAATCCTATTCAGGTTAGGAAATGCATACAGTAGTTTAAAACGTTTCTATATCTGTATGGACTCATCTGTAGGGTGTTTAGATTTAAAGTAAAATCACGTGTCCCATCAGCTAACAGAGCAACTTGAACTGAATACACGGGAGCCACCCATCTCTCTCACAAAGACCCTGCAGATTCAACCCAGCTGCTGTCTGCCCACATAAAGTGACAAAGTAAAATATAGCAAAGCATTCAAAAAAAGGTGGGTTACACAGCCTTTATATTTCCTAATCAAGTTTCTTTGTCCTACTTCAAATCAATCAAGTCAAACAAGTTCTAATCCAGGATTCATAGGCCCTGTTCAGACCTGGCATTAGAGTAGCAGTAGGCAACAATTTTTTGGCATAATTTGGCAAAAATTCCATAATAAGCTTTCAGCATATTGTAATTCAAGTGGTCTAAGAGATAACTAGACTTCTGCTCCTCATCATGGCTCTGTTTTCAGGCTTTAGAAAAATCTAGCCCGTGACGGCAGATTTTGACCAATCACAGGTCATTTCAGAGAGAGAGATTGATGATTCTGAGAACATTTGAGGTGAGAAATAGTCATTACAGTAACAGAATATTGATTCATATTTGATCAACGCTGCCTAGTTTGACCGTTTGGTCGGAGTTCGCGAGGGATTGACAGCCGGCTCTCATAGATGGCAGCTGGACAGCAAACCTTGTTTTCCTCCGGTAAGTGAAATCCTTCAGATGCCGTTAGGAGCACCGGAGGACACAGTAGGACACAGAGGAACATAATTTTTTTGAGGTTACCTGTTTCATGTACTACTGTAACGATAGAGCGGCCGTTTTCTAAAAAATAACTTTTTTAAATCATATTTGCGCCAATATCGCGCACTGCAGCTTTAACATGCGTCCTTGAGTGATCCGATCACAAGTGGACAGCTTGAAATACGTCTGTTCACACCTGGCCCCATGCGTCTCCAGTGACCACTTGTGATCGGATCTCACTTCCCCGCTCTATATGCACATAAATACATAGTAAATACATGGAACATACACGTTGTAACGTAAGATTGCAGGAATGTGAGTAGTGATATCCGACATATTCGTGAATTCGGGTGTATTTTATTAACTAATTCATTTATAAGGTTATTGTACCGGCAGTCCCCACGAGGACCTTCATGCCGCCGACACCGCTGCTTTTGCCAGGCAACAGCAGGGTTCAGAGCTTCAGAGAGCCGGGGATGAGAATGCGCGAGCGGGTGTCAGCTCCGTGCAAAGCACCAGAACAAAAACAACGAAACATCTCCGACAGTATGATGATAATGCACTGCACGTACCTAGTCTGCCTGCGGTCCTTAATGTGACCCAGGACACATTCACGTACACACTGCTAAAAGGATGTGGCCATATGTGGCTCAGACCACCTCTGAATGTGGTCTCAGCAATCGGATCTCAATGCACCCTCAATGCATCTTGAGTGCATTCACAGCTGTACTTATAGCTGTCCACTTGTGATTGGATCACTCAGGACGCATGTTGATACCAGGTCTGAACAGGGCCATACAGTCCAATGCTGCACAATATCCTTTATGGTTTTCTGTGGTGTTTGTGGAAAGAGTCTTGAATTGATGTTGCAGAAGTTTTGGACAGCATTTAGGTGAGGTGCAGCAACTTCTAAACTTTGAAGGTGGGGCTGTGGCACATCTAAGCCATTTTAGTCAATATTCCAATTATATTCACTGCAAACTGCAAGTGAGGCATCAAAAGTACACAGATGTAAAGAACTTATTTTCAATCTTTTATTTTGAAAGGATCTTTTCTTCCATGGTGGGATAATGTTGACCAGCCTGGCTTCATCCTCAGTCTGAACTGAACACATTAGTTCAATCATAGTTTTTCTACCAGCCTTAAGCATTTTTCGTCCACATGGAAATTGTCACTGAAATAGAGAAGAGGCAAAAAACTTTTATCTTTTTCTTTTAACCCCCAAACTCTCTGACTCACTTTTCATGTGGATATGTTCACTGAAGCTGCTGGCTTCTACCTACTTTGTCATGTTTCTTTGTCCTTTGCTGGGTGCACCCGATTCGGCTGTTATCAGGCCATTAAATAGGCGTTATCAGTCACTATAAGCACCGTAGATGTGGGTCATTAGGGGCCTACTACACCTACTACGTTGTAAAAGTGAAAGTGAAACTTAAAAGCAACACCTTCTAAAATGTTGTAAAACTGAATGAAATGTCATGTTTTGAACACCAACAGAAGGGCTTCTTTAGGTTTAGGCAACAAATCTACAACTTCTTTAGGTTTAGACAATAAAACTACAACTTCTTTAGGTTTAGGTAAAAAAAAAATACTTAGTTTAAGGAAAAACATTGTGTTTTGAGTTAAAATAACTATGAACACTAAGACAACTACACATTGTTGGTTTAACACGGGTGTGTTGCACTGAAACACTTGACACACTTGAAAAAATAAGCACTGGCCGCCAGCCAAACATCCGACTACTCATTTAAGTCCAGCCGGCAACTTTACTATATACATTTTTCCTTCTAATAAACGTTTTGATTAAGTTTCATATGATACCATTATCTTCACTCTAGCTTTAAAACTGAGCCCGCTACAACCTAAAAATTGCAAGCTGCATTAATACCTTAAAGAAATCAGTGGCGTTAAAACAAATTTGCGTTAACACATAATTAACGCGTTAACTCTGACAGCCCTAAAAATACCTTTGTATTCACTGTATTCCTTTGTTTAATGTATAGTAGATGTCTTCGTGAATTTCACAACTGTATATTGTGTTCACGGTTACACAATATAGTCAGTGTTTTGTATTTTGATTGTCAGTTTTGGAATATCCAGGACTTGCAGACTTGACTGTAAATGCTGTGTATGAGCTGCCGTCTCATAACTTAAGCAGGTGATGAGTCATCATGAACTCGTTAGGAGCACCAGATGGTGCCTAAACCACTGGATTAGCAGCAAATAAAAATTACTTTTCAACTGTGTAATTTCAGCATCAAATCAGAAGAACTGCAGCTTTGAGATCCTTCTCTCCATTGCATCTACCGATCTTAACACCTTGATACAGAGCAAGCCTGGATGAGAGGGTGTGAAGCTAAATCCAATATAACAATTATACTACAACTCCTTCTGCCACTCATAATGTCCAAACCTTTCTATTCATAACGTCAAGGAAAAGTCAAACAACTACTGACACATGACTTAACTCTGACTTCGAGAGTTGATGTAAATTTGAAACAAGCTTCTATTGCTAAAAGTGACACAGATGGGGAGAAATTAAAGAAACAAGACTCGGTCAAAACCGAGTATATGGCTGGACTGTATATGGTTAAGTCTGTGAATTTGTGTCTAAATTGTTATATAAATAGTCAGTGGTCATGTCTATAATGTTTTGTGAACAGTTTTTTTCCATTTATATCTTAATGTTTGATCGAAAGCCAACTTATAATGAAGCAAATGGCATTCAGTAATAGTAAATGGTAACATTTACTAGTCAGCATATTATACATTTTATACAAGGTGAAAAGGTATTAGCATGACATACAGTATGCAAGGTTAAAAGTATTTCAGTTTTTTATGAAAGCATGTGTATCAAAAGCATTCATCATATAAGTGGTGTTCAATATATACATACGTTGTGAAAGTTTATCAGCGTTGAGATATTCCAGCTGTCATCACTGACGTTGTTGCTGCTGTATTTATTTCTAGATGGAGTGTTAATGGAGTCTGCCACTGATCGATCCGAACTCCATTCAGAAAACAAGCATTTTAAAAGTTGTTTGCTTGTCGTCATTGTAACAGACCCGACAAAGCATGAATTCAGACTTTTTACTAATCAGCATCATTATGTAGTTATTTCTGCAGACTTTGATCCATTTACAACAACGTCGCTGCCGTATTTATGCCTAGATGACGTTATGTTGAGTGGTGATTGAGTAGCTGGTGTTATAACAGCCTGGCGTTGATCGATCCGAACTCCGTTCACAAAACAAGCATTTTAAAAGTTGTTTGCTTGTTGTGTTGCGGACAGACTTGACAAAGCATGAATTCAGACTTTTTACAAATCGATATATTTATGTTGTTAAATCACAGCACAGTCTGTTTATTTTGGGTTCATACCGCAGTAGTGACGTGTGGCTGCTAGATAGTCAGTTCATGGCGGAAATGGAGGAAAGCGAGGCGAAAATTTGCGAACATAACGTAACTTAAACGAACATAAACAATAACACATGCACAACAACAGCACTATGTTATGTTACATTGAACCGCTGACACGCTCCCCAGAAAACGTAAACACAGAACTGTTCTCCGCCTTTTCATTTTGAAAGAGCACCGACCAATGAGGAAGCTCCAGCAGTCTGCCGACCAATCCTGTAACTTCATCACTCAGTCAGTCAGTCAGTCAGTCAGGGACATACTTTTGCGTTTGTAGGGCTGGCCCTCTGCGGTCCAGCTAAAAATACAACATAAACTGTCTTAGTAAGGTGTTGGGCCACCGTGAGCCTACAGTACAGCTTCAGTGCTACTTGGCATAGATTCTTTCAGGATCTAGAACACCGTTCTTCCAAAAGATATTCCCTCATTTGGTGTTGGTGATGGTGTTGGAGAGTGCCAACACTTCACACACATCACATTCAAACTTATTCAAAATTATTCAGTGGAGCCCTGTTCCCCGTGGAGAGAGAATTTTTATCCAGAAGGAAACAACTCAGAAAATTGTGATCATAGCATGAAGGAGAAGACTCCTAATAACTTTGTATTGATTTGCGTTGCCAGTAAAATGCCTGCTACCTGTATGAAAGCGTTACCATTAATTGTGTTTCTTCAATCATTCACGCAGAATGACGTAGACATAGTATCAAGTGTCGTACCATTCAAAATCAGATTAAAATCCACTTTTTCAAATCAGTATCTATACCATTTGTGTTTGTTTAAAGTTTTATTTTTTTCAAAGTGGCAGTTGGCAGAATGTTTTTGGCATCATTGGGCAAAAGTTCCATAATAACCTTTCAGCATATTGTAATTCAAGTGTTCTGAGAGAAAACTAGACTTCTGCACCTCCTCATGGCTCTGTTTTCAGGTTTAAAAAATCTAGCCCGTAAAGCGAGACTTTGGCCAATCACAGGTCATTTCAGAGAGAGAGCATTCTTATTGGTTGTTCATATCGGAGGCAGCTGTCAATCACTTGCAAACTCCAGTCAAACGGTCAAACTATTTAATGTGTTGATCAAATATGAATCAATATTCTGTTACTGTAATGCCTATTTCTCGTGTAAAATGTTTTCAGAAACATCTTGTGGTGTACTGTTTAGCTGTAAAATGAGAACGTAGTTTACGTACCTGTGTTTTTCCTAGACCTAACTATTGGTTTTGTTACCTAAACTTAACTGCAGCTGTTACTGCAGTGTTGTTGCATAAACATAACCCTGACCATTTCACGATAACAACGTGGTGTTAAATGACATGTGAAAAGTCGTTTCTCAACGTTAACCCTGTGGGGTGAAAAAGCCTAAAATGCGTTATCATGACACAGAATGTCCTTAAAATGTTGTTCTATTTATACACCTTCCTGTGAGATCAGGACGTGTACATTGGTGTGCTACAGGGGGTTGGTAGTACTAGAAAGTTTGCCATATCAAAAACGTCTTGTATCTACGTTTGAAGGCTACAGGGCTATGATATGCTCCAGTCAGTAGCACAGCTCGGAGGAATTTGACAGCGCATCCTCTAACACACACTCAAATGTCAGTCAGTCGACGTCAGATGTCATCCAGATGATTGAATCAACGGTGTTTCCATAAATATGTCCCCAAACTGTTTTATCCTCTTTTGAAAAATGGAAAATATATGCACACTAGCTGCACTATCATTATAGATTAGATTCTGTACAGAAAAAGTAGAGGATAATTCAAATTTCAGTTAAACTTCAAGAGGTTTTGATAATTAATGTCAAATCATATGTTGTGAGAAACGGGACTTTTCCTCGTTTTTTTGTTCTTGCGTTATACCAATGTAATTTGTCTGTTGTGGTTCACAAATAACCAGGCACCAAAGCCTCACACAGCTTCACTGTACCTCTGTCTTCAGATTATGTTTTCTCCTGTTACACTTCTTTTCCAGCTGGCTGAGCACTACCTTGCTGCAATAAATCAGAAGAGACACCGATATTTATGCATGTTGCACACATAAACCCACATGCACAAAATCCGTTTTGGATACCTGTCAATTATGATTACACATAATAAGATACGGTTGCTTTGTTATCATTCCAGTTGTTCAGGGAAGGAGTGATTTGAATAAGTCGGCCACTGGAACGGTGGTGCCTCCTCTCCACTTGTTAATAGCGATTGTCAACCCATGAAAGGTTTTCCAGAACACGGCTGTTGTGTTCAGCCGACGGGGAAAATGTG
The DNA here is from genome assembly GCA_916701645.2 of Sebastolobus alascanus. NCBI lineage: Eukaryota > Metazoa > Chordata > Actinopteri > Perciformes > Sebastidae > Sebastolobus > Sebastolobus alascanus. The sequence goes on along the minus strand of CAKAOJ020000016.1, from coordinate 1,554,234 downwards.
TGGATGGCTTCCATAGCAACTCAGGGAATGGGAGGGGCTGTTGGAGCAGATGCCTGTGAAATGTGCTAAAGAAACAAACAAAGCCTGAAAACATATGAAAAAAAACTGACTGGAAGAGAAACTATGAAAAAGATTAACCTCAGCCTCCTCTCCTGGTGGCGTTTTACATTTTATTTTTGGTGCCGCTCTTGGGAGTGCACATACAAAATGGTCTTACAATTAAAAGGATTCTTTAACTGAAAAACAAAATCTGAGAACGGGAACAGGACAAAACTAAAACAAATTTAATACAGTGCAAATTTTGAAGGCTTAATATTCTGTTTACTGTGTACACAATCTGAATGTGGAGAAAACCCAAAATGGCCAACATACATCCTAACCTCTCCAGGATTTAGACATAAATTCACCATGATACACTATGACTATGTGTGTTTTGATGTAAATTGATATCAAGATGCATTAAATCAAGACTTGGTCAAAACCGAGTACATGGCTGGACCGTGTACGGTCAGTCTGTGAATTTGTGGCTAAGTTGTTATACAGATAGTCAGTTGTCATGTCTGTTATGTTAAATCCAGTAGTACATGTCAAACAGGTCCGGTGAGGACACTAGGGGACGCTCTGCTCCACTCAACTGGCCGCTCAAGCGGTGACGTACCCTATCATTGAATGCACCTGCTGGTCCCTGTTTTTTTGCTCGTCAGTTCAAACAGGAAACAACAGAGCAGTCTGCGCGTAAACTTTCTGTTATTCCGTCAAAACAATGCACCGATATCTACTTCTGAAAACATTTGAAGAGAGGAATAGGGTATGTCACTGCTGAATCTGGTTTCATTTTAGATCTAGATCGCCTAGTTTGACAGCTTGGTCCAAGTTTTGTGAGCCAGACGCATCACGCTGTACGGGCTCATTTGCATAACGGACTGTTTCCCGCCTTTTCATTTTGAAAGAGCAGCGGCCAATGAGGAAACTCCAACACTCGGCCGACCAATCGTGTAAATTCATCACTCAGTCAGTCACTCAGTGACAGACTTTTGCTTTTGTAGGGCTGGCCCTCTGCGGTCCAGCAAAAAACTGTAAATTGTGTGGTCTTGGTGAAGGTATGTGCTCTTTCCATATTGCATTTTGATCCTTTACTTCCAAGTGAGCTTTATGAACGTATCTGTACATAGGTGGAGATTAAATCCCACATGGATTTCAAACTTACTTTTACCATGTTGTTCACCTTCAGGTGCATTGCAGATATTCAGTGTCCTGTGTTGTACTTATGCGCTGCACACTTTCCTTATCTTCCTAACACACACACACACACACACACACACACACACACACACACACACAGACAAACACCCTCTCATAAACAATATTGATTACGCTAAGCCTCCGTTAGCGGCTCTGCACCGCTCCACATACCATCCGTGTTCTCCATTTACTATCTACCATTTTGTCCTTCATTGCACCTCTATTTAGACTCTCTTAATCCGTGCAGCTGCTCTGTATCTATATCTGATTACATTTTGGTTTACAGGCTTGCTGTGCGCCCAGTACGCCCAGTGTCAGAATAAAACCCCACACCTTTTACATGTTATCTTCTGCTGCCATTGGATGTCCTGCAGAGTGTGATGATGGTGGCGGTCATTCAGCCTGTGAGTGAAAGACAAGATCTGAGGTGTAGGTGAAGGAAGGACTGGAGAAGCAGCTGTTTAATGTGCCGCAGTGCTGCCTCATTATGCTAATCCTCCTAAAGAGAGCCTCCATAGGATGCAGACATGCATGAGCTTGAATTGGCTTTGAAGAACAGAGCATGCTCAAGGTATAAATCCACAGGGAGTTGTGGTTCCCTTTCTGTGTAAATTTTGCACGCAGTGAAGTGTACTGTATATGCATGCAGCTTGCCCCTCTTTCAACATCTCTCTATCTCTCTTTGTGAAGAAGAATGCCGCACTGGGGGCACCACAGAGCAAAACTAAAGAAAGTGGGAAATGACAGCACATGTTGTAGATATACTGGATGTGGCCCATCCATTTTTATTATGCCTCCGCGCCAGCGACAGCCGTGGCCATAGGCATTATGTTTTAGGGTTGTCCATCTGTCCATCTTTCCGTCCGTTCGTCAGTCCGTCCATCCGTCTGTCCGTCCCATTCACGTGAACATGATATCTCAGGAACGCCTGGAGGGAATTTCTTCAAATTTGGCACAAACATCCACTTGGACTCAACGATGAAGTGATTAGAATTTGGTGGTCATAGGTCACTGTGACCTCACAAACACATTTTGGCCATAACTCAAGAATCATATGCTAATTATGATAATTTCAGACAAATGTCTTACATTATAAAATGATAAACTGATGACATTTTGGACAGACATGGATGTTAACTGCAACTTCACTGGTTGGCGGAAGAATACAGCAACAAGGCGGTAATTGTAGTTTTTTCTAGCTGTCAAACACAGGTCATTATAGAGATCCATTGTAGCTGAAATGAACTGACCATACCTGCTGTTGTCAATGAAGGATGAAACGTGCACACTTGCCACACACACACACACAGCCACAAACGTCCCTCTACATGTTAATAACGTTCGTCGAAGCCAAGCACACTACACTATGAAGATCTTTATCTTTCTTGTGTATGCTGTGTTTTGTCTTGTTCTACTACTTCCCAGAATTCCTTTCAGCACCCTGGGGAAGAACGAAGCAAGTGTGAAGTGAATCTGTGAAAGACTGGCTATCTGTCCAGGGTATATTCCTCTTACCCAATGTGATGTAGCCAGCTCTCTGAGACCATGAAAAGGATAAACCATTTAGAGAGTGGATGGATGGATGGATGGATGGATGGATGGATGGATGGATGGATGGATGGATGGATGGATGGTGGATGGATGGAGTAAGATGGACTGTGACCGAAGCAGAGATGAGACAGGTATACTAGTGGATGGCAAGTAGAGCTGTCCTCTACATCTATATAAAGCTTAACGCTAGTTAGGCAGAGCATGAGACACATTTGTATATTGGCTGACTGTCATAAGTGGTTTCATTCATGCTTCACAATCAGTGGCTTACCAGCTGCTTGGCTACCAGCTGACTAGCAACATCCAATTATATTCATGCTTTATAGATGGCTCATACCAATGCTATTTGCTGCCGCAGCTCCCTCCACCATCCCAACCACCTCCTTAAATGTTGAAGCTGTTGGTTGACTTGACTTTACGTTCATGTACTGTAGGTTTATTAAGGTGGTATTAGTTTCTCCAAACGGAATCCTTGTTGCTGCTCAGATTCTTTGAGACTGTTCAAAGAATCTGAGTAACTATTCACTGTGAATTCCTTGACATATGTGTCCCCGACTGAAATGTTGTGTAATATACTGAACACAATAATGGACAATTCAAAGTACAGTATGCCTCAAGTACGTGTCCTTGACACTGTTGTGCCATTCACATTGTATAAGAAGAATGCAGAATTTCCATCAGTAACATCACTTTTAAGAGGAGCAGATATACTAAACCGAGATTGAAAAAAAAAGCACCAGTTGTTTCAACAAATGCTGAAAAATGAGATTGGTTTGATGTTTGAGATGAATGATCGCTGTTTGTTTCCTGTTTCCAACTGACAGTCAACGTTGATTTCTTTTAACCATGATCAGGTTTTTTCCTAACCTTAACAAGTGGTTCTTATTGTAACCACGCTGGTACCACAACTGTAATGAAGTACTCATTTTAACCTGATCTTTCCCGAAAGATAAACAAGTTTCTTTTCTGCCTAGACCTAATCAAACCTTAACCCTCATGGTGTAAGATCAGAAAACATCATCCTGTTATAGTACCAGTGTGTTGGATTTAGTGGCATCTAGCGGTGAGGTTGCAGATTGCAACCAACTAAATACCCCTCCGCTCACCCCTCCGAGTCAGAGAACCTACGATGGCCTTCTCAGGTAGCATAAAAACGCGAAAGGCCCTCTCAAGAGTCAGTGGATGTTTTGTCCATTTGGAAACATGGCAGACTCCGGGAAGAGGACCCGCTCATAATTCTTAGTTTCAGGTGATTATACACTAATGAAAAAATAGTTATAAATATTATATTACCTTTCTGCAAATTGATCCCCCAAAATCCTATACACTAGACCGTTAATAATGATGTCAGATCAACAGCATCAGATTAGAAAGAAGAGAAGAGTCCTTCACACACACATATACAGTATATATATGTATATACTGTATATATGAAGGTAAGAAGGAAACAGGTGTCCTTTGCTGTACATGTCTGTTTGTTAGACATCCAAAAACTACTGCTTCCATGAGTCATAAATGCAGGAGCGCTAGCAAAACCTTCTGGGTGGATTAATTTTTGAACATTTCTTATATCACTTGCCCTGGAGTGCCTCTTAAAAGCAGTAGAAACCTCACACTCATCTCCACATTAGTATGCTTTCCCTGGTGAATGAACCTCTGAGACAGAAGTTAAGACAGTTTGCTTCATCATGGCATTTCAATCAGCTGATTTTCACCAAATATAAAATTTCATTCATGTGCTCTTCTACAGTATGTGAGATGCTAAAGTTTTAAAAAGCATACTGTACATGTATATAATGCATCCTCCAATTTTTGGTTCCTCTGAATTTCCTTATAGGGGAGAAGTGTGCTGTTGTTTTACATAAATAAGTGCACCAAGAGAAAGCCATTACACTGAGCAGTTTCTTTGACATTTATAAATCACACACGGCTTAATGATGGAGGGACCATTTTATACCTAAAGGATCTATGATGTCATTTGTGGACTGTCACATAAAAGCTGTGCCTCAGGGCTTACTGTATACAAACAAGGCTGCTTAATTGATCCAGACCTTGTGTGATGGGAGCTCTGCTGCAGGACAGACAGATGTGGGGGGGGGGGGGGCAGCCTGTTAGCCACCAGTTATGTTTGCATTGCACTCAATGTATTAGCAGGTTTTAAATCATTGACAGTGACAAGGGAAACAAGCCTTACTGCAATCCAATATTTTCACATAGGCTTTAAAGTGATTTGTAGTTCGCCGGCAAACTCTGAGTATAAACACGCTGGTCCCTTTCATACATGCTGTACATATTAAATGCAAATGCATGTTTTTATTAATACACAAAGAAATACTTATGTTAAATTCAAATTGGCTTTACTGACATGGCCATAATTAAGCCGGTTAAAGCTGGTTATTCAAGGTTCATTATATAAGTAAGATAATTCTGAATTTTTAAGAGGAAAAACAAAAACTGTGTTGAAAACAAATCATTGGAAAAAGTTATAAAATTTAAGATGTGGTAGAAAAATAATAAAGGAAGAAGTTTCATGTGTTTACCCTCAGGCTGTGACATATTCACACATACTTTAATTCTGCAGCTTCTATGGCAATATCAGTTTTTAGTGAGTTTAGAGTTAATGTTGAATTTCGATTTGGTGTGTGTGTCAAAATACACTCTTTGAAATGAAGGTGCTAACTAACCATATAGGGTTCTCATATATCATATGTCCCCACCTGTGAAGGATTCCACCCAGAACCTCTCCACCTTCTAAGGGGTGCTACTGCTAACAAGAACCAAACCAGGGGGATCTAACAAGAGCCTTTTTATATTCCAAGAAGTTTATCTAGAACCCAACCAGTATTACTCATGAGGCTTCTCAATGGCCAGGGCTAATGTGGAACCCACAACAATCATGGTTCACAATCACAGTTTTTGGGGGTGTTTCTGGGAGGATCTTTTAACACCCATGCTTTTAACAATCCTTGAAAAACTATTTTTTTTTTTATAAAAAGGGTGTTTAATGGAACCCTTAGGTATGAGTTTTATATTGGTAAGGAACTTAGTTTTTTGTCTTTATATCGGTTGCAGTGCGTCTACCAAAGACTGTATAAAAAATGGACGTAGTCTCCATGACGTCACCCATATGTTTCTGAGTGGAAGTGGGTGGCTCCAGCCGTCACCATCTTGACAGTGACAGCCTAACTCCCGGCTAATCCAAAAAGAGGTGGATCATTGGTGGAGCTGAGGAGGTGAAGCAGCAGAGTAGACAGCTAGCAACTAGCAGCTAGCGACCTGGTACGGCATCCACCTGTCACTCAAAGTGGCCATGCCTTCAATTATGCCAAACTTTAAGCTTAATAAAGCTTCTTAATGACCAGGGCTTATGTGGTGGGGTTTTTGGGTGTGTGTCTGGGAGGATCTTTTAACACCTATGCTTTCAACAATCCTTGAAGAACTATTAATAAAGCTTAAAAATGTCATGAACAGGGAAATTAGCTATAGAGACCAAAACCATTTTTTTAACCTGGCTGTAAACATCTTTAATTGTGGCCATATAAAGAACTGCAGTTTTTGGCAGTTCCGCGCTGGCTTCATTTCTCAGCACTGTAGGTTGTTGCTTGGTCTCTACCTGTTGATGGGACACAACCTATTTTCCCTGGGTTGCCAGGTTTGTCTGTGTTCCCCAATCTCACTGGTCAGGTTGTGGTCACTCAATCTGTATTTATTCCATTCTATTTGAGGTTACACGTTCATTCTTGACCTTGGAAAAAGCAGTTGACAAAACATTCTCACCTCAGGTTCCTTGTTGCTGATGTTCTGGAGCTTTCAATCATATCACATGATCTTCATCGGCAGACAGACTTTGCCTATTATGGAACCGTAGATGTTCAAATGAACACTTTTTTTCTTAGCACTCTAAGGACTTCTTGTCCATGTTGGCTTAAATGTTGAGGGTCCTATTCTATTCTGTGGTAATTTACTCTGAGTTATTGTAAGGATAATGAGTTATCAGATGACCTTACTGCTGCACTCACACAACCGTACACTGATCAGTTTAAATGATGCAAGACTGCATTCATCATAGCATGTCTATATTAAGCCCACTATTGCTTTAATGTATGGGTTATTAATAAACCAAACACTAGTTGGTAACAGTTGTAATTTAAACCTTCTTATCCTTTATACCTGATAGGATGATTAATTTCATGCATGATGTTATTACATGATGATGATGACATTGTACATGCTGTGAGATTGTAGGAAATATATCATAGCATACAATATAGTGAGATTTATACACTTTTATGTGTTCTTGCCAAATAGTCTCTCAGATCAGTGGCGACATGTTCAGGTCATCTGCCAAAGCCAGTCTTTGTCTAACTATATAAACTATATAATGCATAGTGATTCAACATCCCACCCTTTATGACACATTTACATACTCCCTGCTATAATAGGTGAACTATCGTCAAATGTATGCAGCTGTCATACCCTTAGATATGCCTTATGAATCACACTGTCAAGCTTACTGCAGCAACAGAGACGGAGGTTGTTCACTGTGATTTAGATATTGTTGTAATGTCTTGTTACAACCAGTGGGGAGCAGTCTCACACTGAGAAAAAGCTACCTGGTACAATGGAGAAGTGCATATCAGTGCAATAAATGAGGGGGAAAAAGAAAATTTGAATCGTGTGGTTCCTGTGTGTATGTGGGATTTGTTTGCAGGAGTGTTTAGGCTATCTGCGAAAAAGGGGCATATCATAATAAAGTTTCAGTTGTGAAAAAAGAATCATGTATAAAGCTCCTCTCCATATGACCTCTAGTCTATTTCCTTGGGTACATGGAGCTAATTTCATTCTCATAATGTGAACGCCATGCAGTTTTAGCCTTCGAGAAGTCTCACCATATTATTTATAGTATTAACTGCCACATCTGATATGATGTCTTTCTTTGTCAAGAAGTTGGCTGCCCCTAAGGAGCATCACTTGATTAGAGACATAGATATTATAACACGTTATGGAGAAGGGAAGGAGATGGACACTTCCAGACTTAAACAGCGATCAGCTCACACATGAAGTATGCCATGCTTAGAAAAGGATATCAGCAGCTTGTCAGTTGGAAGAATGAGTTTGTGCACTTGGGCCTAGATTGCCCCTCGCTCTCCCCGCTCCCTCATATCTCTTTCTGGAGAGCTTAAATTTATTGGCAGAGATATCAAAGGCTGCATTCAGGAGATAGCCTATCTATAAATTCATCCAAGCCCCCACCCCAGAGGAGCTCGATCACACTGGCTTCATGCATATCATATTACTGAAAAATCTGATAGGACACAAAACTAAAGGGAAGACAGTGCAGGCAGGGAAAGGATGAGTCAACTACGCTTATGTTTTTGTTTTTCTTCTTTAGCTGTGGCAGGATTAGACACCATGTTCAATAAGAAAAGACATGTCCACCAAATGGCGTTGAAAAGACATCCAGGAATTGTAGGAACACCCCTCTATTATTGTTTCTCCCTCCCTTTTTATGTAAAGTCAAATCCTTAATGGGCAGGAACCGGACCCCGATGGAGAACATTGGGTATGGTGCTTATTAATTTATGTTAATAGTCTCAGCCTTGGCAATTAGGAAATCCTGATTAATAGTCATAATAGGGAATTATAGATTTGCCATAAGCAACCTTAATTAGATATTAGGTTCTTAGTCTTTAAAGTGTAATGAAAATATATATGGTCTATTAGAAATGTTTGTATAGCCTACTGTATAGAGCAATGAAACTCCTTATGTAACAAAACACAAACAGTACAGGCTGAACCAAATGACTGTGTGTAATGTGACAGGATCAATAGTATCTATCAACTCAGCTCTATGCAGCTTTCAGCCACTTTCAGCTCATTGTTTTGGTTCACTGGTCCGTATGGTTGTTAAGTCCCAGCAGCTGTCAGTGACTTCCCAGCTCACAAGCTCACACACACACTACTGCAAATAAATAAATAAATAGAAATCGTCAGGGAGTGGCTGGTGAAAAAAGATGAACATTTAACAGGCCAAAGGTAGTTCAATATTTTTCTCAGGAGTTGGTGGACCAAACTGGGGCTAAAAAAAACAAGTGAATGTTGGACTTGTCAGGAGGTGAGAAAAGAGACTGATGGGATGCTCATGTTGCTCTAATTTCGAGACGCGGCTGCTTCAAAAGCTGCTCCCTTGGCAAAGGGCGTCGGGCAAAACCAGCCCAATCACCAGAAAAATATGTTGACATTGGATGTTTCTGCAAACCACGGATATGTTGAATGGTGACAGTTTTGCATTTGGTCAGAGCAAGTGACGTAGTTTAAAAAGCGATGAGACACACCGGGCGGGTGGGAGGATAGGTAGATGTGTCCAACAAACACAAGGCTTTCATCCAGGAGGCCGCTGTTCGTGTCCCGTGCGAAACGTTACAATCAGCTGTTGGTTCGTGTCCTGTGTTCACAACGTTCAGTGTCATTTTCATTGTACAAACGTAGCAGTTTTAAGCCCAACCATGTGGTTCTAGTGGTTTTGTTGCGTTGTTATGGTTGTTACATTACATTGTTATGTTGTTATATTGTTATTTGAACACAAACCAGGATCTTTTTTGTAACCTTTACCAAATATTGTTTCCTAAACCTAACCAATCGTTTCACAACATTAACCATGTGGCATTGTGCGTTTCTGCAAGGTTGATACGCGGCTGATAGGAAAAGTATATATGAAACGTATTTTTGGTTCAGAAACATTGCCATTCAACGTATCTGTGGTTTGCAGAAAAGTATGCCAACATTTTTTTCTGGCGACTGGGTTGGCAAAACAGCGCCTGTGGAGCGGGGCAGCGTACGCGACTGGGCGATCAAATGTGATTAACGGAAAAATGTGGTCTCTCTTTCTCTCTCTCAAAGACAGTAGCCTACATGAAACTATCATGACATGAGATATGAATTCCCTCTTCCCTCTCACATACTCTGTAGCTCTCTCACAGTCCAACAGCTAACTAGCTATCTAGTCCTACAACATCTACAGGCATCAACAGGAAGATGTAGTATAGCCCGTCTCTTGCTTTATTTGGTTGTAATATCTGTAGTCACTACAAATGACTCCTTTCTCATTACACGTCGTTTGATACATCGTCATTGTAAACATATTGATTGGTACAGCTTTAAAGGCTTGTTTCTGTAACTTTGTCGTTTGAGACTTTCTGCCCCCTTGTAGACAAGACTGCTTACGCAGCTTTAATTACACTTATATTAATGGTATATTCAGTACCATATAAATAATACATGTATTTACATATGTTTACAAAAACATCCTGTTTATTGTCAGTTAGAGCATTTACATACCTAATCCATTTACATACATTTTGAACATAAATTAGAACAACCAGCTCTGTCTCCGTCATCATCTTATTCCCCCACGTACAGTAAAGTTGATCAACTTATGAGACAAACAGAGACATGCAGAGCATTGGAAAATACTTCTTTTTCATTTGCTGAAACAAGATTGGTCTCTGCATCATCCATGTACTGACATTGCCCTACTCTCTAAGGGTCTTAATGCTATCCTGAAGGAGAAATATTGTTTTATAAAAACTCTTATTGATTTATAAGAGCCCTCTGAGACATCATTTATGAAAAGTTCACCATTAGAAAAAAGTTGACTACTATTTTCAGAGGAATACCATGGGGAGTCTTGCAGCTTTGCATCTGTCTAGCCTTTCACGGGCCGGTGTGTTTCTGAGCACATCTCTGACACTTGGAGGCTTGTCCATGCTCCATTTATTTATCTATTTACTGCACTCCTCAGACATGTTTGACCATCCATGTCTATAGTGCGGGGCCTATCACCAAGGTAGGTTGATGACACTGAAACACTGAATATATGTTTTACACTCCTCCAGCACTGAGGTACTGTATTGTATTGTACTGATATTGATTATTTTAGGTGGGCCTTTTTCTTTTAGGTGGCTAAAATACATTTTCCTGCTGTTCCCGTACAGCCGCTTTACCTCGCTGTCAGACAGCCCTTTCCATTGGGAATGAAAGCTGTTATATCACTCTCGTCAAAGCCACCAGACTCCATTGACAAAAACAGTAATTTTACCTCTCAGAACACAGAAGTATACATATAATCCCTCCTCAAAAAAATCGAACACCGCTTTCAGTTATTTCTAAACTTCGCACAGCTAACGTTGACTCAACTAGTGCTAGCGTTCACATTATTCATAACCTTATTGATTAGCTTACTTTGGTAACCTGCGTCACTGCTATTTGCAACGGCTGAGTGGGCGTTTCCCTTTAAAAAATTCAGAAAAGAATGCAGATTTAGTCTACTGTTATTATTTCAAGTGGTAAATCTGCCACCAGTATCACTGTAAATTGCTGTGTGCCATGCAACAAGGGAAGGTAACAGCAGGGGGGATGGGGCTTAGCAAACGGTCAATTGCTATAATTGTATGCATAAACATAATGTACTGTATTGCACAGTCTCTCAAAAAAAGGAACATGGCACACAACTAGGCATGCAACTGTATGGGCCTTAGCCTGCCTCTTTGATCCACATTTATGTAAGGTGAAAAAAATATTTAGTATAAAATTCTGCTTTCCTTACAGGGAGTCTATCACTCAGATGAGATAATGTCCCTCATCTATGCAGTTTTACCTCTTATGAGGATTTTTCTCAAGGCCATTTTTGAATCAGGGAGATTTGCTTCAGGAAAAAATTAGGGCTGTCAATCGATTAAAATATTTAATTGTGATTCATCGCATGATTGGCCAAAGTTAATTACGATTAACTCCAAATTCATTGCACATTTTCTATCTGTTCAAACGTATTTAATACTCTTATCAGCATGGTGGACAAATATGATTGTTTTATGCAAATGTATGTATATATTTATTATTGGAAATCAATAAACAACACAAAACAATGACAAATATTGTCCAGAAACCCTCACAGGTACTGCATTTATCATAAAAAAATATGCTCCAATCATAACATGGCAAACTACAGCCCAACAGGCAACAACAGCTGTCAGTGTGCTGACTTGACTATGACTTGCCCCAAACTGCATGTGATTATTATAAATATGGGCATGTATGTAAAGGGGAGACTTGTTTATACCCATAGAACCCATTTTCATTCACATATCTTGAGGTCAAAGGTCAAGGGACTCCATTGAAAATGGCCATGACAGTTTTTCCTCGCCAAAATGTAGCTCACATTTGGACTATTATTTAGCCTCCTTCGATTCCTTAGGTCTTCTAGTTTCATATGATACTAGTATCTTCACTCTAGCTTTAAAACTGATCCCGCTTCAACCTAAAAATTGCAAGTTGCGTTAATGCATTAAAGAAATTAGTGGCGTTAAAACAAATTTGCGTTAACACGTTTTGACAGCCCTAGAAAAAATGTAATTATCTCACCACAGCGTCTTTGTACATGTTAACCAGTGAGGACAGGTATTTGTTGCTGTGACTTTTTGCAGCCACATACATAACCTCAGTAGAGCAAGGTTAAGTAGTTACTTCATAAAAAGGTCTAAATAAAATGCCACAGGTTTTCCCTCTAATCCTGTCAATGTCATTATGCTATCTTCATCTCAGCACAGCCTTATTACATTGGTCAGCACTTCTTCTTCTCCCTTCTTAAACTTGGAAAAAGGACTCAAACTAACCCACTGTAATCAGGAGCTTCTTCAGGTTGACCACTGAGGCCGGCTATCCTCTTTGATCTCGAGCTTGTGATTGAAAGCAGTACAGCACACAGCACCTCAAAGCAGCACCACGGTTGTTTTCATCTGTCCTCTGGGTGATTATTTGCCCTTTTTTTTCACCAGTCTATTATTCCGATCTCATCTGGATGATCCCCCCCAACGTATTTATTTCCAGCCTGCATATGAGGTCAGTCATCTGCTGCACATAATTGAATCCCCGGCTGGAAAACGCATATTTACTGGGGCTGCTACTCCATCTGGTACACTGTCTCTAACCTTATCAAAATCAAATGGGCAAAGAAATAATCCATGAAATATCAAAGGCACCACCAGGGCTTTGTCTCATATCTATGGAAATGTGTGTTCTCTGCAGTCAATGTTTCTGCCTCTATCTTATTCACCTGAATGCCACAGTGTCAGTGAGACACAAACCGTTGGTTCCATTGACACTACATATGACATACCATTTTGCCTTGTAAGAAATTTAAGGAAACACAGCCTTTGTAACAAAAGAAACAAACATTCAGTTGTTTTTTCTTCACAGAAATAGTGTGTTACTCACATGCACTGAAGTCACAGTGGACATACTGTCTGTGTTACATAGCTACGACTGTCTCCTGCCTGTTTACTTATTCTAACAGCAGGGGTCTGCTGCAAAATTGCTGCATTCTGATTTTAAATTCAAGTTAGCCAGCAGAGCGGTTTTACAGTTTTGGAGCAGCAAATGTTTGGCTTTTTTTAATAGAAATACAGGGGACACATGGAAACAGAGCAGGTCTCCTTCAGCATGTTCTTCTAATGTTAAGTTGCTCTCAATGCAAAATCATCAGATGCTTCAGAATAAAAGTCATCCAGTATGTCCCTTGTACTAATAATAATTTTACTGTAAAGCACAGGAAGCTCTGACTTCTTACAGTAATATCCTGTTACTGTAATGCCTATTTCTTGCATAAAATGTTTTCAGAAACATCTTGTAGTGTACTGTTTAGCTGTAAAATGAGAAAGTTTGTGACCTGGCAGCCATGTTGAGAACATTTTATGTGAGAAATAGGCATTATAGTAACAGAATATTGATTCATATTTGATCAACACTGCCTAGTTTGACCGTTTGATCAGAGTTTGCGAGTGATTTACAGCTGCCACCGTTGAATGACCTGTGATTGGCGAAAGTCTCCCGTCAGTAGATTATTAGATTATTATTAGATTTTCTACAGTAATACTCCTATATGCATTAGAACAGCTGCTGTATATCTGTAGCCTGAAGATTATATTGTGCCTTGTAATATTTTAAGGAGTGACACTTTCAAGGTGCAAAAAAAGAGGGGTGATCATTAACAACTTAGATGTTTTTAAGATTTAAAGTGACCCATTTATGCAAAGCAAAGGCATCATGTTTATAATCTTAAATATCATATAACTATGGCGTTTAATAATATCGATACCACATCATATGTTTTTGTTGTCATTAGAGGAAATATAAGATGGACAGATGTGCTGTAGATGACTAGATGTGATCCCAGATATAATGTTACCTTTGCTTACCATGTATTATACATGTTAGCGAATCATAGTGAGGATGTCGTCATTTTAAACATTTGTTGACCGGTGGAGTTAAATAGAAGCATTCATTATGTATTACAATATGATATACTGTGAAAACATAACATTTTAGAATTATTCTATTACTTCACCAATTAATGGTGACGAAAGCCTGCCAATAGGGGATGGAGCCTATCTGAAAAACTCCCTGGGTTTTGACTGCAACACCATGTTGTTTTTTGTAGCTTTTTTTTTTTTTTTTTGTGAAACATACTGCACAGCAAAATAACAGCCAGCCCTGATTGTCAGTGATGATTTCCATCATCACAATTCAGACAAAAGCAGCCACCATTCTTTGTAGTTTTCCTCTCTTGGTTCCATCTTTCTTCTTGCCAATCTCAAGTTGTTTTTACTGTCTATTGCTATAACTCACAAGTGTATCCTGTCATCTTTCTGTACTAATTAGACAGTCGTCGTACAGGTTTGTGTATTGGTCATGTTAGAAAATTAGCTCCCTGTGGGTCGGCCACCTTCTGTCACCTTAACCGTTACTGTTCAATCGCCATTAAGCAATATGATATTATTGAATCAAATAACGTTGTGTAAAGTGAAAGTACTGTCAGTCCCGCTGGGAATCAACGCTGCTCTCTGCAGCTCTCTTCAGCTTTAAGCTGCTCTCAGCTCATTGTTTTGGTTTGCTGGTCGGTATGATTAAGTCCCAAAGGCTCTCACTGACTCCATCTGCCCACTCACCCACTCCTCGAAAACTGTGGACAGCAGCACACAAGCTCACATAAGCCAGTTGTACTGTTTTCTACTTTGCTCAGTATGAAATAGCAGAGAGCCAAAGTAAACAACTGAGTGATGAGGAGTCAAACATGCAGCACGCCGAAGAAACTGAGATATTTTGCTCTGAAGTTGGTGGACAAACCAGAACTAAATCAACTATTGCATTTGACAGGTGATTCAAGAAGATTACCAAAATGCTCAGTTTCTGCCAGATATGTAAGTTTAGGTAAATGTTGGCTAACATGGTTGTTATAAGAACTTGATAAATCCATGCAATATCCTCAACTTTATTTCTATAGCATTGTAAATATGACACAGTTGAACGAGGACGCTCGACATTACAGAGAGAAAAACTGAGCAAATAGAAGAGCAGGACAAAGAAAACTGCATTTAAAGTATTTTTTGCTTTTGTGAATTGGTCTGCTTTCTACCTAATGCAATTTTAAAACCTTCATTACATTTTTAAGTTTGCAACCAAATGAACTGGGGTGGTTAATGCAGCATTTTCTGAGAGCCAGTTTCATAACTTCATAATTGCTGTACATGCTCATGGTCATCTTTTATCAACAAATTGAATTAATCAGGAATATCCACTAACAAGACATACTTCATTCCATATATTCTATGAAAATCAAGACATATGATAGCCAGTTGACCAATGTAAATTGATATTAGTGCTGCCAAACAATTAAAATATTTAATTGCGACTAATCACAAGATTGTCCATAGTTAATCGTGATTGCATTTTTACCTGTTAAAAATGTACCTTAAAGGGAGATTTGTCAAACTATTTAATACTCTTATCAACATGGGAGTGGGCAAATATTGCCCACTCCCAATATTACTGTTTTATGCAAATGTATACATTGATTATTGGAAATCAATTAACATCTCAAAACAATGACAAATATTGTCCAGAAACCCTCACAGGTACTGCATTTAGCATAAAAATATGCTCAAATCATGACATGGCAAAAGTAAAGTGGGCATGTCTGTAGAGGGGAGACTCGTGGGTACCCATAGAACACATTTTCATTCACATATCTTGAGGTCAAAGGTCAAGAGATCCCTTTGAAAATGGCCATGCCTGTTTTTCCTCGCTAAATCTAGCATAAGTTTGGAGCGTTATTTAGCCTCCTTCACGACAAGCTAGTATGATATGGTTGGTACCAATGGATTCATTAGGTTTTTCTAGTTTCATATGATGCCAGTATCTTCACTCTAACTTTAAAATTAAGCCCGCTACAAGGTAAAAGTTGCGTTAATGCGTTATTATTGCGTTAACTTTGACAGCCCTAATTAATATACTTGCACTAACCAAGCAAAGCTAGGAGGGAGATGATGATCAGAAGCTCTGCTCCAAAACATCATCTTTATAAAAAAGTACCTTTATTTTTTTTGGTCATGGGGGGGGCAGAGCAACAAGCTGCAAACACAACATTAACATATTATCACCCTATACAAAAATGGCCCATTTACACATCCAGCATACAGCAACAAAAGTTGTGTTTATGGCCACTCGATGAATGTGAGTTCAATATTCACTCTTTTATTGCTCTTCACTAACTCCCAAGGGAAACATTTGGCACTTTGTTAATCTGCCGTTTGGTGCTGGGCAGTTAGCATACGGGCTTATCAGAGCTTTTTCACTGAAAAAAGCTGCCTGCTGTATCTGGAAATGAGGTTGTGTGACCGTGCCCTAAAGCTAAAGGAGGTCAGGTGATAATTCTCGGTGGCTTTGTCACTACAAGCAACCCCTTTCACAGTAAATAAAGTCATTACATTCATGAACAATATAAAAATATTGATTATTAGCACAGCTTTAAAATGGTTTATTTCTTTGAATTCCAAGTGGTTCTTTCCTACCAATGGGGAATGGGAAATCAAGTAGGAGCAAAGGCATAAACTTATTGGCAACCAGAAACCTGTGACTCACTTCGAGTCACTTTGAAGTTTGTCCCTGTGAGTGATGTGCATAATGTGGATTCAGTCAGGCACTCACACATTTGGACAGCTCTGCACTTCAGACACCCGTTATATCCAACAACGGATCTGGCCAATGTGAGCTGGAGGAAAGACAAAACAGACACGACTCATTTTCACCAAACTTTGAGGACTTTTTGGTAAGGGCACTGATATTCTGGAGGAAAACAAGTGTCTGTTGGGCATTTTCAACACAGAATTACCAAATCATAGACTTGTGTATAAAGAAATTGCCAAATGATGAAGTGTTAACTACATGTGATTTGAATCCTCTAAACATGTAGATGGAAGATGGTATATGCACCTGCAAATGGACCCATGTCGACATAGACAGGCTGTTAAATATGATACATAGATGTGAATATTGCAGCAAGAACTCTAAATATTCATCTGCATGCTTCATATGTCTGTGCCTTATGAAACATTCATGCAGACACACACACGATGTCTCATGGGATGGACAGTGCTGAGAGCAAATAGACCAGAAGGGGGTTGAGAGCCTTGGATGGGCAGGGGCTGAGAGGGAGAAATTTGCAGGACTGGTCTACTCAAGCCCTGGGCATTGAAAACTGCAGAGAGAGTCCTCACTTTGATGTGGGGATCTATTAGTCGACCCACAGAAGTATGTGTGCATTTGCTGTATGAGGAAGACGGAGAGGCATGAGTGCTGGCAGTGTATTGTTCCCCCTCTTTCCTTCATTTTTCTACTGAGCAGGAGTAGCAAGGCCTCGCAACACACTTCTACCTCCTCAAGGTCTCTGCCTGCATGTACACAGCCTGGATAGTAATTGAAATAAGACTTTAGGGTATATGGCTCACTACAGATAAAAATCCCGAGTATATTCCAACCCAATCTCACTCCCAACTCGTCATGAAATACCAAGGCTTTGTCAGTGGCGTCTGATACCGACGCACTGAGGCACCCTTTAGCGTCTGTGTGAGACGCACCAGGCTTTCAACTAACTCCAATGTAAATCTATCCCAGATGGTCAGAGCAACAGACGTTTGGTTGGATGGGTCAGACAAACACAGGACTTTCACCCAGGAGACCGCTGTTTGGGTCCCGTATGAAACCAAGTCAACATTGACTTATTTTACCGTAGTTTTGTTAGGTAACTTCCGTACTTAAAGCTGAAGTAGGCGAGATTAGAGCAAATATGATTAAAAAAAGTTATTTTTAAAAAACGGTCACTATATCCTGATAGTAGTACATGAAACAGGTAACCTGAAAAAAAACATGTGCCTCTGTGTCCTCCGGTGATCCTAACGGCATCTGCAACATTTTAAAGACCAGAGGAAAACAAGCAGTCGGAGCTGATCTGAGATCTGCTGTTCATCTGCTGTCTATGAGAGCCGGCTGTTAATCACTCGCGAACTCCGACCAAACGGTCAAACTAGGCAGATCAAATATGAATCAATATTATGTTACGTTAATGCCTATTTCTCGCCTCAAATGTTTTCTGAATCATCTTGTAGTGTACTGTTTAGCTGTGAAATGAGAAAGTTTGTGACGCCGTTGCCATTGTAAAATCTGTTGAAGGAACGCCAAGTTCCGGTCACATGACCGGAGCATAGCCAATAGGAACGCTCTCTTAATGAAATGACCTGTGATTGGTCAAAGTCTCCCGTCACGGGCTAGTTTTTTTAAAAGCCTGAAAACAGAGCCATGAGGAGGTGCAGAAGTCTAGTTATCTCTCAGAACACTTGAATTACAATATGCTGAAAGGTTATTATGGAATTTTTGCCCAATGATGCCAAAAATATACTGCCTACTGCCACTTTAGGAGGTGAGTGGGAGTGAGAACATGTTGCATATTCAGCCAAGAGCTACTGCATTAAAAGATATAAAAGAAAAAAACTTCCTTAAATAAATGTACTATCTTATCCCAGTTTAGGATGACATTTAGGATTTTTGGTAATACAGAAACATGTTTCTTGTTGTTTAGGAAAAAATCTATTTACCTATCTTATAGGAGTTTAGCAATTACAGATGAGTCCTAACTTAAGGATTTCCCAAGTTAGGAATCCTAAATCAGGATGGCATAGACCCTGTCCTAAATTCAAAATAACTGCCAAAAATGGCAGCAGCACTGTTGTTAGGTCTGTAGGGCAATGATAATGAAGATGGGGAACAACAAGAACACTGAATGATTGAAAGGCTACTCAAACCATATGGTGATGCTTTAAATTTCCCATCCTTGTATTTATGGGTATATCGACTGCTAAGACGATTCATTTAGAATTTGATCGACATGCTACATACGGCTCTGGAGACGCCTACAAGGAACTCAATTTACAGTTGTCTGAAACGCAGCTGGTGTGGATGACCGATGCCTCAATCACGCAGCCACCACGCGACGCAGACGCCACGCGGCCATAATGCGTCCAGTGCGTTCACGGCGTAAGATTACAGCAATTTAGAGCCGTAACGAAGTCTTTCATCACTTTTAGGTTTTAAGGCATAGTCGCTAAATATATATAAATATTTCCTTAGAGTGTGGGTCGATCACCCTGTTGTTGATCAGTTCATTTTCATCGATCTGTGGAGCATGACAGCTCGCCATGACCACCCGCTGCTTTGCTAGCACTGTTTGACTAGAATGCTTTTCCCCATCAGGCCTGGATCCATAATCTCCTTCTGTTTTTAGCGAAGGCGTGTGATCCCCTCGGAATAATAAACATTTTCAATCCATCTTTTCTTCGGTTGGTGCAGTTTACTGCACAACAACTCCATGTCATCTCTGCTTTGGAGCTTTGCTCTGCTGGACATGCCGTGCTTTCTGCCCCCTAGCTGCACATGCATCTCTGTGATGACGTTGCAGAGAAACCCGTCCATAGGAAGGTAGGATTTTTCCTATCTTTGAAACTTAAGCTAAGACAAGCAGTTAGGATACTTTTCTGTAATGAGGCCCCAGGAGACTAGGTATGATGACACATGAACATTTATGTTTTGTGATTGTAAATGGTAAATGGTAAAAACCCAGCTTAACCAACAATTTTTTGAGAAAAGGAAATCTTGTAAAAGTAGTAAATATAAATCGTGAATATAGAATTGGTTGCATACATACGGTATACAGTATCCTTGGCTTGTTTGAAATGTAACCTGGCTTATTGGACCGTTGAGCAATAACAATAAGTTGGCACGAGCTTTTAAAATGTCAGCATGTTACTTTGCTTTCAGTTCGAACTCTGCTACAGCAGGAGGAACAGAGAGTAAAAGACAATTAGAAAGTTTGAGGGAATAATATGGATCTGTGCAAGCCATGAAATTGTGAGACTACATCAAAGCCAGTCGGTCAGTACAGGAGCAGAATTCCAATACATGCTCAACCCCAAAGCCCAGATAACTTTCAACTAAAAGTGTAATGAATACTGAAGCTGGGATGCAGCCACTGTGGTGTCAGTTGTTAGAGTTTGTGGAGGAAATTGTTCGTATACAGATCCAGTTAGACATATATATAGAAGGCTGTTGGACATATTCGACTCTATAGTCTCTTGGCAAGCCTTGTTGTGATGCAGGAAAATGTGTTTTGGTTTCTGTCTAATCTCCTGTAGGTAAAATAAATAAATAAATACAGAGCTGGGGGAAGGGGATAACATTCCAAGAAAAAACTTCTGAGATTAAAGTGGTAAATTTACAACAAAAAACTCACAAATTTGCAACATTATGAAGTCATAATTTACAAGAAAAAAAAAACTGTGGTAATGCTTCACTTTGCACAATGGGATCAACCTCATCACACCGCATATGCCACGTTAAACACTGCGGTAACGTGAGCCGCTGAGTGCAAAATATATTATATTGTATCATCCGCTTATCTGGGACCGGGTCGCGGGGGCAGCAGGTTATTCAGACGTCCCTCTCCCGGCTTAAAAGCGTCGGTGTGTAACTACAACTCAGTGTGTTCAGAGTAACGTCTTCTCGATGGTTGGTTTTTGATGTTAGCTGTGTTGAAATAAAAGACGCCTTTGTGCAGCCAAAGATAGAAGTTGTTCTTCTCTACTTTCTGTTCTCTGCTTGTTGGTCAGACTATATGAATGCTGCAAAGGCTAGAAAAATATGTGTCTGAGGCGATTTTTATGCGTGTTTAACACCATGGCAGGTCAATGTGTGTTATGCAAGACAGTGAGAGAAACCTAATAGGAGAAACGCCACTAATTAATTTGCAATTGCAATTACAAACCAACTTGTGACCTAGACCTCCCACAAGACACGTAGTGAATAAAGGGAAATAGAATAAGGTTAACTAAACCACTCACAATATATATGTATATTTTAAATGATAGAGTAAAGATAGCCAATCCCAAGAGACACACAACTTTGACTCGGATAGTGATCCTATCAGAGCACTGAGGCTTACTTTGCTCTTCGAATGTGCGCGCATTAGCATAATCTGTCCAGTTGATTATGTTTGGGCAGCAGTGACATACAACTCTGGCCCTGTGATTAGGCTCTGTGGGGCTGTCAGCCAATGCAGGCGAAAAGCAATCAGTGGAGCAGATTAAAATGTGCGACAGCAAACAAAATAAGGAAGGTGCAGACTACCGAAGCACCATGTTCCCCTCTGTTTGCGCGGATGGGTCGAGAGATGTTGAGTGACAAGTTAATAGAGGAGTCCATCACCTCCTTGTCCTATTCTCCTGTCTTATAAATTCCAAGTTAGCTGGTAGACATAGTCCGACCAGTTGAGATAACAGACAGTGAAAGACATCTGAGAATGAAATATTGTGTGTGAATAAAAGTCATATTAACATAAAACATTTCAATCTGCATCATATTTTCACTTGGGATGATCACCTTGCAAATGATCGTGCGTCACACCCACACCCTCCTGGTCATGTGCCCAAAACTATCCAGTGATAAATGAGGGCGAAGAGGATAATTTGAGCCATATCCAACCACATATGCTCAGTGGAACTTTGGCCTCCGCTTTCATCACATTGTCTGGGAGAAAAGACAAATCATGAATATTCATGACGATCTGAGCTGAATCAGAAACTGATGATGCCACGGACGCCCCTGTGGATTGGATACTAACGATGTAGTGGAGCCCATCTGTTCATGCAGGTCTGTGATAGATCAGTCTGATACAACAGGTGCTCCTCTGACAGCAATCGAAACCTTTGAGGTCAGTTGTTATTGAACAGTTTGTACTTTTACAACTGTTGAGCCAAAAGTGTTCCGTTGTGTAAAAATAGCAGCCAGCTCCAATTAGGCTATTTATTCACCCTTTTCTTATATGAAAGTTAATTCAGGCACTGCTTGTGATGTGCGCTATTCGTGGCAAGAACTGTGAATCTAATACAACTGCGGCCAGTGTGCCCTCTGTCCAATCTAAGGGGCTGTTCACATGTAGCGCCTAAAAACACGTGGAAAACACCAGCCGTACCGCTTCCATCCTTTTATCCAAGGTGCTTGGGAGGTTGCGCTCTTGTCGCGCATGCCGTTACTAAGCAACCAAAACCAGTGTGCTGCGATGACGATGATGATGATGAAGTTGCGGTCAAAATAAATAAAGATAAATGGATTTACAGAACCGTCAATCCCTCACAGCAGCTTCACTGCTCGATTTCTCTGTGTCATTCTGGCTTACCTTTTAACCGGATGTTGTGATGTTCTTGGAGGGAAAAGGTGAAGCAAGTGAAATAGTCCGTGGGACAGATGTAAAGGTAGCCCTGCACTAGAATGATTAACTTCACCTCCATATATTTACCACAGACTGATATATACGGAAGAAAGAAAAGATAACTGCCGGCTGTGATTGGTTGTTCCTTGTCACATGACATGCAGCACGCACTGCAGCGTTCCAAAGGTTGAACAATTTTTATATCGGGGCACAGCCTTCGCGCCCTGAAAAATAGGTGCTTGGGATTGCTTGCGTGTTATAACTGTGTCGCTCCCGCGTTCGAGCAAGCCTGCTGCGTGTCTACATTGACAACAATGAATTTGAGGGCGCAAAAAACGCAGCATGTGAACGGCCCAAAAGTCAGCGTACTCTACACAGTCACACACCTCCAGAAATATGAGTGTGTGGACAGGACAGTGTGGCAGAGACTGGAAGGGGGTTTTGTGAATTTTAATTGTTTGTTGCTATGGTAACAGCCATACTGTACACTGCCAAAAAAGCGTTAAAACTGTGTTAGTTGACCCCTTGTCTCTTCCTTTACCAGATTATGAACATGGCAGATAAGACAGCTCCACACCCTAGCTGCTTTGGCTAGTTGCCGTTAGCTTCACAGACTGACAGGACATTTGATGTTGAATCACAGCTCTAAATCCTGGAGGTCCCAATTCACCAGCTGTCGGTCATTTACACTCAACAGCTACCAAGCTACCTGCTTGCTACAAGCATTCACATGAGGCAATGTCAAACACCTTGCTACCACCTAGATTATTCATGTACAATAAGACTTCCCACTCTGTTGGTCTCAACAATCAATAAATCAAATGCTCTGACAAAAAAGAGAAAAAAATCTGGTATCTGGTATCATTTCATATGGCCCAAATGAAATGATTGGACAGGCTACATACCTGTCTACCTGCGTGCACTCTGTCCGTGCACTCATTGCGCGTCACCGGAGTCTTCCACAAGTTGCTAGCTTGACAGCTGTGAGTGCTAAAAATAGCCATGTTCATTGTTTATGTTCATAATGAGAATTTTGGGGGAGTGGCTTTGGAGGGAGGCCTGAAGGGACGGACTGTCAGTGTTGGTATGTCTTCTTTGACAAAATCATAGCGGGGCGCAAATGTACAGACAGCATATCAGCTATGGAAGATTTAAAATGCCTTAATAAAAACACATCAAACCAATGAAGTGAAATACAATACACTTTATATGTTATATATTTTCTTCTATGTTTGCATTTACTGTAAAATAATTAAATGAGGAACACGTTAAATGACAATTATTTAGCTTTTTGTCTTTAATAACTGAATAAATATTTTTCATTTTGACACGGATTTTCCATGCCACCTTGAAAAAATCGAAGAGATGCTGAACAAACGATTTGTAAAATTGGCAACTTTCTACTCTACTCTAGCGATGCCTATGTCTAACTGTTCAGGAAAGTGAACATTCTTTCAGTATATGACATAAATATTCATTGTTTGTATATAAGTATATGTTGCCTTTTTCTCTACCATTATCGTTCATTCATATAATACTAGACAGGCTGATCATCTTCACCTTCCTTTTTATAAAACGAAACATGGAAAGTCCTCCTTCAGATATCGTGCTGTACATATATGGAATGCCAAATTACACTTTATCCAGAGCTCATCATCCTTCAATAATTTTAAAAGGAAGTTGTCCTCACTAAATAAATAAATAATGTATTGCATTTCAGTGTTGAGCCCTGCGATTGGCTGGCGACCTGTCCAGGGTGTACCCCGCCTTCGCCCAATGTCAGCTGGGATCGGCTCCAGGACCCCCGCGACCCTAACGGGATAAGCTGTTGCAGATGATGGATGGATGGATTTCAGTGTTGTCCAACAGAGGGCAGTAGAGACCGATTAATCACAAATGAATCGCACATTGTACCGTAATACCTTAATACTCTTATCAACATGGTAGTGGGCAAATATGCTGCTTTATGCACATGTATGTATATATTTATTATTGGAAATCAATTAACAACACAACACAATGATAAATATTGTCCAGAAACCCTCACAGGTACTGCATTTAGCATAAAACTAACTGCAAACTGCAGCCCAACAGGCAACAACAGCTGTCAGTGTGTCAGTGTGCTGACTTGACTATGACTTGCCCCAAACTGCATGTGATTAGCATGAAGTGGGCATGTCTGTAAAGAGGAGACTCATGGGTACCCATAGAACCCATTTACATTCACATATCTTGAAGTCAGAGGTCAAGGGACCCCTTTGAAAATGGCCATGCCAGTTTTTCCTCACCAAAATTTAGCGCAAGTTTGGAGCGTTATTTAAACTTCTTCACGACAAGGTCGTATGACATGGCTAGTACCAATGGATTCCTTTTTTAGTTTCATATGATGATCTAGCTTTAAAACTGAGCCCGCTACAACCTAAAAATCACAAGTTGCTTTAATGCGTTAAAGATATTAGTGGTGATAAAATGAATTTGCATTAACGTGTTATTATCGCGTTAACTTTGACAGCCCTATTCTAATTATTAATTCACACACACTCACACTCACACTCACTCACAGATGGCACAGCCTTCAGGAGCAATTTGGGGTTCAGTACCTTGCCCAAGGACACTTCATCGCGTCGACTGGAGGAGACAGGGATAGAGCCGCCGATCTTCCGATTAGTGGATGACCCGCTCTATCTCTTGAGCCACAGCCGTTGCTCTGTGTCAGCTGGATGTGTTAAAAGGCAACTGTTCGCTAACACATTCGCCACAACAACATTGTAAGGCAATGATACGTCAGGGCACACAGGTTGATTACCTGCAGCCCTTCTGCATCTTTGCCCCCTGCCTTGCCTCCTTTTACATTTTTCTAGGCACTCTCCTGATAATTCTGGGATATAATAATGTCTTGAATAACAAGGAGGTTTCAACACTACGCTGTGCTCCAAACACTACCTCCCACATGCTTAATTGTATCACCCATCCTGAGATAGACCGAAGCGCCATCCCCAGAGATAAATCAAGGCATGAAATGTAATGCAGTCCTAAGCACCTCGTAAATTGCTCCCATGCTATTTTACCAGAATTACACAGCAAAGTATAAGGCTCAGGAACATAACTAGATTGTTCATGCTATTAAGGCATCAAAAATAGTCTGCGCGGCTGTTACTACAACCATGTCCAATATTCCCTGGATTTTATAGCCTTGTCACTAAACCTCCAGAGGGTTTTAACAGCTTCCTGTGTTATCGGTGAAAACAGTTTATTTCCCAGTATGCAGTTCTGCAAATGGCATGTGAACACACTGCTGTATGTA
Source organism: Sebastolobus alascanus (assembly GCA_916701645.2). Classification (NCBI taxonomy): domain Eukaryota; kingdom Metazoa; phylum Chordata; class Actinopteri; order Perciformes; family Sebastidae; genus Sebastolobus; species Sebastolobus alascanus. The sequence continues at coordinate 1,528,489 of CAKAOJ020000016.1, read as the reverse complement.
CTCAAATGACTGTTTTCCTCGTTCACATCATCTAACACGTTTTGCGTTTTGCAAGTGACAGTATATTGTATAAACTGCCGTCCCCAACTAATTTGAATCACTTTAAAACGCTGATGCAAAACAAAGCAAATGGGACTGTTTCCAAGGAGCATTGTAGTGTTGCTCAGCAGCCTATTAGCGCTAATAGACTTTCTCTTGTAGAGGTTAAACGTGAGACACTATTTTCAGAAAGCGCAGTGAAGAGCAGGCTATTCTCATACACCGTTCGTAGCTATACCTACGAAAAGCAATGCACTGTAATTTGTCTATATTCCACAAAATCATTTTATATGTAATTCACGTAATCGAGAACCAGGTAGGAAGTAAAGAGTGACAATCGCCGCTTAGGGGACTTTCGCCCAGAAGACTGGTGTTTGTGTCTCATGTGAAACCAGATGTCAACGTTGATTTATTTGTCACGTAACTTCCGTACTAAAGTAACACCACTTCTGTAGTTATTTTAACCCAAACCGCGATCTTTTCCTAAACCTAATCAACCTAATCAAGTAGTTTCCTGTGAACACGGGAGTTTATTTTGAAAAGATTGTATGCATGTAACGAGCGGAAATTAACACATGTTGCTGGACATTCGTCACGTGTTGCTGTGGGACAACATACGAAAAATGAGGAATAACTTTTCATAAGATATCATATGAACTATATGAGGATACTTTGTACAGAGTGAGACAGATGCTTCAACATCACACCATGATTCACAGATGATGGTCATTTTCTGGAATAAGAGAAAGGTCATCAGGACATCTGTAATGAGAGAAGCGGTTCAGGTATGTTACATATAAGTTTATAGCAGGGCTGGCCATCTGGCAACTGTCTTTTTTTTTTTGTCTAACTGGCCCATAAAACAAGTAGATCGTCCCATTTGTTATTTTTTTTGTGTTTGTTTTTTTTAGAACAAGGGTACTGTTCACATCCTTGTATAATAATTCAATAATTCAATAGTGAACTGTTCAGCATAACGTCTTAAATTTGTGAACAAATATAATTAATGACAGTATTTAAAAATATTCTGGACGAAGGCTTTGATATGTGTAAATGATATAAAAATGATGTCAAATTGCATAGTTTTAAGTCAAATGTCTTGGCCTAATGATTCTTGATTACAAAAGTTCTGATCATTCAGGAATAGGTGTGGTTTTAAATATGAATAGCTATTTACAGACGGTGTGGGTTAAAACACACAAGAAGCCTATTTCTCCTTTACAATAATTCATTACATGTTTACAATCAGACCGGCAGACTTATTAAAATGTGCAGTAATTAAGATCAGTGATATGATGGAATAGTGGCATTTGAATGTGCCAGAGGAACCAAATTTGGGCCTTTACCGCCAAAAATGTTCTCCGGGGGGGATACCCCGGACCCCCCTGGCTGGCTACTTTTTCCCCACTAGCTGGCTACTCCATATCCCTATGGAAAGCCCTGTTCATAACAGTGGGGCATACATCATGTTTCCTCTCTCTTAAACATTCCTTGATTCCTTTTTACTCATTACACAACTTAAGTGTATTTAGGGAGTGGCACAGTTGTTATAGCCTACATAGGGGAGTGCAAAGATTGGTGGTGTATGAGGGCCAGTCTGGATCAAAATGCAACAGTCAAGTGGTGGTTTACATGGTTTACAGTCATTCTATTGGCAATACATTTCATTGCACACACCAGTGACTAAAGTGCGAATGAGGCTGTACTAAGGCACAGCAGTACTTTGAGCTAAATGCTAATGTCAGCATGCTAATGTTAAAATGCTGACATTAGCTAAATGCTAATGTCAGCATGCTAACATGAATGACAATGCTAACAGGTTGTTTAGCAGGTGTGATTACGTTGACCAGACGTACCGGTTTGTCCGGTACTGTCCCGGCACATATCTGTAAAACACTCAAACGTCTGTTTTCAACAGTCACTGACAAATTGTACCGGTTTTCACCACAATTAAAAAATAATATTATACTTACATAGACGTTTATCATGTTCCACTCATTAATTAATTTGTGCGCATGAGATAAGTCTACAGAGAGCCAGCACAGCGCACCGCTGCAGTCTCTATAGAGAGTGATGTTGCGCGCGGTCAAGCCACAATTAGCACGGACAAAACAGATCCGCTGATTACATTTAGTGTAGTTTTGAACCACAGAACCCTCCGTGCTTATGTGCACATGAAATGTGTCGTTTTGAACAATTATTCTACACAGTTCCTTCTGCGCATCAACAGGCATTTCACTCCGCTTATAACTCCCTCAGGACTGTCCGTTCCGTCTTTCACCCAGTGTCTCCATCCTGGCCAAAATGTCGTCTGAGCTCCACAATTTTAATTATAATAGCCTGAGAAAAAACATGTTGAAAAATAATGTACGTAGGCCCAGACAACAATAAGTTTTCTCTGAGGGAAACTATCTACAGGACTCCGAAACTGTCAGTGTGTCATGATGGGGGATAGCCCTGTGATTAAAGGGGGAGAAAGTAGTGAATGTGATAAGTCATGATTGTCACTCAGCCTCTAATGCATCCTTCTATAATAATACCTTCTTTATGATCCCACTCCGTGCTCAAATGCGCCACAGGTGCGCCAAGTTAGCCATCCTGATGAAAACGTCAATGGTGCGTGCATATTAGCGCGTGCCCGTGCGCGCCTGAACTCGCGTGCATGAACGTGCGCGTGCATGAATGTGCGGTACACTTAAGAATCCCGGTTTGGGGGCCATTTTCACCATCTTAGTTTAGCGTGTGAGCATGCTAACGTTTGCTAACACAAACACATCATCAAAGTCAGTAGCCTATATCCTCTGGGGACAGTGAATGTCTGGATACATTTTATTGGCAAATTGGCCCATTGTGATCCATATCAACAACACTAACATGGCTGAAAATGATATGAAAAGTTTAAATGAGTCATTGCAGTACACAGAATGAATACGTTCCCTTTATTTTGTCACATAATCATTCAAATAAATTTCTAAACGTTTATTGAAATACAGTTTACAATCATCTTAAGCTACCATGAAAGTGATTCTTTTGAGTAAAGAGTGGCCTATAAATTGCTTTTACAGCTCATAGAGTCAGACATGCTGCATATCACAAGTGCTTCAGTTGAGGTAAACTGAAGGGATTTTTAATGCATCAGTTTCAATCAAAGGTAAACATAATTTGCAATGTGTCTACTCATAAATAACCACAGTAACCTAGAGAATCTTTGCCTGTTAGGTCAACCTCTTTATGATTTAGTATTCTGAAATACAGTCGGTGGGATGAGCTGCATTGTGGGGTATAAAATGCCTCGCAGACTGAGAGCTGTTCTGCAGTCACTTATAGCAGATCTAATTGTATTCTTTCACGATTTGCATCCCAGAGAGAATTTCTCCTACCTCTGCCACTTTGAGGACACAATTCTCTAAAATTCTATGTACAGCTGATGGAATATTGAGTTGCAGAACTGTTTCATTCAGCTCCAAGCTTTCATCAGCTGGCACAAATTCTGCAGCCGTTAAATTTGGATTAGAGGCTCTTGACTGGCTTGAATACACCTGAAAACCAAGAGTTACAAGTTACACACAGCAGTGAGTATTAAAAGATGATCATACTTAATCATCGACAGGCTAATTAAAACACAAGTCCAAAGTAATATAATTTTTTCCCCATTTGCCTATGATTCCTCGCTGTTTTATACCACTCTAAAGCCCCATTTGGATGTGATTTATTTCTCTCGGGGAGATCAAATGAATTTAATATTACATGGTCAGTGATTTTTGCTCGTCTGTCCATAATTTAAGTCCTGTCCAGAGAGAAGCTTTGCATTTAAAAGTATATCTCTGTGATTTTGCGCATATAGAGCGATGTGTCTTGTAATTGAGTTTCATAAGCTTTGTGCACAGCTTCAGGTCTTTGAGACAACTGAGGAAGTAGAGAAGGATTTTGCTAACCGATGGATGCCAGCTTATTAACACCAACATTCAGAGAGCGAGATGTTCCAAATTATCGAATGGGCTGTTGTAATGTCACGTAAATGTTACTGTAATACGTGTAGACATGGAGTGGAACTATAGACTATAAGAAGTGGACGTAGTCAACCATTGGTTTGTGGACTGCCGTTTTGAAGCCTCGAGTTCGGCATTTTGCAAGTCGCCATCTTGGTTATTTGCAACCAGAAGTGACACGAGAGGGTGGAGCTAAGTACAACTGAATGCTAAGACATTTTTAGGTAACCAAAAAAGGTTATAATTAATAGATTATATTATAGATATTCATAGACTGAAAACACACTGTGAAAGGGTTAAAGTTCTAAGACGAAAACACGGACAACTCCCAGACCAGACAACATTGTGGTAGTGACCTGTCAATCACAAGGTAGCCACGCCCTAAAGCATCCCGTGCTTTATGGTCTATTTGACACTTATTGGGACCATAATTTACTAAAAGAACATCACGCTGTGTTGAAGAAGACTTCAAACTAGCAATTGAGACCAGGGCTGTAGTCAAGTCCAACTTAATCGAGTCCAAGTCAAGTCCAAGACCATGTCCTAAGGCAGTCGAGACCAAGTCAAGACCAAGTCCAGAGCAAAGTCCTGTTCAACACCATAATCGGCAATAGTGTCTTCCCAATGCTAATATAGTGGTTAATGAGTTAATGAGGATGGAAAGAAATAATCTTTCTATAAACAATACTGATCTATCTTTGAACATCAAACTAATCAATGCATCGAGTTTAGGTTTGAGGACCATTACAGTCTAACGTTACATTCATAAACCTTGAATTTGATCCGATATTTGCTACTGACGTTTTTACCACAGGACCACCCCCAATATGCCCACAAGCAGGGACATTTTCATAAAATTTTCATTTTCAATTTATTTATTGAGGTTATTATTTATGCAAATAGCATAGACAAGGAAGTAGGTGTGCTGCAGCACCTCCTAAAACAAACAAAAATTGACTTTTTTATATGTATATTATCATATGTTTTTCCTTTCCTTGCATTTATTGCACTCATAGAACTAGTTCCTTTTTTTTGCCGTGGCGGCCCAAATTGCGTTATTTTTAGCAGCGGAGCTGCGCTGCTGTTGATTGCATACATCTATATCGCAAACACTGTAAGAATTAGACAACATTCTGTATAACGGATCCCAAATCAGCAGCCAGGAACAATTTGACCAGTTCTCAATAGCCAAGACCAAGTCCAACAAGGCACGAGTGGAAGACAAGTGGAAGTCTTAAAAAAAGTGGACTCGAGTCAGGGACGAGATTTCAGTACTACAGCCCTGATTGAGACTATAAACTCAAGTTTACAATGTTTACTGAGGTAATAAATCAAGTGAGAAGTAGGCTCATTTTTCATAGACTTCTATACAATCAGACTTCTTTTTGCCACCAGAGGAGTCGCCCCCTGATGGCTATTAGAAAGAATGCAGGTTTAAAGCACTTCCACATTGGCTTCACTTTTTAGAAAACAGGAGTTGCCCACTGGATAGAACACAACAGTAAAACAAATAATACCAATACATCTCAGCCACCTTGTGTGTTTGGGGCTGCTGCAGCACCCTCGTGACTCAGTGTGGAAACTCCTCAGGATCAGATCCGTCTTACCTGCATGGTGAACCAATCAACAGTGGTCAATGACTTTCTTCAGTACTCACAAAGACTTTTCACACATTGCAGTGGATGCACCAATTTCTAATCAGTCTATTTTTTTTCTTTTTACTTGAAAACTAATTTTGGGAGGTGGAGGGCTGTTTGCATGCACCCCAATGCCCCTTGGTGACAAGCCTGAACCAAGTGCTTTGAGTTGAATAAACAGAACCATAAAAATGTTAATGATGTTTTTTGTTGAGAGAATCGGGGTGATATTGTGGGAAAACAAATGAAATATGATAGACAATAAATGATTGCAGATAGACAATAAAGACATAAACAATCGCAATTAAATATGTTTACTTACATTTCTTTCAAAACACATCTGTTGTTGCAAATTAAGTAGCAGATAAATCTAAATTTTAGAGACAAGGTTGACAGCAGGCGTGGAGCAACATAAGTATTCATTTGGACTCAGGTTGGGGCTGCATGTTGGTGCAGTGGTTAGCACTGTCGCCTCACAGCAAGAGCGTCGCAGGTTCGAATCGGGCTTGGGGCCCTTCTGTGTTGAGTTTGCATGTTCTCCCCGTGTTAGCGTGGGTTTTCTCCGGGTTCTCCGGTTTCCTCCCACAGTCCAAAGACATGCAAGTTAGGTTAATTGTTGACTCCACATTGCCCGTAGGTGTGAATGTGAGTGTGAATGGTCGTCTGTCTCTATTTGTCAACCCTGTGATATTCTGGCGACCTGTCCAGGGTGAACCCCGCCTTCGGCCAATGTCAGCTGGGATCGACTCCAGCCCCCCCGCGACCCCAAACGGGATAAGCGGTTACGGATAATGAATGAATGAATGAATGAATGAACTCGTGCTTGTGCATACATTCTCCTTTCAGACTGTTTATGCTTTGGTCTCCACCATTTGGCTCTTTAATTTCTACATGCATTTATCAATTGCTAATTAGTCACTAACTTTGTCAATCAGTCATTAGCTAGTCGCTAACTTTGTCTTTCTACTGTTTGGTGTTGGACCAGTACCGTACAGTGGATTTACCACTGATTTTCAGCTTAAAACAGCTGCATGTTGCTGCTGGAAACAAGGTTGAGGAGAGTGGTGAGACTGAATCCAAAGAAAGACTAAAACACTAAGTGGGCCCCAGTCTGAGTCTTTCAAAGCACAGCTCAAGGCCCACCTTTTTCTTTGGCTTTTGAAAGCACCTAAATTGTGATTACTAATTGGCCTTTTATAATGCTCATAACAGTCTTTTACTCATGGATTTTATCTTGGTCTCTGTCTGTGGATTTTGTTTTCTGCTCTGTTGACCTTTTTTTATTCTGCCTTTGTCTGTAAAGCACTTTGATTAGCTCATGTTGTTTTAAATGTGCTATAGAAAGAAATTTGACTTGACATGACTTGACTTGAGTCAGGTGGTGATTCTCCGTGGGCTTGTCACTGAGTGGACCCTTTCACATTACCCATGATTAAAGGCCTTGTAAATATAAAAGCACTGGTGAATGTAGCTTTAAAGCAGACATATCGTGAAAAAATCACTTTTTCAGTGTATCTCATCCATTTGGGTATCTGGAGTGTCTACCAACCAACAAACTGTGAAATAATACAACCCAGTCAGTTTTTTGTGGGCTGCCTAGATCTGAAAACACGTGATTAAAAAAAACATTCAGATTTGGCTCCCCTTCCTATGTCACATGCAGGCTCATAAGAATATACCACTCAGCTTGAGAACTGCCTTTGCAAAGGTGCACCATATTTTTTTCTCAGAGCAGACTGGGCATTTTCTTCAAGACACAGGCGCTAAAATGGAGCATTTCAGACAGAGGTTAAAACCCCAAATACAAGTATGAACCTGGAAATGAGCAGGATATTTCCCCTTTAAATAATTTCATAGGCCTGCTGGTGATGAAGGTCACATGATTTTTGTGCATTTTTCCCTTTGTATTTTGTATTATATTAATGTTCATTACCTTTGTAGACTCATGCTGCACTGAAGGAATGAAATAGTATATGAGGAATTCAATCAAGGCAAATAATAGTAGAAACGAGGGAAATGGGGAAAAAAAATAGCATTTGTACGAATAGCCCAAGTCAACGGCCACAAAATGAATTGCAGCACATGCATGAAAATGGTTCATATAAAATATGATAACTTTAATGGCCTTGAAAGAAATGGAGCTGGCCCCAGTGGCTGTACGAGCAAATGTCTTAATGGAGATTCTTGGAATAATAATTGGGGAGTACTGTATATGATGCTGGCAGTGCTGTAAGGGACACACAGTAAAAGGAGCCACAGGAAAGGCACCAGTTTGGACTGACGGACAGTAGAGGTGACTGCTCTCATTAGAAAAGTGAAGCTAGAGAACGGCATGCTAGAGTCTCATCCTGCAGCTAAAATGTGGATGAGGATTGAGACTAACCTCACCAGAAAACAACAGCACTGGTGGTTAGTAAAAATGCTAAACAACCAATGTTTGAGTGTTTCTGACGTCCAATCAGGCGACTGTCCTGTCTCAGGAAGAAGAGTGGTGACGTAACGCATCAGAACGCTTGAAACAAAGTAGTTCAGAGAAAGTGGCGTCCAACAACATCTAAAGGCAAAGTGTTTATATCAGTTCCGAATGGCCACACTCAAAGGCGGGAGGAAAGCCTGCCATCATAGAGAAGGGCAAGACATGATGAATGAAGGATAACACTGAACACTTTCAGACAGTCTGTAAGACAGAAAAAAGAAAGAGGGTCTGTCTAAAAGGTAGCCCGCAAACCGTGAAATCTGATCTGAGATCTGCAAAAACTCTTGCGAGACTCGCTGCCCAACAACCCAGCCTAACCTTAACGAGATTAATGCCTAACCTTAACTATTCAAGGTCAATGCCTAACCTTAACTATTCAAGGTCAATGCCTAACCTTAACTATTCAAGGTCAATGTTTAACCTTAACTATTCAAGGTCTATGCCTAACCATAACTATACGAGGTCAATGCCTAACCTTAACTATTCAAGGTCAATGCCTAACCATAACTATACGAGGTCAATGCCTAACCTTAACTATTCAAGGTCAATGCCTAACCATAACTACAGTATTCAAGCTGGGGACCTTTGTTGCTTGTCACTGCCCCAAATAAATAATGAAAAAATGTCTCACCAAGTAGTTTTAGTTGCCTAATCAATAAAAAACAAAAGTGGAATGGAAACAGACTTAGCAAATAAATCATGATGTACATGAAGCATGTGACTTAAACAGCCCCATGGGTTGTTTTGGAATCCATTGATAAGCAACCTATTTCGTCATTTAGGTATGAGGACATATTGTAATGTGATCTTATATCCATCTATCATCCATTATCTGTAACTGCTAATTAAATTAATCTAATTTAATTTACTTAAAAAATATTTACCTGACCTTTGATCATGTCCTCAGTTGTCTCTAACAGTGAGCAAATAAAGATTTCCCTTGAAAGAAATGTGATGATATGTTCCTGGTGCCACTCACTTTACCCAAATAGCGTCAGTTTGTCATTGATGTATTGTTGATTGAGCTGCCTGAGTAACCACTGATTAAAATGTAGAAAGCACTGGTTGAGGATTATTGTCACCATTCAGCTGAGAGATAATATGAGAAGCATGCAGATAATTTATGACGTTTGGTCTCAGAGAGGCAAAGAGACAGAGAGATTTTTTTGAGTGATGGATTAATAGGCTGAGTCATTTCTGGAGAGAAATGTTTGTGTTTAAGCTTGATGATTGACTGACTGCATTACAGATTCACGGAGACGTAACTTCCATTCATTGGATAAATTAACAAGGGCATTTTGCTTAATTTGACTTGAATATGCAGCTCACCCTGTGAAACTGATTCCAAATATGCAGGTGTTCACAGCATGAAAACAAACCTCCTTTTTATTTAATGACAGAAGATTATTGCTGAATTCTTTTTAAAAGGTCTTTATTTACACGACACGAGGTATTGATACGACCTACCTACATTTGTCCACATGAATGCTGAACACTGAAATGATGAAACAGTGTTTCCCGAACTTTTTAAAAATGACAATACATCGCAGCCCAATTCACAATAGTGCTTATCTATAAATCGCGAGAAGAGCAAATTAGTGCGTAAATGAACGTTCCTGACCATTTTTACTGCCATTTCGGCATGACGTTTTGTCATCTTCAACAGGTAAACCAACCATTTTGAAGAGATATTCATTTGATAAATCACAACTTCGTTTTATGCATGATATTGAAAACATATACACGTTATGCACTTTATCAATTGGACCAAATATTCAGGTGGACTGAACAGGCTCTCGCAATCGTTTTTTTCCTCAACAGAATGTACGGTAGCCTTTCATAAGAGATTCAATGTTATAAGTAGGCTAGAATTACCAGAACAATACAAACACTGAGGCTCCCTCACGTGGCTCAAAGGTGTACTACAGATATACATTTTAAATAAAAGACTGTGTAAGAAATTCTTCAAATTTATTTGACAACCCCAATAGAATTTCCTGGGACCCTCCTCACATATTCTAGACCAGTCATTCCTGGGAATGACTGGTCGACTGGTAGAATATGAGTGAAAATTGTGTCTTGGACCCTGCACCCTGAACAATATTACGTTAATTAAAATAAAGCTTAAGCTATACCTTGACTTTTTTATGAATGCAGTATGCTCTTTTAAGAGGATTCTTTTACAGCCTTTTATGCTTCCTCATCATAGTAATTACTTGTTTAGATGCACAACCTAGTGATGGTGCCATGCCATTGTTCCGAAGACCCATTATTTCGAAACCCCGCTAGTCCGAAAACAAACTACTAATTTTCTGAAGGTTGATTGCTCCGAAAATACACACTCTCCATGTAACGAACCAAGCACATGGCTGAAAATGATGTCATCGGATCTTTTCAGTCTTGATATTTTTTTTCCTACCATGGCGAAGGCATGACGCGCCCTACTCTGCCTCTGGGTGGCTTACTACGCCGAAACCTAACCAACCCAACCAACAAAGTCAATAAGTAATAAGAGGCAGAGTAGGGTGGATCATGCCTTAGCCATTAGGAAATAAAATTGTGAAGGTCCGATGACATCATTCTGAGAGCAATGGGCCTTCGGAACACTAGGCGTTTGTTTTCGGGATAACGGGTTTTCGGACAAATGGGCTTTTGGTTCGGTGGGCCATTTTTCAGACTATTGGGGTTTCTGGAATAATGGGATGTCGGAACAATAGGCAGTCCCCCCAGTGACCCACACTTAATGTGTCCACTCTATTGGCCATATGTCGCAAACATAACACAAGATGTTTGAAATCTGGCTAATAGCATCTCTGGGAACATGACAACACCTCAGCATTTTCTCTTTGGATTTAATGAAGCATGCAGGAACAGCTTTGGATCAGATTTCCCACTTCTTCAAAGTAATGTGGTTTGTTTGGCTTTGCTTGTAGATAGTCGTTTTTTAAGCACATTAAGGCCTGCTGGGCAAATTTTTGTTCTCCCAGATTACAAAGCTGCATCTTGTCAAAGGCTTCTAAATAACATCACCGGGAGGTTTAAGTATATTCAAGTGTTACTAAGACAAAGAGAAATGTAATTGTCATGCATCAAATCCAATGTAAAAAAGAGACCAAGTCAGTCTGTGAATTGCCTTTTGTTAAACAGAGACAAGGTTACCATGAGTTCCACAAGGAGCAAACAAACCATTACTCTCATATCGAAGTTGTGTTCGTTACCTCATACAAGTCCTGGGGCTAGGTGTATATCAAATTAGGAATTCACACATCACATTAGACACAGGAATTAGTATTTATAAAAATGGAACAAGAGCATACTGTAATCTACCATTCAATGCTTCAGACGGGCAAAACTGCACCTACCACGTTGTGAAAGTGAAGCTTAACATTGTTAACGGAAAAAAAATAACTGTAGGTTTATGCAACAAAACTACTTGGTTTCAGTAATTTAATTAAGATTTAGTAAATGATCATGGTTTGGCTTAAAATAAGTATGCTTGTCATGTTATTGAAGTTATGGCCAGAAATTTAAATAAATCAACATTTCATTTTGGTTTCACCCAGGACACGAACGGCAGTCTCCTGGGTGATAGGTGTGTGTTTGTCTGATACATTCAACCACCCTGAACTCCTCCTTATATGGACTTAGTTGCTCTTTATATTACGTCACCTGAGTCATTAGAAACATATTTGTGATAGGTAAAAAAAACAAAAACATAATAAAGGAGAAAATATGTTTCCCTCGAAAAGTAATTGACGATGCAGTTTTGTTGGATAATTTTAGGAGACCAGGCTGCACACTTTGTGTGTGACAATTAGGGCTACCCCCTAAATGTCTGACTCTTCGGTTGACATCGCTGTCAGCAGCCAATCAGGCGAGACACTGATAAGGTGAATTGAAGAAAAGAGTATTTATAAAAAAAAAAAAAGTATCAAGATAAAAAAGCACATGGTTCCTGCTTTTTAATACAGATGCCACACCAAAAAGTACAAAATATTCAGTAAAAATTGCGACTCAGAGTTGAAAATTCTGATTTGGTACATCCCTAGATATAATGTTACAAAAAAGGAGTTTGCGCTGAATTGTACTCATGAGATGTAATCATAATGTCTGTTCAGCATACAACAGCAGCATTTAATGTAAATTGTTTCATATAGTTGTGATACCAAAGTCACCACATTGTTACGTGTTAATTTAATAAAATCTTAATTGTACTTCACAATGTCTCTAAGCCTTACAGGCGAACAATATCGAGAGCAATATGTGATTAAATATGATATGATTTAAATGACTTCATTAAATATGAATTAAAGAGTTAATTATTTGACTATTTGAGCTAACATAAATTGATGCATGTATGTTATGTATTATAGTTTTATTTTAGTCCTTTAGTAAAGTAAATAAATAGGTATATATGTTGCTGTTTTTCAGCAATGTTAGAATAATGTATGTGTAACAAAAAGCAAATGGAGATGGTTCACTTATACAACATGAAACAGGTAGTTGTATATGGGAGGGAGATGGTAACCCCTTTCCATTGCCGATGACTTTGAGCCCTTTCCAGTCAGTACTGTGACTGGTTTTGTTCTCGCAAACTGCTGATGTTCCTTTAATATCTTGCTGTTTCACAGATGTATTGTTCTCTATAGATGTTGAACTTGATGTCATACACCACTCCAGTCTTATGCATCAGACCGGCAATACATCATCCAGAGTAGGCTCGCAAGACCACGCCCCCTCTTGGGGGAAACAACCTTCTGTCCCTCATAGATGGTAACAGAGTAAACAGAAGAAGTTTAAACATGTCTCCAAATTTCTACTCTAAAAAAACCGCTAATAGTAATAACGCTCTGCCCAAGAGTTGCTGTGTAGTTGGTTGCACCAACAATAAATCCCAAAACGCTGATCTCCGATTTGTTCCCCTGCCGAGTCCTAAAAATTATATAATAGAGGGGCTTTATGGCTCCAAGTTATAGACCAGACCAGCATTGCGTCATGATGCTGATGACAGTGACTAGCATGGCTAGCTAACGTTAGCCTGAGTGTGAGCCTGCTGCAGTAAAACATTCATACCTTAACGTCATAGCAGCATCAGGCAGCGTCCCAACTAAATCTCAGCCTATAGATCAAACAGTTCGCTATTAATACGTTAGTTATTTACAGACAACACTTAGCCTAACGTGATTCAATCAAATATGTAGAGATGTCTGGATAAACAATATCCAGCCACTGTGTTGGACAGGGAAAGACTGAAGGGACATGGCGGTGATCAACCTTAATTTATTAAGGTATCGCAAACGCTCAGGTTCAGGCAAGGTCGCAAAATATTATTAGACGTGTACAAAACAAACATTTGTATAACAAGAGATGAATGCATACAAATTTGTCAAAATTACAATTCAAACATACATCAAATTACATTGAAGTCTATGGGATCTTCGGTTTTCTATCCCCCAAAAGGGGGCGTGGCCTTGGCTTTTTGCAAAATACCTGCATGTGTCAGTCTGATATATGGGTTTGCAGTTTCTCGACTGGTCTTGAGTCACGGTGGGATTCTTATCATCCACCCATTGGCCCACAGTTTCAACCGAACCTGCTGCACCTCCCTGATTCTATCCTCTTCCTCACTGATAGATATTTTGCTCTGTGTAGGAGGGTCATCAACACTGTTCTTTACGTTTTTAAGTGGTGTTTCCAGTTAAAATTGAGATGTGCTTGAATAATAAGTGGACCTATGATCTTAGATAATTTTTGCTTTACATACTGTTCCGCGAATGGAGACGGCCCACTCTAGAATTAACTACAAGCTCAAGAAAAATGTACATTTAAGAATGAATAAGACATCATAATAAAAGCCTCTTGGATTGCATGTAGGATCAAAGCTATTAAGGTTCACAATATACTTTACATAATAGGTGCCAACGATTCAGACTTTCTGAGTCCATGACATTAATAATTACATTGAAGCAAGGTTAAATAGCGTTCTGTGACATCCATTTATGGCTAACTATGGGAGTGAGCATTAGGCTGTGGTGTACAATAAATGAAATTAATGAAATGGAACAATGAACACAACGTACACAGTGTTTATATCCGAGACTGGATATATCTGTTTGTTGCCTTCACAATTTTTTAGTCTAGACAGACTTTCATGCATCTGGCACTCTAAAGGAGATTGTAGTTCAAACATTTCTTTCAACAGCGTTTTTTGAACAGTCTGTAAGCATCAGTGGATATGAGTTGTGCAGAAATCACATTATATGCATGCATGCATCCCATTACTGGTGGAATAAATTGTTTTTCTCCCGGCTGTTTTGCAATGCAATAAACTGATGAGCTCAAAGGGAGTTAGAATCGATTTGGTGAATTGATCGCCCTCTGGCTACTGCCAGGGTGTAGACAAATCCCTGACTCTTTTTGTCTGAGGAGACTAAGGCTGGTATTATTTGATATTTAAATCAAAAGAGTGGGTTGCCATGCCTACACTTTTTCTTTTTTAGATTGAAAACTTCTCTCAACACCTCAACAGTGGTGAGTCACTAGAGGCAGATTTAAACTTGCTTTACAGTGAATTAAATTGCTCAACCATGATGTTGATGTACTGCATGTCATTGCAGCATGGTTAATACTTTCATACTTATGTAATACCCTTGGGACTCAAACCACTGAGCCCCTTGTTGATGCTCTGCTCTTTGCCTCCTTTAAGTGTCAACAGGCACTGTTTCCTCAACCAACTATTAAACTCTATTGAATCCCACTTTAACGCCACATTGGAGGACATTGTTATCCACCCTCTCTACCGCCCCAATCATTTAGCCTGTCAGCCAGACAGCCCAGTGGCTCAATGAAGATTAATTATGATCCCGTTGTTGACAGGGTGGCCAGAGTAATGAGATGTGCCGCACGGCGAGTCGGCGGCATCGTTTTCCTCCCTGTCAGATACAGTATCCTATCTTATCTGCGGGCCACTCTGCAAAAGGTCCACCCTCGCATAATGCCTCTCATGACAGCTGATGGTGAGCAGAGACAGGGTATATGCCAGCAAACACAGTGGACGACATGGTAACAACCTCATTATTATGTATGTGGAAAGCCAGTTTGTTTCTGACAGGGAAAATCTATTATTAAAGCTGTAAAAAGAAGGGGTTTGCTATAGTTCAATGTTATTTGACGAGGAGATGAAAGGGAACCGTATTCACGTTTCTCCTGGAAAAAATCATTTCAAAACTCAGCAGTTATATTGTTTCCTCGTAATAGTCAGTGTCCTCACACTTCATATATAGCAATATCTTTTTAATGCTAAATCCCCTTTATTGAAGCTTGAAAAATGAGTCTGCTGCCACCACTACTGTAGAAGTGCTATTCTTTTTTTTATTTTGCTTTAATCAGTTTTACTGCTCCCTTATTTCCTCCCTATATTGTTACTTCCATTTAAAAAAATCTGTGGTGATGTATATAAAACATTCAAATGTTGTAAATGTGGAGATTGCCAGTTTATTCTTTAATATATATTAGGGCTGTCAGAGATAATGCAATAGTAACGCATTAACGCACATTTGTTTTAACGCCACTAATTTCTTTAACACAGTAACGCAACTTGCAATTTTTAGGTTGTAGCGGGCTCAGTTTTAAAGCTAGAGTGAAGATACTAGTGTCATATGAAACTAGAAAACCTAAGGAATCCATTGGTACCAATAATGTCATAGTAGCTTGGCTAAATAAAGCTACAAACTCTCGCTAAATTTTGGTGAGCAAAATCTGGCATGGCCATTTTCAAGGAGGTAGTTTTGACAATGCCTGACGAAGTGCTCTGTTAGATCGAAACGTTGCTTCATTAAAATTGCTGGGTGCTACCAATGCAGTGTGCGGATCCTGTTTTCTGATTTTTTGCCTTGTGTTGATCAAGCACCTGTAAAAACCTTTCGGATGTGCGTACCCCACAGCTTTTTTTGTCATTTTCAAAGGTGTCCCTTGACCTCTGACCTCAAGATATGTGAATGAAAATGGGTTCTATGGGTACCCACGAGTCTCCCCTTTACAGACATGCCAACTTTCACATGCAGTTATGGGCAAATCATAGTCAAGTCAGCACACTGACAACTTTAGTTGCCTGTTGGGCCGGAGTTTGTGTGTGATGTGCGATTGATTTGCGATTAATTGCGATTAAAGTGGCAGTAGGCAACAATTTTTTGGCATAATTTGGCAAAAATTCCATAATAACCTTTCAGCATATTGTAATTCAAGTGGTCTGAGAGATAACTAGACTTATGCTACTCTTCATGGCTCTGTTTTCAGGCTTTAGAAAAATCTAGCCCGTGACGGCAGATTTTGACTAATCACAGGTCATTTCAGAGAGAGAGAGCGTTCCTATTGGCTGTGCTCCGGTCATGTGAGCGGAACTTGGCGTTCCTTCAACAGATTTTACAATGGCGGCCGCGTCACAAACTTTCTCATTTTACAGCTAAACAGTAACTACAAGATGATTCTGAGAACCTTTGAGGTGAGAAATAGGCATTACAGTAACAGAATATTGATTCATATGTCATCAGCGCTGCCTAGTTTGACCGTTTGGTCGGAGTTCGCGAGTGATTGACAGCTGGCTCTCATAGACGGCAGCTAGACAGCGGACCTTGTTTTCCTCCGGTAAGTGAAATCCTTCAGATGCCGTTAGGAGCACCGGAGGACACAGTAGGACACAGAGGAACATGATTTTTTTCAGGTTACCTGTTTCATGTACTACTGTCACGCTATAGCGGCCGTTATCTAAAAATAACTTTTTTAAATCATATTTGCGCCAATATCGCATACTGCGGCTTTAACTATGGACAATCATGCAATTAATATTTTAATCGATTGACAGCCCTTATGTATATATATATATATATATATATATATATATATATATATATATATATATATAATTTTAAAGATAAACAGAAAAATAGCAAACCAGCATGAGAACATCAATCCCCAAAAAATACACAATGCACAAAATTAACAACAAAAGAAAAAAAGAGAAAAAAAGTAACGCTAGCACCATAGAAATAGATGGCGGCATGGCGGATTTAGTAAGCTAGAAAACTAGCCAGATTGCTAGCTAATTCCACCATGCTTTAATGTTACACTGGTTACAGAAATTGAGCCAAACAAAGTTGTCATTCATCTGGCAATAGCAATGGCCTTTCATCCACTGTGACAAGAGTGTGTGGATGAATGTTACTCATTTACTCTGGCTCTGTGCTTTCTAATGTTACTACTCCACTGCTCGTTTGAGTTGTTACTGCAAAACCTCACCTCAGTGAGTCTGCAGTAAGTTGATTTAGTTTATACAGAAGTTAGCCCACAACAACGTCGCAATGGCAACATTACACATTAAAATGGCCACTACTCTGACCATCCTGCTATACGGTGATTTGAATGGGAATGTCTGATCTACTCCTATTCTATTTTTATAGGTAGCACAGTGGTACAGCATTAAGATATACATTTTCCTTAAGAAAATTAAGACTGAAACACTTAGTCAAACAATCAATCGGCAGAAAACAAATCCAAATTTTGATAGTTGCTTAATCAAACAAGTCATTTTTAAAAGCAAGAATGCCAAACTATGAATCTATCAATCGGGAAAATAACCAGCAGATAAACTGTGAAAGGAAATCTTAAACTATAGCCAGATATCAATATTTTTCATTTGATTTAGTTTTGTATTGTGAGATCCTGCTGGATAATTGGTTTAGTCCCAAATTTCACTCATTAGATGAGCTGAGACTGGTTGCAGGTATCATACAATAAAGTATCATCCCCCTTTAAAGTAGTAGTTAAACTTTCCGTTGGGGAAACCCTACATACAGTATTACTCTGTACCACTGAATTACAGTTGGGGACTTTTCTTTAATCTGCATGGAGCAAAATGCACCATCTGGCTAATGAACAAGCTTTGTTGTCAAAGTCCAGTGGTAAAGTCTGAGCACTCAGAATAAAGCCCAAGCAAAAACAGCCCTGGATGTATTCTAATTTCCATTCCTTTCGTAGACTCTTCTAGTATCTTTTAATATACAGACTCAACCACCACCAAAGAAGAAGTTTCCCACCAGACATTGGAGTAGTTGAGGAAACGTGGTGTTCATTGGAGTCTATGACTTATGTGACATTGACTCAAAATCAACCTATTACAGAAGAAACGTTTCTTGACTTAAAGCTTCAGTAGGCAGAAAGTTTTGGCATCATTGGGCACAAATTCTGTAATAACATTTCAGCATATTATAATTCAAGTTTTCTGAGAGAAAACTAGAATTCTGCACCTACTCTTGGCTCTGTTACCAAGCTTAAAATCTAGCCTGTGACAGGAGACTTTAGCCAATCACAGGTCATTTCAGAGAGAGAATGTTCCTATTGGCTGTGGTCCAGCTGGTGGGTGGTACTTGGTATTTCCTCAACTGTTCTCAACATGGCTGCCGGGTCACAAACTTTCTCATTTTACAGCTAAACAGTACACTACAAGATGTTTCTGAAAACATTTGATGAGAGAAAAAGGCATTACAGTAACAGAATATTGATTAATATTTGATCAGCGCTGCCTAGTTTGACCATTTGATCAGAGTTCGCGAGTGATTGACAGCCAGCTCGTAGACAGCAGCTGGACGGCAGACTTCAGATCAGCTCTGATTGGTTGTTTTTCTCCAGTCTGTGAAATCTTGCAGATGCCATTAGGAGCACCGGAGGACACAGAGGCACATGATTTTTTTAGATTACCTGTCTCATGCACTACTGTCAGGATATAGTGACTGTTCTATAAAGATACATATTTTAATCATATTTGCTAAATTTCTACCCACTGCTGTTTTAAAGATTATATTTGCCCATTTCCCCCGGTCTAGTTCAACTTTACCTCCCATCTGCTAATTATTTCATCAATGTTACTTTAGTCAAGTAACTTCAGGTAAAATTCACCTTAACAACATCAGTTAACAAAACAATCTTAACTGATGGTCCACCCTGTCTTTTTTAAAAATAAATGTATTTAGAAATGTTGGACATACAACAATATCAATAACTTTTTGATTCAGTGTTCATAGAACCCTTGATGGCTCGTCTGATATTAACCGAGTCAATGTTCTGTAATTTTATGTCTAAGAGCAACTTGGTTACCTCATCATGAATGTTGGAAAATCCCCAAATAAGTCCACAAGAATATCTTTCAACGACTAAAATGTTGTATGCTGGTTTATGTGGTCATTGCTCAAGGTTAAAAAGACACTTCTGTTGTTGTTGGTAAGCTTGATAAATTGTCTGTCTAGGTGACATTTTCAAAGTCAAGACCTGAATGTCTCTGAGGTAATAATGATTCTCTCCAACATCTGGAGCAAGGACATTAACCTGACACATTATTCCAAAGAGTACGTTCTCATAGTAAACAAACACCATCGGAAGGTTGTCGGAACAGTTGGGGGACATGAGAGCAGCTCAATTCAAAGTGTTGTATAATCACCTATTATTATTCACCTGTACAGTTCTGACCACACATTGTGGTGATTAAAGACTCCATGAAAGCTTATAATCACAGTTTAGCACTGGTAGGATTCAGCTTTGTTTGTATTTAAAACCATATACACTTGAGTTCATTATTTTTCTGTGAAAATGACATAGATTAGCATGTTGTACAACACATTCTCACTTACAACTTGTCTAATACCGACGCTTGGTCAGTGGCCCTACGCTCTAGGTACCCCCTAGCATCAGTTCAGTTTTCTAGTTTCATTACATGCATAGAGTCTATTCAAAATAAACTTCCAATGTAGGTTTACTTGGTTAGGTTTAGGCAACAAAACTACTTTGTTAGGTTCAGGCGACAAATTGCTTGGTTAAGCTTAGGAAAAGATTATGGTTTGGGTTAAAATAAGTATGTTTCTTACAAAAAATAAGTAAGCTAATAAGTTTGTTAAAGGATAATTCTGTTTGGGTTTTTTACAACTCGAACCTCATTGTCGCGGGTTTGGCCATAGGTTGCATTAGTATGGAGTGAAGTCAAAAATACTAGTCATTGTTCCTGTTGAAGCTGCAGTATGCGATATTGGCACAAATCATGTTCCTCTGTGTCCTACTGTGTCCTCCGGTGCTCATAACGGCGTCTGAACGATTTCACTTACCGGAGGAAAACAAGGTCCGCTGCCCAGCTGCAGTCTATGAGAGCCGGCTGTCAATCACTCGCGATCTCCGACCAAACTGTCAAACTAGGCCGCGCTGATCAAATATGAATCAATATTATGTTACTGTAATGCCTATTTCTCGCCTCAAATGTTTTCAGAATCATCTTGTAGTGTACTGTTTAGCTGTAAAATGAGAAAGTTTGTGATGCAGCCGCCATTGTAAAATCTGTTGAAGGAAGCCAAGTTCTGGTCAGATGACCGGAGCACAATCAATAGGAACGCTCTTTCTCTCTGAAATTTCCTGTGATTAGTCAAAATCTGCCGTCACAGAGTAAATTTTTCTAAAGCCTGAAAACAGAGCCATGATGAGGAGCAGAAGTCTAGTTTTCTCTCAGACCACTCCTGTGTCAAATGTCCTTGTTAATTTTTTTCATATTTAGACAAACCTCATTCTGTTTTTTACCTCCAACAAGGCCGAAGGCCTAGGAAGGAGGTTATGTTTTCACCGGCGTTAGTTTGTTGGTTTGTCCGTTTGAAGGATAACTCCAAAAGTCCGCTATGGATTTGAATGAAATTCATTGCAGGGGTGGGGAGTGGCACAATGAACAATCCATTAGATTTTGGTGGCGAATATTTTTAAGATTTCCGATCAGCCTGAGCATTAAGACCACAGGGTATAAGACATGCGCAGTGTAGCTGATGACGTGTTGATGACGCGTGACCCCGCCTTCTTCTTTTGAGAGCAGAGAGACGTGTGTGGATGTGTGTGCGGAAGCTGCTGGCCGTCCACGGTGAGAAAGAAAAAAGCTGTAGATGATGGGATGAGAGACAACGTAGTGTAACGTTATACAGACATAACAAGGCTGCTGAATGAGAGAGGCATCCGCCGATACGTTACACGGAAACACACCGTGTTAATAATAAGCCGACCACCTCACGTACCGCCAGCTGTGAGCTGTGATCTGTTTTTAAAGTCACGTGTTTGCGGAGGTCCTGCGCTCTCCGAGTGTACTTCTAGTTAAGTTTAGTTTTAGTTGACTAAAAGTCTGGGCATTTTAGTCTTATCTTAGTCAAAGACAACTGTAACTATTTTAGTTTAGTTTTAGTCAATGAAAACTGTTTGTCATCAGATTATATTGTATATTTCAGTCAATCTAGTCTTACCAAAATATCAACTAGTTTCTTTCTCCCAAAACCCTGTTGTTGTCATTGTTAATTTCAACTTCAGTAGGTTACTCTGAGTCCACCTGTCTGAGCTCATTGTGTGCTGCTGTGTAATCTTGGTATGGTGCGTGCAGCACAGGAAACGGAACTGCTGCATTGAAGAAAAAAAACAACAGTCTATAAAAGTTTTTCTCCTTTTTTTGTCAATGAAAATAAAGAGATTTTAGTTTTTATTTTTGAACTACATTTTAGTCTTATTCGTCATTACATGTTGATATGATATTCACAGTTAGTGTTTAATGATGTTGCTGCCGTCTCGTCATCGTCTCGTCTTAGTCATGTAAAAAAGGTCGTTGACAAATATATTTAGTCCTAGTTTTTCTTAACGAAATTAACACTGATTCAGAGCAATTGGTCCCCATTTTGATTGTGTCTTGCGCTGTTCTCATGGATGCACATGTAGGTTCATGAGCACACAGGTGACGCAATACAATCTAACCAAAGGTTTTGTGCTAGTCCCTGAGTGACAGTTGGTGACAGAGACACGCTAAGGAATTTAGCAATCTGCCAGCAAAAAGCTAGGAAGAAGAAGAGTGCTCACTAGAAACCATTCATGTAAACAACCAACATATTAAAAGTGGTTTAGGTAGAAGAAAATGCAATCAAAAATATTTGTCAGGCCCCAGGAATTCATATAATCCATTTCGGTAAGAATCACAAGTGTAAACATAACTCAGAGGGATCCTTTAATGATTTGGAACAAGTTATTAACAATAACCCAGTTCTTTTGGATTTATTTTAAAAATCTTTATACTGCAGTAGTCTGAATAATTCTTACATTAATCTCCCACACTGTACCACGGCCCATATAGAAAGAAGAAAAAGAAACAGCAAGCACTATATTAATCCAACCGCCTGTCAAAATCCTCCTTACTGATAAAATATCTGGCTGACCTTATTTTCATAAGGCAAATTGTACTAATTGTAATACTGCAGATAAATCAATTGATTGCTTTTCACTGAAATGACAGTCCTTGCCTGTGTCAGTGAGTATCCAGGATGGGAAGACTACCTTTAACTGACTTTCCTTTCTTATAATTAAAAAGCTCATTGAAAGGAGATGAATTGGCTGATAACATCACTACCTTTTCTCTGACCTCAATTTGGCTCCGCTTACCTCTGCAAATGAGTCTGGAGAATCTGTCTGTGCATGAAAACTCACTTTGTTATAACCCGTCAGATTAATTCATTAAAACGGGCTGAGAGTTTTCTTTCCTTAATGTTGTGGATTGTTCAC
Source organism: Sebastolobus alascanus (assembly GCA_916701645.2). NCBI lineage: Eukaryota > Metazoa > Chordata > Actinopteri > Perciformes > Sebastidae > Sebastolobus > Sebastolobus alascanus. Next base: position 1,505,741 of record CAKAOJ020000016.1, on the reverse strand, counting down.
GGTGGAGCCGCGAGTGCACTGACAGTGGTCAGTGTGGACTATTGGACACGGCCCATGGCAGCTCTAATTAGTATTAGCAGATTACTGCGTGGCAAAGGTGGGACAAAACCATTGTTCGGCACAAGCAGTGGTGGAGGAAGTATTCATATTTTCTTAAAGGTGCTCTGTATGATATCCACAGCATTAATATAGCAGCAAACAAGTAATTTGAGCTGCTATGCCTTGTTGCTTTTAGTGCATGTTTGTGCACGTGAGCATGCCCCACTGGCAGCTTTAAGATATGAAGGATGGTGAAATTGTACCTCTAGCCGCTCCCAGCAGCTGGACCAGCCCATTGAAGAGTGCTGCGGTACTCAGTCCTGACAACTGTACCACTAATGCATAAAGTTGTAGGGTTGCGGGTCGGGTTGGATTAAGGTGGTCGATTAACGCATCTTTTTACAGGTCGGGGTGCGGATTGGTTCTCATAATGGGTTGGGTGGGTGCAAGTGTTAAAAAACCCTGACCCGCAAAATGTGAATAAATATTTTATTCAGGGCCTTTTTATGGGGCATCAACCTCGCGTTTACGCACCTTTTGTAGAAAAAAATAAACGCTTCAGTTTATTTGGCCCCTTGCCCCCCCTACTTCTGGCGCCCATGCTCCACATGGCTCTCAACATAGCGACAGCTGTGCTGGCGGCTAGCAGCTAACGGTGCTAACATCACTTACAGTCCAAACAACTCCAACAATGCTGACAGAGCTAACGGTGTTAACCTCAGATTACAACGCACAGAGAGGGAGAGCGACATCTTTACATAGCAAATAGTTGTCTGCTGCTATATTAATGCTCTGCATTTCAAATTTAGCACCTTTAGGTCAAGACCCAAGTCAAGTCTGGCTTTATAGACTGTGTTTCAAATCCTAAACTTATGTTAAACAGATTAACAGTGTTAAAATATGGATGCCTAATTACCACTTTAAATAAATTGTATAGCTAAATGTTTAGTTGTGCCTTTGTATATTGTTTCTGTGATGGAGGCTGGGTCATTTTATCAAATCTCTTGTGTCTCGGTTACTTGGGTTCAGCCACATTTGTAAGAAAAGTTAGAAATAATAAAACCTAAAATATTACATTGAGATCTATATATTTTGTTGGCTGAGAAGGTAGAAGCATTACAGTTAAGAGTGTAAGCATATTTTTCCCACAGTCCCATAGATAACACCTGGAAATGAGATGAGCAGAAGAAGATATAAAGTTTTGTTATGTATCTGACACACTGAAATAACAACTGTAGCCTACTGACTTCAACTGCATTGCATTGCTAGGCAACAGCTTGGGTCTATGTTTACTTCCTGTCAGTTTATGTCATTCACATACACTGTAACAGGAAAAAAACTGGGACATATTTGGAATGTATACGTTTACAACTCTGAAATGGTCAATAACGTCTGTGTAACATTACTGCTCTGTCTTTCTTTTGGCTAGAAATTTTAATTTTAAATTAAATTTTTTTTTTTATTTTAATCGGCGATAATCCAGGTGACTACCTTGTGATTAAAGTGCATGAAGAAATTAAAACTCACCTGTAAGAAAATTTAGCCTAGTTATTTTAGAACATGGGGTAGTGGTGCACTCTGGTGGTCAAAATAAGTATTACAATAACAAATACTTAGAAAATCATCTAAAGCAAATATTCTTCCACCGGTTTTCACTAAGAGGCAAAGAAAAATTCAGTCAAATTTTTGTTTTCACTTGTTGTCACACAGGACAAAAAGTAAGTTAGAAGACCAGACCTGTTTTACAGAATAAAAAGGAACTTAGAAAGATTATCCTGGCAAAACATTTTTTTTTTCCGCCACAGGATAGAAGATAATTTAGATCAGACTTAGAAAGTGGATCCCCGGAAAAAAAAAAAAAAAAACTCTGTTGGTTTTGTTAAACTACAAAAATACACAGTGATGTTAAAGAGGGATGCTTCTTTTACCTCACAAATGATCTTTGCCGAGTACAAACACTAACTTACAGAGCAGATTAAACAGACACAATTTTTTATTTGGCTTTTTGGCAAGTAACTTAGAACATTAACATGAATGAGCTCCTGCTGGTATCAATTGCTGCTGGAAAAGTTTGTCATTTAAACCAGAAAAACATTTCAAAATAAAAATCTGAATGTTTTCATGTCTGAATGTGATAATGTGCTGGAGTGCACTGTCAAACGCACCACCAGCTTGTGCAACGTGATTGGCTGCTGCCTGTTGTCGGATTGAGTATCCGTAGTGAGGAAAATGAGGAGTTCATTCACTGGACACTTTTCTTACATAATTTTAAATCTTTGGGCTTGGGGAGGATACCAAGTCATTCCAAGTCTAAAGTCTTAAGTCCAAGTGAAGTTCCAAGTCATAGGTGTTAAAATCAAAGTCGAGTTGCAAGTCTTTTTGGATTATGTCGAGTCTAAAGTCATCAGATTAAAGGGAAATCCGCCACCTTTTATGTGGATGTCCAATCAGTGTTGATGGTAAATGTAGTCGATTGAAGCAATACATTCCTGTGTGTGCTATATTGACAGAGAAAGCATCGCAGCAGCAAAAATGTGTTGTTCTTCCAGTGCCGTCATTTAACGAGACAGTGACGTAGTTGTTGCAGAAGATGTTATGGAACGAGGATACATTTTGCAGTGTTTTGGCTGACTGGGATATTCAGCCGTATTTATTCCTCCGAGCCTCCGTGTTTTTATTTTAAATACCTGCATAACTAGAGGTGCAATTTACAATCCTCGGCTACACTATGTTTCGGCTGGGCATCAGAAGCTTGCACGCAATGCATCCTGGTACATGTAGGCACTGCTGGTGCGGCTCTGCAAGCAGGAGAACTCAGCTTTGGCACTCACTGAGGAATGTATTGCTTCAATGGGCTACATTTACCATCAACACTGATTGGACATCAACATAAAAGGTGTCAAATTTCCCTTTAATGACTTGAGTCACATCTCTGCAGCATTTTAATTGTAAGTTTGCATGAACTTAGATTTACTAAAACTAAAGAACATCCCTCATCGTAGCAGGAGAGAAGCAGGACAATGAGATGAGTGAAAAAAAAATAAATCAATGTTGTTATATTACAACTCCTTGCCCTACTTCCCATATGGTCACACACACACACACACACACACACACACACACACACCACTTTACGAAACAGGCAAGCTGCGTCTGCTCGATAACACTCAGAAACATTGAGAGCAAGCAGCACTTCAGCCATGCTCGGAGCCTCCAGTAGTAATGTCATGCATTCCTCCTCTATCTCCTGCTTCTGTGGCTCCACTCTGTGTTGAAATGTCTCAGATACACTATATCATGGGGCCTACTGAAAAACACCCCTGGGACTTTGCACTTGTTATCTAGGCTCGGTAAAAAAAAAAGAAACTTGGATCACACCGTTACTTTAATATTTATTTTATTTATTTACAATTCAACAAAATGTTTTGGATGATTCAAGGGTGGAAACATATAAGGTCCACACCTGAAGTTTAAGCTTCTCTTTTATTAATATAGTGTATCATATAAAGCAAATAGTGGCCCGGCATCAAAGCTTTACCATAATTTTTTAGCTGTAGAGAGCTATATAAATTCCAGTCTTGTGTAATTTCCGATAAATATGGCCGCTTATCATCTAATAACATTCAATGCATCTGCGTGAAGAAAGACATGCAAACTGAGGCCACTCTACCTCTGCTGTTTCGGTCGTAGGCTGCTATGCACAGCGCCTGGTGCTGAAATGATGTCTTTTAAACACACCATGTGAATAACACAGATGAACATTATAATCCACTTCACTGAAATAAAGCAAGTCTCCCTGGATTTCAAAAAACAGTTTAAATTCAACAGCTTTACTCTATTAAACCCAAAAATATGTCTCACAAACAGAAATAGGTGGCAGTCACATTTCTTTAAAGCAGCAGCAACCACACAAACACTCAGCTATAAATTAAGCAGGCCACTGTTCAGTAACCTGACCTGCCAGATGGTTTGTTTCACGGAACCATCTGAGAAGCCGGCATTGGAAACCTGGAAACACATTAACGCAATCGATCTTTCGGACGTTGTAGCGGGCTCAGTTTTAATGTCATACAAGCTTGCCGCAAAGGAGGTTAAATATCGCTCTGAACTTGCGCTAATCACATGCAGTTTGGGGCAAGTCATAGTCAAGTCAGCACACTGACAGCTGTTGTTGCCCGTTGGGCTTGAGTTTGCCAAGTTATGATTTGAGCATATTTTTTATGCTAAATGCAGTAGCTGTGAGGGTTTCTGGACAATATTTGTGACTTGCTCCATAATTTTGAGTCACTTTGACTCAGAAACACATTTTGAGTTTTTTGTATGTCTGTAAAGTGGGAAGTCTAAGCTTTATGGCAATACCAAGATGATATTTCTACGCCAAATATTCTATGAGATATGCTCTTCCAAAGTTTGACTGTCATCTAACGCTATTTTTGAGAAAAGGGGCATCAAAGATTATAATTCATATTCAACCATTTTTCACATGGATTAAAACATATTTATTAAGACTCAAGTCAAAATGAACACAATATTTTTTGGTCAAAAGTGATACCCAACATTTTCATAATGTAGCCTACACATACCTTCACACATACATGTGCACGTGGATGACCACAAGCAGTGCAGTAGATAGGCCTAGAAGCCCATGTAGAAAAAAAAAACGTATGGAATAAAATTGACGAAATATTAACAAATATACTGTACATATGATAATATATAATGTGTATTTAAATATAATAATTTTAATATAATAATATGAACAATATATAATGAAAAATATTAAATATAGGCCTAAGATGCCCATGTAGATAAGAATCCAAAACATATGGAATACAATTGACAAAATATTCAAAAAATATATACTGTACATATGATAAAATATATAGTATATATATATATATATATATATATAATATATATATATATATATATATATATTTAAATATAATAATAATTTAATTATAATAATATAAAGAAAAAAAAGCTTCAGCAGAATAAACAGATCCCGTCTCAGGTGACTGCTGAAGACATGCTCAACTTCATCTATGAGAAGAGCAAAAGTACTCTGAGACGCTTACTACAGACGCTCCACCGCTACACCTTGAACTCTGCTCATGTCACACTAATATTACTCTGATGGTGTAGGGAGAAACAGTAAAACTAAAGCTTCTGATTTGTTTCTGTTTGAACCCTTTGGGAGTTTGAGCTGGAGGGATATGATGAGGATGTCAAGCCTCTGCTGACGCTGGTAAGACAAGAATCCTGAGAGGACTTTCAGTAGTTTCCAGTAAATTGTTACATTATGCTGATTTCATCCTCTAAATGTCAAAACTGTACTTCATATGTAACTCCTTGTTCAGGTGTTGGCGGTAAATGTCAGCAACAAAATGCGGGATATTGAGTTTGAAGCCTGTTTGCTCCTCAACTCCCCAGAGGCCTTACCTCCTAATTTAACAGTTAAACTACAGTGGTTTGAATATCTCTGTGATATTCTGAAGGGTTTTAACAATTAATTTTGTTGACTGTTATCTGCAGAAATACCAAAGTCCACAAAATGGCGAAAGAGTTTGCCAGGCTCCTCAGACAGAAGCAGAAGAAGCAGAAGGAGGCTCCCAGCTCCAGACTCGGTCCTCAAGAGGTGGTGTTGGAGGTCGTTCCGAGTCCTGCAGGGCTGCTGAGTGCTTCCTCCTCGCTCCCTCTTAAATATGCCTTCCCAAAAACTCAGCCAAATGGCTGTTGGGGTAACCATTTTGGACCGAGTCTCCGAAGCTCTCAACGCTGTGGAACGCCAGGTCACCTTCTCCCGCTCCATCAGGGATGACATGTTCCTGTCTATCCTGACAGAGATCAGAGAGAGGCACCCCCGTGACGTCCTGGTGGAGCAGATCAAGAGCTTCTCATCAGTGCTGCTAACTGAGATTGTGGATGTTGCGGTAGAACAGATTCGCAGGATGTTTCAGCCCCAGAGCCCCGGCTCATCTGACACCCGCTTCTGAACCTCCAGCCACCACTCCAGTCCAGGAGGATCCAAACCTGGCTGAAACTGAGGAGCCGCCGGCACCCGTTCCAGAGACAAACTCTGCCGTGGTGTCACCTCCACCAGCTTCTGATGAGGGAGGATGCAGATGAGAAGCCCCGCCTGGAGAGTGACCCACAAACAACCAGAGAACCGGACTATGCTGCTGTTCCAGCGTCTCCGACACCCCCTGATGAACCTCCATCTACAGATGTTGAGGCCAGGGAGGATGTGAATGACAGACCCAACCTGAATGACCAAGAACCCACCATGACCAGACTCTGCTGTGGTTCTAATCTCTCGACACCCCCTGTTGAACCTCCATCCACTACAGATGTTGAGGCCAGGGAGAATGTGAATGACAGACCCAACCTGAATGATGCAGAACCCAGCAGAGGACCAGACTCTGCTGCGGTTCTAATCTCTCAGACACCCCCTGCTGAACCTCCATCCTGTACAAATGTTGAGGCCAGGGAGGATGTAAATGACGAATCCTACCTGAATGACTCACAACCAACCAAAAGACCGGACTCTGCTGCTCTAACTTCTCTGGCACCCCCTGCTGAACCTCCGTCTATAATTGATGTTGAGGCCAGGGAGGATGGAAAGCTAAAGCCCACCAGAGAACCAGACTCTGCAGTGACTCCGGCTCCACTGACCCCTCCTGCTGAACCTGAAACTGCAGTGCAGGACGGCCTGACCACCAGCCTGGTTGAAACAGAGCAGCCGACCGTCAGTGTGGTTAAATCGGTTCCTCGGACCCCTCCTCTAGAACCAGTGGTTCTTGTTACTGTGTCAGAGGACGAACAGACCAAAGAGAGGAGCGGCTTCTTCAGCCAGCTCTTTAAACCACTATGTTGCTGCTTTCAGTGATTCTTGAGTGAGTCTTTAAGTATTAAATAAATAATAACAAATTTAAACATTTAAAACCGTTGTGGTAATGTATGAAATGATTTAAATGTATGAACACTGTTTTATTATTTGGGATTTTTTTGCATTCACAAAGAACATTTTACATGGTAGTACCAGGTTTTTGTTGTTTATTGGTTCTCTTCTTAAACACTATCTAGTGCAAATCCACAAATACTGGATACTACAGGATTCCAGGATATAATAAAATGATGAACTGCAAAACTATGATTCAATCGTTACCCACAATTGTGAAGATTTAATCGCAATTAATCATTGGACAATCATGTAATTAAATATTTTTATCGATTGACAGCCCTAATTTGTATATGTTTTTTGGGATGTGTGAAAGTGCATTCTGTAAGTGGGTTGGGTAAGTGTGAGTGTTACGATGTGTGGGTATGTGCAAATATGTACAAAAAGAACAGGAAAAGAATGAAAGAAAATAATTTGGTGGATTAATACACATTTGCCGCACTAGTGAGTATTAGTGGCAGCAGGACGGTCTGTGTGGGATTGAGTGAAAATAAACCAAAGTGTGTGTGTTCATGGTAATGAAGGAACATGTCACCCAGTGTTGTAGACTACATTATGGTATACAGCAGAGGAATAAGGCATATCGAGGTCTGAGTACACAGACAGTAGGCTTCTTGCTGCTTATCATGAGTTAGCAGGTAGTATGTGGCCATATTGGCTACGGCAGAAACATGTGACTTGTCAGGGTTTCTCAAATCGATGGGCCACTAGTGTATGTCAGCTGGCCAATTATGATTATAAATGTGGTAAGCTAGTGTGTGCAGGAAGGAAGAACTCAAACTCGAACTTGAATAGTGGCTCTTTTGGTAGAAACAGGCAACCCATGAGCATTATATAGCTAATCATACAGTGTATCTGGATCATGTATAGCAGCAGCTTCAGATTTAGAGCCTTATCTTGGTCCTCTACCTGTATGCATAAGATGACCCTGTTTCTGTCTAAGATGAGTAATGAATCCATTGTTGCTCCATCTGCACCAGACGGCTTTATCTCCCTGGGTTTAGAAGAAGAAGATATACAAAATCTTGTTTGCAAAGATTACAGCGTTCACAGAAAAACCTTGCAAGCCTTTTTATGCAACCAAAGGACATCTCCCACTCATGCTTTCTCGTAATAGTCAGTGTCCTGAATAGCCGCTGAAGCACAGCATTCCTCCCTGCTTTTATTTGACAGAAATGTCAAGTGGTCCCAGCTCCACACTCAAAGCAAGGTGATATATTATCTCTCACATTCAGCCTTTGGGATATTTATTAGAATATTTTGCTCTGCCAATTCATCATGTAAATGTGTTTCCCGTCTGCCAAAGTGCTCAGTAAAATATTGAATTGAGGCACAGCATGCACGCCCTTTCTTTAGCTTGTCATTGTCAACAGATGAGCAGGCTAAAGTTTAATATCCATGAGGCCAAAAGCACTCTAAAAGGAGCATTCAAGACCACTTAAGGCTGGAAATCAAGCTGAGTTGGTCCCAGGTCAGATTTTGGCAGGACATATCAGACTCACCTTCATTTACAACATTGCTGAATGAGTAGTAAATAGGGGGAAACTTCACAGAGTGACAAGCTTACTTACGATATAACACTTGTCAGTCTGTATTTTGTATTCACCCTTCCACTACCACCACTGACAATGCTGTTTGCATTGTCAGGAGAAGGATTTGGGGATGAGTAGAAAAAATTAACAGAGCTCACAAGGCCAAATATGACTGGTTGCTGACAGGCAATGTAGCATTTAAAAGGCTAGTTCTTAAACAGAGTCCGGCGCAGTGTTCACGCCACATTAAACGCACCGTACCACTTCCAGCACAGGACTCATGAGTCCTGTCCGTATACTGGGCACAAAATCAAACACATTTCCAGTGGGTGTTGGCCTCCGCCAGGGTTGTCCCTTGTCGCCGATCCTGTTTGTGATTTTCATGGACAGGATCTCAAGGCACAGCCGGGGGGAGGAGAGTGTCCGGTGCAGGAGATGGACAGGCGGTTCGGTGCAGCATCTGCAGTTATGCAGGCGCTGTACCGGACCGGTGAAAAGGGAGCTGAGCTGGAAGGCAAAGCTCTCAATTTACCAGTTCATCTACGCTCCAACCCTCACCTATGGTCATGAGCTTTGGGTAGTGACCGACAGGATGAGATCGCGGATAGAAGCGGCCGAAATTACCTTCCTCCATAGGGTGGCTGGGCTCAGCCTTAGAGATAGGGTGAGGAGCTCAGACATCCGGAGGAAGCTCGGAGTAGAGCCGCTGCTCCTTCGCGCTTAAAGGGACCAGCTGAGGTGGTTCGGGCATCTGATCAGGATGCCTCCTGGACGCCTCCCTTTTGGAGGTTTTCCAGGTACGTCCAACTTGTAAGAGGCCCCGGGGTAGACCTAGAACAAGCTGGAGAGATTATATATTTCGTCTAGCCAGGAAGAGCTGGAAAACGTTGCTGGGGAGAGGGACGTCTGGAATTCCCTGCTTAGCCTGCTGCCCCCCGCGACCCGGCCCTGATAAGTGGAAGAAAATGGATGGATGGATGGACCACTTCCAGCAAACTTCACTGAGAACAATGAGGGCAAAACGGCATCACCAATCTGTTTTAACTGAATATTCTCTGGTCTAGCTCAGTTTAAAACACAAAAACACACAATCCGTCAGCACGTTAGTGTGTCGTTCACTATCAAGCCTGTTTATAGCCTTTACCGACAACGCACTTCACTTCTCTCCTCTCATGTAAAATTGTAGCAGCTCCTCCGGTCCACATGTCGAAGTGTCCTTGAGTCATCGGTGTGTGAATGAGTATTTAGATTAGATCCTGACGGGCAGGTTGGCATGGCAGCCTCTGCCATCAGTGTATGAATGTGTGTGAATGGGTGAATGCTGACATGTAGTGTAAAGCGCTTTGAGAGGTCAGAAGACTAGAAGGGCGCTATATAAATGCAAGTCCATTTACCATTTACCAGTGGAGCCGGAGTCACAGCAGAGTGTGGTTCTCTGGAGGGCTTTAGGTTTTCCTCAAGTCAGGGCTTCTCATTTTAACCCTCCCTGGTCTGAACCTCAGTAAAGGATGGAGGTCCAGCAGGGGGTGTCTGAGAAGCTGGAACAGCAGCAGAGTCTGGTTTTCTGGTGGTTTCTGGGTCATTCTCCAGGCAGGGTTTGTCATTATCATCCTCCGTGGCCTGAACGTAAATAATAGATGGAGGTTCAGCTGGGGTGTCGGAGAAGCTGGTGGAGGTGACAGCAAAGCAGAGTTTGTCTCTAGATTGGGTGGGTGTTGGCGGCTACTCAGTTACAGCCAGGTTTAAATCATCCTAGACTGGAATAGTGGCAGGAGGTTCAACAGTGGATGTCAGATGAGCCGGCACTTTGGGGCTCTGGGGCTGAAACATCCCACAAATCTGTCCCACTGCAAAATCAGCTATTTCACTCAGCAGCACTGGTGTGAAGCTCTTGATTAAAACGATTAAAAACACATCAATGAGCCACATTGTTGCACTGGGTGACATGTTCCTTCTTTACTCTGAACACAGGAACTGCAGTTTATTTTGAGTCAATCCCAAACACTCTGTCCTGCTGCCGTAAATACTGCCTGGCTCACCAAATGTGTATAAATCTGCTGTGAAATATAGTCCCCAACAAACGCGTTGATGACGCGTGACCCCGCCTTCTTCTTCTTAGAGCAGAGAGACTTGTGTGGATGTGTGTGCGGAAGCTGCTGTCCGTCCGCGGTGAGAAAGAAAAAGCGGTAGATGACGGGATGAGAGACAACGTAGGTTAACGTTATGCAGACATAACAAGGCTGCAGAATGAGAGAGGCATCCGCCGATACGATACACGGAAACACACCGTGTTAATAATAAGCCGATCACCTCACGTACCGCCAGCTGTGAGCTGTGATCTGTTTTTAAAGTCACGCACCTTGGCGGAGGTCCTGCGCTCTCCGAGTGCACTTCTAGTTAGTGATGTGATTTCAAAGATTTAAAAGCTGAGAGCCACATGCGGCCTGGGGAAGTTGGAAAGTATTGAGAGACTGAATCACTGTTGGTTTTGGTCTTTATTGGTTGGCAGTGAGATAACCTAATATAATAATGTTTTTTTTTGCTGTAAATGCAATTGTGTTTCCTGAAATCACATTGTGTTTTCCCTCACGGTGTTTTTTTCTGATTCATTGTGTTCTGATTTATCTGAATCTATCTGATTTTGAAATATCATCTTTTGTCCATGTTGTTGCAGTAGGTAGAATTGGGGCAAATATTTTTTTAAAGAGTTATTTTTATAAAACGGTCACTATATCCTGACAGTAGTGCATGAGACAGGTAATCTGAAAAAAATCATGTGCCTCTGTCTCCTCTGATGCTCCTAATGGCATCTGCAAGATTTCACAGACCAGAGGAAAACAACCAATCAAAACAGAGCTGGAGTCTGCTGTCTCTAAGCAGCTGTCAATCACTCACAAACTCCAATCAAATGGTCAATCTAGGCGGCGCTAATCAAAAACTAATCAATATTCTGTTACTGTAATGCCTATTTCTCTCCTCAAATGTTTTCAGAATCATCTTGCAGTGTACTGTTTAGCTGTAAAATGAGAAAGTTTGTGACCCGGCAGCCATGTTGAGATCTATTGAATTTATTGAATTTACTTATTTATTCAATAGGAACACTCTCTCGAGAATGACCTACGATTTGTCAAAGTCTTTCGTCACGGGCTAGATTTTTTAAAGCCTGAAAACAGAGCCATGATGAGGTGCACAAGTCTAGTTTTCTCTCAGAACACTTGAATTGCAATATGCTGAAAGGTTATTATGGAATTTTTGACAAATTATGCCAAATATATACTCCCTACTGCCATTTTAAAGGTGCTTTTGATAACACTGCTAACATTCAGCCACTATAGATGTCGCATTCTCCTTCCCCCGTTCCACTGCATTCACTTCACAACTAGTTCGTTGCACAACCTGCATATTTTATGCTCGAGTGGAGTGAGACTGAGACAGACAGTTATGTCGAGTGATGAATCTTTTGTGGTGAAGTCATTGAAGCTGTTCTATCGGTGGAGCATCGTAAAACACACCATTTAAACTCGACAGAAGCAAAATAAAACTCCCCAAAACCGTCTTGGTTAGTTTTTCCAACGATCAACAACTCTGGTTTGGTCAAATAAACACTTATGTCACTTATTTGTCCATCCACTTCTAAATCCCCTCGGATGCGCATCTTCGTTATACATTGTTTGAGGGAACTATAACGTAACGGTAAGTGGACGGAACCGTCACTGATGCTAAGATGCTAATATAGATTCTTCGGGGATTGAAGCTGTTATTTTTCTCATTTTGACAATCTAACCAGTGACAACACATTAGTTAAGGTTTTAAGGACTACGGCTGTTTAAATATGCTGAATTGTAATTTTATGGTTTATTGATGTTCGGACGACCAAGCTAAGACAGCAAATAGGCTATGTGCTAACGTCACTTGTTGCTACAGTCAGGGCCGGACTGGGAGTACATTTTGCAATTTTGTGAAGCAGTGGTGTAATGTAACTAAGTACGTTTACTCAAGTACTGTACTTCAGTACAATTTTGAGGTACTTGTACTTTACTTGAGTATTTCCATTTTCTGTAACGTTATACTTCTACTCCACTACAACTCAGAGGTAAATATTGTAGCTACAGTACTTTTTACTATAAACAAAACTACTTCTCCTCTTGCTCCCTCTCAGCTCCACCTCTTCTCATTCTCTTTCGGCCATGTGCACTCCACACAGTGAATGAATGTTGATGCGTAGGTCCATGCATGCGTGAACAATAAGTGATGACAGGCAGAGATTATACTATAAGTTTAAAGCAGGTGGGGGGGCTGACAGTCTACAGTTCTGACTGTATCTGCATCATGTCGCTTTGGCTATGATTTACCCCTTAGGCTACATTTTGCATTTCTAACAATCAGCTGTATTCACGTATTCTGCAGCCTGATGGAGACCCCAGTGTCAATGCAGCCACACATGGAAGAGGCAGTCTCCTTTTATCACTGAGCACTTGGGATTGGTACGGGAGTGAAGCCGGATGCTTACCATCAATCTCAGCCATATATATGTTTTTTCCACACTAACTGGCAACTTGATCGCTGACGACACCGACATGGTACCACGGTGATACCAATGGCTTTATACTATTGGCTCACAAGCCTTGTTAGAAGTGGGAATGAAACGTCAGATATCTTCCACAGAGATAAACAAACATTAATTTTAGACTCGTCAATTTTTTTTTAAATGATTAATTCACAATCATAATTTTAAGGAAAAGCCATACTTTATTCAGCACCTTTCTAAAAATTATTTGTCTACATAAAAATGTTATCAATAAGACCTTTAACAGTATTGACATCATCTTTCCTACAATAAGTGCCATGTGGCTGGAAAGTTAGAGTCAGTGTGCTGGTCAAGAAACTTGTGACCAGACGGAGGAAATGTCAGTGAAGAACATAAAATGCAACTGAGAGACTAGTGTAGACGTCCATGTGTTCACTGTGTGTCACCAGTGTCACATTTATCTCATTTCTGTGTGTAGTCGCCCACACTTACAGCTTTATCAGTGTTTACGCTAACCGTCTCTGTTCGGTCAGTATCGGACTGAATGTCCTCAAGACTGACATCTTCATGAATAGGATCTGCATGCACATCTGTTTCTTTAGCTTGGTCCTCCAGGGCCGCTGACAAAGCCATTTGCCTTTAAGAGTACTACGCTTTGGAACAAAGATGCCTTCTCTAAACCTCATTAAAGCTTCAGTAGGCAGAAATGTTTTATATCATTGGGCAAAAAATCCATAATAACTTTTCAGCATATTGTATTTCAAGTGTTCTTCATTAAAGAGACTCTCCCACATCGCCACACAACCCTGCAGTGAATAGCCACAATGCCTGATCTGGTGTGAATGCAGCCTTACAAACACTTTGGCGTATTAAAACTGGTAATATGCCAAAAAAACGGATTACTTTCAAGAGGAATTGTTCCAATAAAATATTACCATATAATTTAATGAATATGAATAAGATGAGAAAATAAGAAATACAGATGATTTTATGATCAATTATCCATAGCTATGTGTTTTTATTTTGTTTTTTTTTATCTTTATATGGAGATAAATCTTCCTTTGTGAATTGCACGTATGCTGAATTATGCACGCAGACCTGCTTCTGACTGATTAGAGCTAACTGGTCTGAAACATAGTGGACTCTGGTAGACAAACAGCTGGAGGCTTCATTTCAGACAGAGATTATGACTGAGATAAGCTGCTCTGTAACACAGTACACTTTGGGGCCTGTTTTATGTGCCATTCAATTTCTGCAACTTCTGTGTATCTTCAAAACAGCACCTGGCACAATGCTACAGATAGCTGAGTGCATTTCACTGGAAGTAAAATCACATTTTGCTGTCAGAAAGAAAGAGTCAGGAAACGCATGTGCACTTCAGTTTCTTGGAAGTCATAGACGGAATGCATTGCTTCTCTTTACAGGTGAGATACAGTATCAATCTATTTGGTATCTATAGTGTTGCTTTGTAACCAAGAAGCCTTCCAGCATGGTGCTGACAAACAGTAAGACCTTGACTTGGAATCTTCTATAAAAACAAATTTTTTGTCTGATGCACCATTTGCTTCAAAGGCAAGAGCAAACTGGCTTGTGGACAAGATAAGAAGAGTACGTATGTCAGTCAAAGTCACCTTCTTGCATTGGGAGTGTTGATAGTCTATTGATAATATTTACTTATTTTGTGTTAAAAATCGTTGCTTTTGTGTGGAAACCTTGTATCTCCATTTGTCATCATTTGATTTATTTTTCATAAATCAATGCTAATGGTCACCCTTTAGGTCTGTCTGTGGATTTTACAAATATTTAACCAATGAGTATTACAAAGAGCTTCTCGAAACTCCATCGGATCCTCAAAACCTCATAGCTCCACCCCTCCTCCTTCTTCTTGAATGAATTGCCACACACAGCAGAGCTGAAGGTAAACAGTGACGAGGCGATTTCGTCCGACTTTGTCTGAGGCAGCGTTTCCCACAGTTTCATAATGAACCGAAAATATTTTTACACTTCCCAACTGCATTCTGCAAAGGGGATTCAACTCTGCAGGTCAGGGATGGCTGCTCGGTGCGCCATGACTGGCTTGAGGTTGACTTGTAACGGCCTGCGGTGAAGGTGGCTCACGGCTTCTTTTTTTTTTTTTTGAGTAAACTGATGACCCAGTGACATATTTTACGTATATTCTTATTATATTTAATGCATAACAATGACAGAAAAACTGACGAACTGTACAATTAACCCAATAGTGAACGCAATACAGTAACTGTAGAAATTTTGTGTAAAACAAGCGATTTGAATGAATTTTGAGCAGATTATTTCCTGTGAATATTGCAACAGTGATGAATTTTCCTGTTATTTTTAGGAACTTTTGATACAATTCTCTGCCTGTATTATGTATTTATTTTTTTAAATTTCAACAATCATACCTACTTAATGGGCTTCTTCTTTGAAAAATTCTGTGTTTTCTTCTCCCTTGGCCATTGTTGTATTAGCTCTTTGGTTGTTTTAACTGCATACTTTTCTAATGCAGGACGAGGCTGTTTAACAGAGAGGGAAGGCTCTGTGAATATAACTTGTGTTCAGGTCTTCACCGTGCTAGTGATGGGAATTACGGCTCTTTTTACTGAGCCAGATCATTTGGCTCAGCTCACCAAGAAGAGCCGACTCTTTCGGCTCCCAAACGGCTCTTCATTTTACCACTTATGCCTTTTATAATTCAGCCAAATTTAGCGCTGTTTTGACCTATGATTAGTATGTGTGCACATATATCACTAAAATTATTCAATATAATTATACTTAACTTTATAATTTCCAGAATACCATAATTTTACATGCTGCTTCGTTTCCGACTGTCACTCATCTTGTCTGCTATTCGCGCACCGCACCCCACCGCACCGGACCCCACCGCACCCCAATACTCTCTCTTTCTCTCCACCTCTCCCTCCTGCTCTGTACCTGTAGACCGTCAGGACGCAGCGCACCCCCGCCCCTTCCTGCTTGATGGTATGATCCTTGTCTGTCATCACACGGACATCATTAACACAACATTCAGTCACAGTCAGTGCATGGAGTGCCCGTGGCGCAGAGAAGATCATCCTATCATTCTGCCTTGAATTAATTTACAAAAAAAAAAAAAAAACGGCTCCCGTCCGACGACTGACACATCACTACACCGTGCCCTCATGGCGGGGACACACTGCCCTCGTGAGCAGCACGTGGCAGCTGTCTCACTGAACTACTTTGTGTCCCTCGCATGGGTTGTCCACACCGGCAGCGTTTCTGCTGCTGCTGTTTAAGAAGTTAAGAAAGGTGTTGTAATTTGTAAATAATAGTAATAATCCACACGTAAAACCCTGTACTTTATTCATTCATGGAGCCCTGCAAGTCACTGCATGTTCTACAACACAGCCTCATGTTAACAAATGAGGGAATTCTGTCCAAAGAAAAAAACACTTGAGGGCTTTTACTTTGAAATGAAAGCAGGAAGTTTTGATTTAAAAATAGATCTTTACTTTTTGTCATGGCCGTGACATATTCTACAGACACAGATATTGAAAGTGTAGTAATGTTGCTGGTATGATGTCAATATACTGTCAAAAAATCACTTTCACTGTTGTTGCTGTGAACCGCTCGCGGTAAAAATAGGCGAGACCACAAATCTCTTTAAGAGACACAGCTGACACGCAGCCGAGTCGCGCTGCTCATGCAGCCGAACCGCGCTGCTCATGTGGGCAGTGTGGCTGCTCTAACCTGTTAACATAGACGCTGAAATAAAAAACAACAGCTTCCGCAGCCCGGAACATGCCGTTATCCTGTCTATATCTTAAGCTGAGATGTAGGCTGTACTGTATTTAAAAAAAAAAAAAAGTTGTCTTATACCCCTTAAAATCAAGTCAAAATCGGTCGTGACCCCCAGGTTGGGAGATAGTGCTTTACAGCACCACTGGTCCGGACCTCGCCGCTCAGTTAAAACTATGCAGCCCCCAGTGACAGGAGGAAATGGACGCTCATTTTCTCTTTTTTTTCTTCTCGTTTTTCTCTTCTTTTCTGAGCCTGACTTTTGACGACTGGCCATTTTTCTATTTATAGTTATTTATAATTACATATATTTAATTCCCAGTGAAGTTTACTGTTTCAGTGCACTGATGTAATTATCGACAATATGTGACCTGCTCCATCATAATGAGTCACATTGACCCAGAAACACATTTTGAGTTATCTGTCTGACTGTAAAGAGGAAAGTCTCAGCTTTATGGCAATACCAAGATCATCTTTCTACGCCAAATATTCTATGAGATATGCTCTTTCAAAGTTCGACTGGACATGCAGAATGTTGTAAGTCGACTTAAAGCAAAAGACTCCAACCCCAAAACCCAATCCAGTGTTGCCATCTCTTTTCCAATGAAAGTGGCTAGCAGCACTAGCTCCAAAAGTCGATAAATCTAGAGACAGTCACCAAGTCGGCAACACTGACAGTCCTTCCCTTCAGGCCTCCCTCCAAAGCCACTCCCTCAAAATGATCATTATGAACATAAACATCGAACATAGCTATTGTTAGTACTCAAGCTGTGAGTACTGTTTCAACTGAAAATAACATGGGTGGAACAGTTAAATTATATTCACTACCAATTGGTCAGGTCAGTAAAAGTTCAAATAAATGAATGTCATGACACTTTGTGGTCGAAACAGTGCACTTATTTTAGTATTTTTTTCTTATTTAAGTGTTTGTAAGTTTTCTTTTGATAAATTGAACTGAACTGAAGTAAATTTGGTTTGTCTTTGGTTGGGAGCTGGATAGTCAGAATTGGCTCTTCTATATTGTTGATGGAGATATTTAATGGATTTCTTTAGAGGCAATTTAAATGTTTTGTTTGTTTGTTTTAAATGGATACATAGCATCGTTTGAACAACTCTTCATGGCACATTTTCACAGCAGGGGCTGGCAAGACTCATTGAATTCCAGCATATGAAAATGTACACTATCAGGAACATAACGGCCTGTCAGCTCAGTGTATCATCGGAGGTCTATGAATAACGATCTTATGAAGAAATCACAATGGCAAATAATGTTCCCTGACGTGTAATGAGGGTTGCTCTAGTTAATGAGGCTAAACAAAACAGAGAAAACAAAGACAACACAAACAAAAGGATGTTGAATCTAGACTGGAGGAAAAGTCTTCAATGTGGAAAATGACTTTTCTCTTGTGAGTGATCAAGAATGTTAATGTGGAGAAACTGCTAGGTGTAAAGCTAAAGTTGTAGAGTAGAACTATGGGGGATGTAGAGTTGGCAACGCTCCAGGATATTTATCTTTTAATCATCCTCCCAATGAAAAGACTTGGAGAGCAAATAGATCCATAAATACACAGACGGGTTTTCAGTAGCTTGGGGCTCTGTGAGCAAGATAGATTTATTTATAACACTGCTCTGTCACTGCAAATAAAATAAGGCTGCATAATTGATGTCAGGAAGATAAAGAGTTTGAGGTGCGTCCAAAAATGGGCCTGGTCTTCTGAGAATTGTTGTGTCCCGTTTACAATGTGAAGCTTTCATCAAGTTCTGCACAGTAAGAAGAACTGCGACTCCACAAGCCTCTGGGTTTGTTCCAAGAAACAGGTTTACTGAATTACATGGAAAACGCTAGGTAAAAGCAAGAACAAGTGACTTTTTTTGGGGCTGTTTTTCATGTTCCAGATTTTACTTTCCAGGTTAAAAATCGCTATGTAATTTACATTTCTTTGTCTGTGAATGAGTTTTTGGAAAACAAAAGGAACACATATTTGCTCATGCATAGCCATAAAACATATTGAAGGAGAAATATTTAGGCTTTTAAAAATACTTTTACGGTATTTTACGTATTGTATCACCTTTCTCAATTATGCAAACCCAATTGGTGGCAAACTTTGTTTGTACATATTCTTGATATTTGAAATACTTCTCTAGATACTGGAATTAAAAAAAGTCAGAATAATGGAAAAAAAAATCGGAATTAAAAAAATGGTAAATTTTGCAATTATTGTTTGGGTCGATTTAAAGTTTGTTGCCGCTGATTGGCATCCGCTGTTTCATATACACTTCACAATCATGCATTCATTCTAGGGGTGTGATGATTCACTCAGCTCACGATACGATACGATACACGATATTGGGTTCACGATCTCGATACGATACGATATTATAACAATAATACATGTGTTTACAGTTAGCTGTTAGCCGCCGAGCTAACGCGCTCTGCTTGTGTAAACATAGCGGCGGAGGATGAGAGACAGCGGACAGAGCAGATTGAAACGTTGCTTTCCTACATGTTTAACTGTTTCATCGTGTGTATGCTTGTTGAACAGGTGTTATAATGTATCTTGGCTTTACACCTGCAAAGTTTTATTGTACTTACTACAGGAACGAGCGTAGCGTAGACTCGTCATCAAATGTTATTTTTGAGAAAAAGGGCATTAAAGATAATAATTCATATTCAGCCATTTTCCAGGATTAAAACACATTTATTAAGACTCAAGTCTAAATGAACACAATATTTTTTGGTCAGAAGTGACACCCAACATTTCATAATGTAGCCTACACATACCTTAACGCATACATGTGCACGTGGCCACGTGCACATCACGTGCACGTGGCCACGTGCACGTGGATGACCACAAGCAGTACAGTAGATAGGGCTAGAAGTCCATATAGAAAAGAATCCAAAATGTATGGAATAAAATTGATAAAATATTAAAAAATATACTGTACATATGATATAATATATATTGTATATATGTGTATTTCAATATAATAATAATTAAATTATAATTATATGAATAATATTTAATAATAAAATATTAAATATGTTGCCACGTGCACACAGGAACATGCACAGACTTACAAGTCCATATCCAAACAATAAAAAAACATACTAGAAAATGGACAGAATATGAACAAATATTATGTACATATTATGTATGTACAATATTATATAATATAATATATAAAAGAAATATAGATATAATAGAAACACTATGAAATGTGGTGCCTGCGCTCTTTCTGCTGGCTTCTCCTGTAGCTCACTGTATCCGTAGAAAGGGTCATATGGGAGGGAGCTGATCTTCTCATGGAGAACCAGGTGTTTTCATCTACAAAATGACAAATGGAAAAGCATAAAGTGAAAAATCAAGTCATCTCAAAGACTTTAGGCTGACTAAATCATGTTGAATCATTGTTGAATGAAGCCTGATCATTTCAATATTAATATAGCCTTATATTCAGAAACATAGCCTATTCACAATGTGATATCAGATGAATTAACAGTCTATAATTTTACTATATGTTAAGATATTTCTTTTGCTATTTAAAATGATTTTGTGTCTCTCACAGCAACCCTGTCTGTCCCTGTCTCCTAGAAATGACGTTTGTACCTGTATATTGTTTTCATAGTACCTGCTGTGGTGATGAGGTAACAGCTGCCTGGATTATATTCAGATACAATGCTTCTTTGAGTGAATCAAACACTACTAAACATTTCCACTTTAATATTAATAATTTCTAGGAGACAGACACCTGAGAGACACACCTGAGACAGGCACACACTTATAGCTAGCCTACACACACTGACACACACATTATTAGCTGATATGAATGCTTCTTAGCCTGCTCTAGTGATTTTAAAAGTCTTTAAAACAAACAGATAAAACAAGGATGGTGTATCTTAACTATCAGAACTTACCATTAGTCATTTCTTTGATTTGGTCGCGTCTTCTCTCCATCTCCTCCGGGGCAGAGAGCCGGTAGAGAGCTTGTAGAGAGCTGGCATCAAGCGGCGCTGTTGAACAGTTCACAGCTACACTGGTACTCCCGGCCGGGCGATCTCAGTCTCTTTAACACTGTCCTGATTTAAATAACTATAATCAGAGACATTTTGTGCAATCATCGGCTCAGTCATGAGTGGAATATCTTCCTCCTCGCCTTCCTCCAACTCACTTTCTCCGTGATGATCAGCGGATTGAAAGCTAGCCTAGCGTTAGCCGGGCCGTCCGACCCGACTCGGCCCGCTGTCCGTCTCCTCATCACTCGGTGCGGTGAAACAACTCGGTCCAGTTGTCGTCAGATGTATCACCTCTACAGGGAATTTAATTTAAAAGTCGAGCGATGTCTTCCTCTCGTGAATTCATCTTGTCAAGCTAGCTATCTTCCTCTGTCAACCACAATCTGTCATCTGTCAATCAACTCTATTGAGCCGAGTCAATAAACAGCGGTCTTCCGGTAAAAACGTTACGACAACGTTACGTTTAAGAGCTTCAAAACTATATTTATCATTTGAATTTTACATCGATTCTTAGATTGTATTAAAGCTAAGACTTTATTTATTCAGAAACGTATAAAAAACCCAAACAGCCCAAAATCCACTTTTTCATGAATAAACGTGTTTTTACAAGAACGCGATGCCGCGACATCCGACTCATTTCGATAGAGCGGGTCACATATATGTAGCCTAATGGAGGCAGATTTACACACACACACACACACACACACACACACATATACAGTATACATATATATATCTATATGTATATAATAGAGGCATATTTTACAGATAACACAAACTTCTAAAATGACAGATAGGTAGATAGATCAAATCTGATATCATGACAGCCCTATTTCAGACCTCTCAATCACCATTCACATTCTTAGTTTGTTCGGCTATTCATGCAGATCTAGTGTTACGGTAGAGAAACAATCGACCAATTAGAGTCTTGTAGGTGGGATTAAGAATGGGGGTGCCATCTTTCTACATAGTTAGCTAGATAGCTGGCTACAACAATAAAACATAACAGAAAATGGTAATGAAAATGGCGACAAGCATGAATTTGATCAGCGAAGGTGTAGGCCTGCAGAATGTTGTAAGTCGACTTAAAGCAAAAGACTCCAACCCTAAAACCCAATCCATTGTTGCCATCTCTTTTCCAATGAAAGTATCTAGCAGCACTAGCTCCAAAAGTCGATAAATCTAGAGAGACAGTCACCAAGTCGGCAACACTGACAGTCCTTCCCTTCAGGCCTCCCTCCAAAGCCACTCCCTCAAAATGATCATTATGAACGTAAACATCGAACATAGCTATTGTTAGTACTCAAGCTGTGAGTACTGTTTCAACTGAAAATAACATGGGTGGAACAGTTAAATTATATTCACTACCAATTGGTCTGGTCAGTAAAAGTTCAAATAAATGAATGTCATGACACTTTGTGGTCGAAACAGTGCACTTATTTTAGTATTTTTTTCTTATTTAAGTGTTTGTAAGTTTTCTTTTGATAAATTGAACTGAACTGAAGTAAATTTGGTTTGTCTTTGGTTGGGAGCTGGATAGTCAGAATTGGCTCTTCTATATTGTAGATGGAGATATTTAATGGATTTCTTTAGAGGCAATTTAAATGTTTTGTTTGTTTGTTTTAAATGGATACATAGCATCGTTTGAACAACTCTTCATGGCACATTTTCACAGCAGGGGCTGGCAAGACTCATTGAATTCCAGCATACGAAAATGTACACTATCAGGAACATAACGGCCTGTCAGCTCAGTGTATCATCGGAGGTCTATGAATAACGATCTTATGAAGAAATCACAATGGCAAATAATGTTCCCTGACGTGTAATGAGGGTTGCTCTAGTTAATGAGGCTAAACAAAACAGAGAAAACAAAGACAACACAAACAAAAGGATGTTGAATCTAGACTGGAGGAAAAGTCTTCAATGTGGAAAATGACTTTTCTCTTGTGAGTGATCAAGAATGTTAATGTGGAGAAACTGCTAGGTGTAAAGCTAAAGTTGTAGAGTAGAACTATGGGGGATGTAGAGTTGGCAACGCTCCAGGATATTTATCTTTGAATCATCCTCCCAATGAAAAGACTTGGAGAGCAAATAGATCCATAAATACACAGACGGGTTTTCAGTAGCTTGGGGCTCTGTGAGCAAGATAGATTTATTTATAACACTGCTCTGTCACTGCAAATAAAATAAGGCTGCATAATTGATGTCAGGAAGATAAAGAGTTTGAGGTGCATCCAAAAATGGGCCTGGTCTTCTGAGAATTGTTGTGTCCCGTTTACAATGTGAAGCTTTCATCAAGTTCTGCACAGTAAGAAGAACTGCGACTCCACAAGCCTCTGGGTTTGTTACAAGAAACAGGTTTACTGAATTACATGGAAAACGCTAGGTAAAAGCAAGAACAAGTGACTTTTTTTTGGGGCTGTTTTTCATGTTCCAGATTTTACTTTCCAGGTTAAACATCGCTATGTAATTTACATTTCTTTGTCTGTGAATGACTTTTTGGCAAACAAAAGGAAAACATATTTGCTCATGCATAGCCATACAACATATTGAAGGAGAAATATTTAGGCTTTTAAAAATACTTTTACGGTATTTTACGTATTGTATCACCTTTCTCAATTATGCAAACCCAATTGGTGGCAAACTTTGTTTGTACATATTCTTGATATTTGAAATACTTCTCTAGATACTGGAATTAAATGAAGTCAGAATAATGGAAAAAAAAAATCGGAATTAAAAAAATGGTAAATTTTGCAATTATTGTTTGGGTCGATTTAAAGTTTGTTGCCGCTGATTGGCATCCGCTGTTTCATATACACTTCACAATCATGCATTCATTCTAGGGGTGTGACGATTCACTCAGTTCACGATACACGATATTGGGTTCACGATCTCGATACGATACGATATTATAACAATAATACATGTGTTTACAGTTAGCTGTTAGCCGCCGAGCTAACGCGCTCTGCTTATGTAAACATAGCGGCGGAGGATGAGAGACAGCGGACAGAGCAGATTGAAACGTTGCTTTCCTACATGTTTAACTGTTTCATCGTTTGTATGCTTGTTGAACAGGTGTTATAATGTATCTTGGCTTTACACCTGCAAAGTTTTATTGTACTTACTACAGGAACGAGCGTAGCGTAGACTCGTCTCTCCACCGCAGCCTCTCTGATCAGCTGTTCACTGGCTGCGCTGTGTGTGGAGCTCCTACCGATCCTATGAAAGGAGGTTGGGTCCCGGGGGTATGACACATGCGCAGTGTAACTGAAGCTGCGGTCGTGCGTTGCGATTGGTTAAATTTCGCCGAGGGCAGACCAGATTTTACTGCGCATGTGTTGTTCCCCAAAGATATGACTTGCACTCAGCCTCCTTCCATAGGCCTTGCAGAGCAGCAGGAAGAGGCTGGAGCTTTAGCAACGGAGCCCGTATGTACGTAGTAACTATTATGCAATGATATCGCGATTCAGTTTTTCGTCTCGACGATGCATATCGTGACGTTTTTATATCGCGATATTTCGTCACACCCCTAATTCATTCACAGTTACAGGACACTGCAGACATGCATGATCCACCATCTACTCAGCTCTGTATTTCCTAAAACATTATCATGCCTCCATAGGCAAGCCTGTTTTCAGCTTTCTATACTAGATTGCACTATTTATTGGAGACCAATTGTCAATAAATGTGTGTATTGATCCCTCAAGCTATCCTTGTAGCTGCTAATATGTGACAATCAACTCAACAACCAAGTTCACAGGGTGTTGAACGGATAGAGCGGTGTTTCCCTAACTTTTTTTTTTCTGGGGACCACCCTTCTAAATTTGACGAACTACTGCGACCCAATTCATAATAATTTGTAAATCAAATTTGTGCATGAATGACTGTTCTTGACCATTTTTACCACCATTTCTGCATCACCTTATATTATCTTGAGTAGCTAAACCAGCCACGTCGAAGAGATGCAAGAGATAGCCTACCTCTCATCAGTAAAACAAACAATGTACGCTAGCCTTTCATTTTAGATTCAATGTTATGTTATTAGGGGTAGAGTGGGTCATCCACCAATCAGAAGGTCGGCAGTTCGATCCGTGGCTTCTCCAGTCCACATGTCGAAGTGTCCTCGGACAAGATAATGAACCCCCAATTGTTCCCGTCGGTGTGTGAATGAGTGTTTAGATTAGATCCTGATGGGCAGGTTGGCACCTTGCATGGCAGCCTCTGCCATCAGTATATGAATGTGTGTGTGAATGGGTGAATGCTGACATGTAGTGTAAAGCGCTTTGAGTGGTCGGAAGACTAGAAAGGTGCTATATAAATGCAAGTGCATTTATCATTTAGGCTACCAATAAAGGACTATGGAAGAAATTTTGCAAATGTATTATAAACAATCTTTGGGAAGGATTGGATAGTGAACCTTGGTGGTCCTTTTCAGTTTCTTCACCTAACATTGTCCCTGCTGTACTTTATTTAATTCCGAATCATGTTCAATAATACCACACAGTCTCATGGTAGTTCATGAAATAGCCATGAAACTTAATCTATTTGATTCGTTTTAAATAGACACGAATTTCCTTTTTTTTTCTTGATGCTCAGCATGACTTTCAACAATGTATTTTTTTGTGCATTTTCCTACGAATATCCAGTAACACATGACACACATGTCAATTTCTGCTTCAGTCTTTTCAAAATAAGACTACTTATTTAGGTTTAGAAATAGATTGACTTGGTTAGATTTAGGCCACAAACTACTTAGTTAGGTTTAGGAAAAGATCGACTTGGTTAGATTTAGGCCACAAACTACTTAACTTTAGGAAAAGATCGCGGTTTAAGTTTAAATAACACTGGAAGTGGCGTAACTTAAGTAGGAAAGTTACATGACAAAAACTACTTAGTTAGCTTTAGGAAAAGACTGCGGTTTGGGTTAAAATAACTCCAGAAGTGTCCGGTCTCCTGGGCGAAAGTTCTGTGTTTTTTGACCCACCCATCCAACCGACCTCCTCCCTATGCGGCTTTCACCACTCTCTATACTTTCCGGTTCACAATTGCATGGATTATATACAAATTGTTTTTGTCCTGACCATCACAAAAAAAAAGGTGAAATTTGTGTCTGTGTACACGAATCAATACATTAAATTTCGTGACTATTTCACCAACTGCTGTGCGACTGGGCTGAATAATACCACACTGTGTGGTTTTTAAAATAGAAGGTAGGAGAAGAAAAAGACCCTCAAGTGTTTAAACCACCGGCATTGAATTTGAATCGTTTTATTTTCAAAAGCGGTGGATTACAATAAAAGAACTAAGTTTGAAGTAAACAGAATTCAGGTTTTATGAAGAGGATTGTGGGAGGAACTGTTCAGATGTTCAACTTGTTCTTTAGGTTCTTCAGCTGCTGCTCAGTTTTTACAGTGTGATACCGTCAAACAATAACCAGCTCTGGTTTCTCACAAACTGAAAAGTATTAAGTACCAATATTTTTTTTTCTTTTGTTTTGGTCTTAAAAGGACTGTTTGTAACTTCTTGCACGTATAAATCATTGCGGGTCGGTGTCCCATGCGCGCTCGCGTGTAGCTACGCTGTTCAGACTCAGACTCCAACACAAACTACACGGAAGCACCAAAACCACAAAGTTATATCTAGTGAAGCCCATCTTGCAAAACAGTGTTGGCCCGTCGTAGGACGCGGGGGGAGACCGTAGTCTTGGTCTCCAGGGCCGGAGTCTCTGCTGTACTCTCCCTGCTTGCCTTCACTCACACACCGCGCTCGTTCTCACTCGCTCCACCTCTCTGCATGAGCGCACACTACACACTGCAGAAGAGTTAGTTTAGCTCTGAGAATATCTAGTGAATGTACAGTGGACGTTTGTGCAGAAATAAATGCTGCAGCTCCTCCAGACCAACAGAGGTTTCCCGTGTCTTGTGAAGTGACGGGGCTCCGCAGCTAGTTACGTTATCGTCTCCGACCGGGTGTCGGTATCTCCCCTATTCCCTCCGACCGCGGTCGGGAGGCTGAGGCAGGAAAAGCACTAGGATCAGCATTGATTCATGGAGAGACCTTCGTCCGGTCAGGTAACATTACTGCCAAGCAGGTGAAATATAGAGTGATATTGTGGTTTTAGCTGGCGTGTGTCGCCTCGCTGCTTTGACGGATGCTCACTCACATTCAGGTAGCGCGTGCACACAGGCGAACGCGAGCAACAGAACGCTGACTGTCATTGACATTGCGGCCACAAGTGTCACTGTTACAACCAATTTCAGATTCTTACAAACACTCCCTTTAATATATATGGGTAGATAAATATGCTGATACTTATACTTCACATACTTTAAATATGTAAGCCAATTTTTTCCATAGTTTTTCCCTTTGTGACTGTGAGTTAACTGTGAGTTTAGGGAGGCCAAGGACAAAAAGTTTTGCTTTAGCTAGCAACTAACTCCACATGCTTACAGAGCACAGTGGGTGCTTTTAGTCTTATATACTTTATTGATGCCCAATGGGGGAAGTTGTGCCCTCTGTGTCCCCTCAGATTTATTCCCAGGCTCAGTCAACCAATGCACAAATGGCAAACTGTGTCTTGTCCAAGGACACTTCAGCAGGTTGCTGCACTGGGGGAATTTCTTTCCTTTGTGTTACTATTTTGGTATTATTTGCATGATTAATTATTATTGACATGAGTTGTTTCTCTTGCTGTTTAGGACATAGGACTTATTGGACCAGATAGAAACTGGAAGGGCATTGGCATCTCCCTGCTTGTTATTGTGGCGGTGCTCTCTCTCATTGGTCTGTCCATTGTTCTGCTGTCAAAAGGTGAGTCTCCCTACAGATCCATTAGATCATCAAAGTCACAGCATTTGTGAAAGAATAATGGAAAATTGTATTTAAGCAGTGTTTCAACTTGTTATTCCAGTCATTTATGAAACACAGCTTTGTGCAGATGCAGTAGAGCTACTTATCTTTATGTAATATGACCATATCCTTAACCTGTTCCTCACTTGTGCATTTTCATTCTGTGTGTTTGTATGTATGAGCAAAAAAGGTGATTACATATCTATGGTTTTGATTTCCCTTCTGATTTTTCTCAAACCTTTGTAGCTGTATCTTAAAAATTAATATTAAATTAAAACAGTATATTAATCTTTTTCTCCTGTAGATGATGGTGGTAAACCCTTTGGTTCACAGTTGACACTGGATGACCTCTTTCACAGAAACTTCCAAATACATGATCCTGATGCAAAGTGGATCAGTGGTAAGTATGTCACAACGCTGCAAATAGCCACAAATACTGCAAATAGTTCTTAAGTTATATGAAAAGTTGTCACTTGGTTTATTCTGCAAAATCCTGATTACAATGAATTACAGCATTTTTAAAAATGTATTATTTTCTACAATATATACACAACAACATTGGTATTGTTGAGGTTTCGCAAAGACTGTGGTCTTGTAAATATAAAGCAAGGAATCTCTGTCTGTCTGTCCCTCTGTATGTTATTAGCATATCTCGAGAACCGCTCATCCTTTTGACTTAAAGTGGCAGTAGGCAGAATAATTTCGGCATCATTGGGAAAAAGTTCCATAATACCCTTTCAGCATATTGCAATTATAGTACTCTGAGAGATAACTAGACTTCACCTCCTCATGGCTCTGTTTTCAGGCTTTAAAAAATCTAGCCCATGATGAGAGGCTTTTACCAATCACAGGTCATTTCAGAGAGAGAGCGTTCCTATTGGCTGTGCTCCAGCTGGTGGGCGGTGCTTGGTATTTCTTCAACAGATCTCAACATGGCTGGTCACAAACTTTATCATTTTACAGCTAAACAGTACATTACAAGATGTTTCTGAAAACATTTGATCTGAGAAATAGGCATTACAGTAACAGCGTATTTATTCATATTTGATCAGCGCTGCCTAGTTTGACCGTTTGGTCAGAGTTCGCTAATGATTGACAGCCGGCTCTCATAGACGGTAGCTGGACGGCAGACTCCAGATCAGCTCTGACTGGTTGTTTTCCTCCAGTTTGTGAAATCTTGCTGATGCCATTAGGAGCACTGGAGGACACAGAGGCACATGATTTTTTTTCAGTTTACCTGTCTCATGCACTACTGTTAGGATATAGTGACCATTTATAAAAATATTTTTTTTTAATCATATTTGCTCAATGTCTACCCACTGCAGCTTTATCACTTGGTGGGAGTGTTGCTGCGGACCCAAAGACGTGTCGAATTTGATGCACTTTGGACACACGACACAATATTAATAAACTTTGAATAAACAAGCACACAGGCAGGTTGTCCACAGCAGGCAGACCGCGGCTCCGTGCGCCGAACGGGCATGAGCCCCGGACAACACTGCAAGCAGCAATACCGCGAGCCTCCCGGGAGCCAAGCACTCGTACTGAACGCCGTGGCTCATTGACTGCCGTTCACTTTACAACCAAACTCTTCTTCACCTCCCTGGAGTCAACACGAGCGGAATCAGCAGATAGCCAACTGGAAGCAGAATTGAACCGAGTGTATTTCACATGTGTGACTGTGAGTTAGCTGCAACCTGTGTGTGTTTTTCCACCGCAAGTAAGACGGTATTTTCCCAGTGACAGACTGATATTAACTTATAACACTGCTGTACTAACGTTACCGCCACCAAAATACCTCCGCTAATTAAATCCATGCTCTACATTATAATGGCAGTGGTTATGTCAAAGCAAGCTACTAATGTTTGGAAATTGCCTCTGCTGAATGTAGGCTACTTCACCAATGTCTCTGACCGCGAGTAACCGCGACTTGTGTTTTTCAGGGGTGGATTTAGTGATTTGGGGGCCCCATATTCTACAGATGTCTAGACATTGAAACTGTAGTAATCTTGCTGATATGATGTCAATATATTTTTTTTCAATAGATGCGCGCTCGCGTGTAGCTACGCTGTTCAGACTCAGACTCCAACACAAACTACACGGAAGCACCAAAACCACAAAGTTATATCTAGTGAAGCCCATCTTGCAAAACAGTGTTGGCCCGTCGTAGGACGCGGGGGGAGAGTTAGTCTTGGTCTCCAGGGCCGGAGTCTCTGCTGTACTCTCCCTGCTTGCCTTCACTCACACACCGCGCTCGTTCTCACTCGCTCCACCTCTCTGCATGAGCGCACACTACACACTGCAGAAGAGTTAGTTTAGCTCTGAGAATATCTAGTGAATGTACAGTGGACGTTTGTGCAGAAATAAATGCTGCAGCTCCTCCAGACCAACAGAGGTTTCCCGTGTCTTGTGAAGTGACGGGGCTCCGCAGCTAGTTACGTTATCGTCTCCGACCGGGTGTCGGTATCTCCCCTATTCCCTCCGACCGCGGTCGGGAGGGCTGAAGCAGGAAAAGCACTAGGATCAGCATTGATTCATGGAGAGACCTTCGTCCGGTCAGGTAACATTACTGCCAAGCAGGTGAAATATAGAGTGATATTGTGGTTTTAGCTGGCGTGTGTCGCCTCGCTGCTTTGACGGATGCTCACTCACATTCAGGTAGCGCGTGCACACAGGCGAACGCGAGCAACAGAACGCTGACTGTCATTGACATTGCGGCCACAAGTGTCACTGTTACAACCAATTTCAGATTCTTACAAACACTCCCTTTAATATATATGGGTAGATAAATATGCTGATACTTATACTTCACATACTTTAAATATGTAAGCCAATTTTTTCCATAGTTTTTCCCTTTGTGACTGTGAGTTAACTGTGAGTTTAGGGAGGCCAAGGACAAAAAGTTTTGCTTTAGCTAGCAACTAACTCCACATGCTTACAGAGCACAGTGGGTGCTTTTAGTCTTATATACTTTATTGATGCCCAATGGGGGAAGTTGTGCCCTCTGTGTCCCCTCAGATTTATTCCCAGGCTCAGTCAACCAATGCACAAATGGCGAACTGTGTCTTGTCCAAGGACACTTCAGCAGGTTGCTGCACTGGGGGAATTTCTTTCCTTTGTGTTACTATTTTGGTATTATTTACATGATTAATTATTATTGACATGAGTTGTTTCTCTTGCTGTTTAGGACATAGGACTTATTGGACCAGATAGAAACTGGAAGGGCATTGGCATCTCCCTGCTTGTTATTGTGGCGGTGCTCTCTCTCATTGGTCTGTCCATTGTTCTGCTGTCAAAAGGTGAGTCTCCCTACAGATCCATTAGATCATCAAAGTCACAGCATTTGTGAAAGAATAATGGAAAATTGTATTTAAGCAGTGTTTCAACTTGTTATTCCAGTCATTTATGAAACACAGCTTTGTGCAGATGCAGTAGAGCTACTTATCTTTATGTAATATGACCATATCCTTAACCTGTTCCTCACTTGTGCATTTTCATTCTGTGTGTGTTTGTATGTATGAGCAAAAAAGGTGATTACATATCTATGGTTTTGATTTCCCTTCTGATTTTTCTCAAACCTTTGTAGCTGTATCTTAAAAATTAATATTAAATTAAAACAGTATATTAATCTTTTTCTCCTGTAGATGATGGTGGTAAACCCTTTGGTTCACAGTTGACACTGGATGACCTCTTTCACAGAAACTTCCAAATACATGATCCTGATGCAAAGTGGATCAGTGGTAAGTATGTCACAACGCTGCAAATAGCCACAAATACTGCAAATAGTTCTTAAGTTATATGAAAAGTTGTCACTTGGTTTATTCTGCAAAATCCTGATTACAATGAATTACAGCATTTCTAAAAATGTATTATTTTCTACAATATATACACAACAACATTGGTATTGTTGAGGTTTCGCAAAGACTGTGGTCTTGTAAATATAAAGCAAGGAATCTCTGTCTGTCTGTCCCTCTGTATGTTATTAGCATATCTCGAGAACCGCTCATCCTTTTGACTTAAAGTGGCAGTAGGCAGAATAATTTCGGCATCATTGGGAAAAAGTTCCATAATACCCTTTCAGCATATTGCAATTATAGTACTCTGAGAGATAACTAGACTTCACCTCCTCATGGCTCTGTTTTCAGGCTTTAAAAAATCTAGCCCATGATGAGAGGCTTTTACCAATCACAGGTCATTTCAGAGAGAGAGCGTTCCTATTGGCTGTGCTCCAGCTGGTGGGCGGTGCTTGGTATTTCTTCAACAGATCTCAACATGGCTGGTCACAAACTTTATCATTTTACAGCTAAACAGTACATTACAAGATGTTTCTGAAAACATTTGATCTGAGAAATAGGCATTACAGTAACAGCGTATTTATTCATATTTGATCAGCGCTGCCTAGTTTGACCGTTTGGTCAGAGTTCGCTAATGATTGACAGCCGGCTCTCATAGACGGTAGCTGGACGGCAGACTCCAGATCAGCTCTGACTGGTTGTTTTCCTCCAGTTTGTGAAATCTTGCTGATGCCATTAGGAGCACTGGAGGACACAGAGGCACATGATTTTTTTTCAGTTTACCTGTCTCATGCACTACTGTTAGGATATAGTGACCATTTATAAAAATATTTTTTTTTAATCATATTTGCTCAATGTCTACCCACTGCAGCTTTATCACTTGGTGGGAGTGTTGCTGCGGACCCAAAGACGTGTCGAATTTGATGCACTTTGGACACACGACACAATATTAATAAACTTTGAATAAACAAGCACACAGGCAGGTTGTCCACAGCAGGCAGACCGCGGCTCCGTGCGCCGAACGGGCATGAGCCCCGGACAACACTGCAAGCAGCAATACCGCGAGCCTCCCGGGAGCCAAGCACTCGTACTGAACGCCGTGGCTCATTGACTGCCGTTCACTTTACAACCAAACTCTTCTTCACCTCCCTGGAGTCAACACGAGCGGAATCAGCAGATAGCCAACTGGAAGCAGAATTGAACCGAGTGTATTTCACATGTGTGACTGTGAGTTAGCTGCAACCTGTGTGTGTTTTTCCACCGCAAGTAAGACGGTATTTTCCCAGTGACAGACTGATATTAACTTATAACACTGCTGTACTAACGTTACCGCCACCAAAATACCTCCGCTAATTAAATCCATGCTCTACATTATAATGGCAGTGGTTATGTCAAAGCAAGCTACTAATGTTTGGAAATTGCCTCTGCTGAATGTAGGCTACTTCACCAATGTCTCTGACCGCGAGTAACCGCGACTTGTGTTTTTCAGGGGTGGATTTAGTGATTTGGGGGCCCCATATTCTACAGATGTCTAGACATTGAAACTGTAGTAATCTTGCTGATATGATGTCAATATATTGTCAATAGATCACTTTCTCTGTCTGTTAACGCTGTGAATAGCGCGCGGCTCGCGTCAAAAATAGGCGAGACCTCGGACCTCTAGAAGAGACGCAGCTGAGACGCGCGTCTCACGCGGGCAGTGCGGATGCTCTGACCTGTTAACACGGACGCCGAAATAAAAAACAACAGGTAACGCAGCCGCCACGCGGCCACGATGCGCCCAGTGCGTTCCCGGCGTTATACACTGAAATTATGTTCTATGAGTTTGGATGTCAAAAAAAAAATCATCATGCTTCCTGTGACTGCTCTGTCTTAAACCTGGAATCTGCCGGGAGAACAAAAATATGAATGCAAATATATAAATTGCAGACTGCCTGCAGCATCATTCGACCGAAATCAGCTGTGACAATATGCCATCCTGTGTGTCTGTATAGTTTTTTTGGCTGGACCCCAGAGGGCCAGCCCTACAAACGCAAAAGTCTGTCACTGAGTGAGTGAGTGAGTGAGTGACTGACTGACTGAGTGATGAAGTTACAGGATTGGTCGGCCGACAGTTGGAGCTTCCTCATTGGTCGTTGCTCTTTCAAAATGAAAAGGCGGAGAACAGTTCTGTGTTTACGTTTTACGTGTCAGCGGTTCAATGTATCATTACATAGTGCTGTTGTTGTGCATGTGCTATTGTTTATGTTCGTTTAAGTTACATTATGTTGTGCTTCGTATTGTGTTACCGTACAAATTTTCGCCTCGCTTTCCTCCATTTCCGCAATGAACTGACTATCTAGCAGCCACACGTCACTACTGCGGTATGAACCCAAAATAAACAGACTGTGCTGTGATTTAATTGCAATAAACAGATCAAAAGTGTGCCGAAATAACAACATAATGATGTCGATTTGTAAAAAGACATAATCCATGCTTTGTCAAGTCTGTCCGCGACACAACAAGCAAACATCTTTTAAAATGCTTGTCTTCTGAACGGAGTTCGGATCGATCAATGCCAGGCTATGTGCTAACATTGTAGGTACACCATCCACACTCAACATAACGTCATCTAGGCATAAATACGGTAGCAACGTTGTTGTAAATGGATCAAAGTGTGCCGAAATAACTACATAATGATGCTGATTAGTAAAAAGTCTGAATTCATGCTTTGTCAGGTCTGTCCGCAAGACGACAAGCAAACAACTTTTAAAATGCTTGTTTTCTGAATGGAGTTCGGATCGATCAGTGGCAGGCTAATTAACACTCAATCTAGGAATAAATACGGCAGCAACAACGTCAGTGATGACAGCTGGGATATCTCAACGCTGATAAACTTTCGTGATGTATGTATTAGAGGTCGACCGATGTGGTTTTTTTAGGCCGATGCCGATGCCGATTTTTTACAGAATCAGGACAGCCGATGGCCGATATATGATGCCGATTTTATTTTGCCGATATGTTTGGCTGGTTTTCTTTTTTTCCTCCATCTGATAAAATATAACAGCTTAATAATAACAAATAATACACAAAATGTCTTAACTTAAGTAAACATTTATTGAACAACACTTATGGTCTGTCTCTCCAATTTGCACTTTGTGTCTGCACTGCAGTGCATATTTTATTTTGTGCATGATGGTTAATAGTAGTAATAGTACAGGGCTCAAAACCTTTTAAGCACCTTTCCAAAACTGTCCTTGTTGACAGACACTGTTACAAGCTATATGGCCATAATCTAAGTGATCAAAACATAATAATAACTTTGTTCACTCGTATTACACAGCCTGCTGCTCATATCTGCTATGCTGCGGACTACACACAGGCCAGTGACGTCATAGAGGCTATGTAGGACCCGTAGACCGTAGACACGTTTAATGAGGAAGTGAACTTTTTGCTAAATGTTTCGACAAATTGCTCGTGTTTCCGTCCTCACACGCAAACTTGCACTTATGACAAGCATTGTCAGCATCAACTCTAGTAAAGTGTAATCACGCTTTATAAGTTTAGATTTCTCCGCCATAGTTACTAAGAGCAGAAGCTCTGTTTGTGTGTCTGCGCTGCAGCAGCGTGTCTGTGAGAGCTGCTCCGCCCCGCACACAGCTAACGTCACCGACGGAGAGAAATTCTCCGTTACCAAAAACAGAATTGATAACGTCGGAGCATTTCATATCTAACCAATTAAATATATAGGGCTTTGAAAGAGAAGAATTTAAGCCTACCGGTTTCTCCCGGCAGAATGGCAATTTGATTGACACACAAGGGGCGGTGTCACACGTGTTCCACAGCAACAACAACACTGGGCTGCCCGCAGATGTGCCTGTTTGATAATCGGCTTAATATGCTCAGGCATCGGCCGATGCCGATTATGAAAAAATGTCAAATAATCGGCCCGATTAATCGGCCGACCGATAAATCGGTCGACCTCTAGTATGTATATATTGTTACACACCACTTGATGAATGCTTTTGATACACATGCGTTAATAAAAAAACTGAAATACTTTTAACCTTGCATACTGTAGCCTATATCATGCTAATACCTTTTCACCTGGTATAAAATGTATAATATACTGAGTAGTAAATGTTACCATTTACATTACTGAATGTCATTTGCTTCATTATAAGTTGGCTTTCAATCAAACATTAAGATATAAGTGGAAAAAACTGTTCACAAAACATTATAGACATGACCACTGATTATTTGTGTAACAATTTAGCCACCAATTCACATACTGACCATATACGGTCCAGCCATATACCCGGTTTTGACCGAGTCTTGTTTTTCTACATACCACTAGGCCTGAAAAAAATTCTAGGGGAAAACAGTGACACATCACAGCTTACCTCTGTAGCTAGCCTCTGTTGTTCTCCTGCTGGAAGCATCCTTCGTCGCTTCATGGGCTGGTGCTGCTGGTCAGGTGCACTGTCCTCACACAGAGAGGAACTGAAGGCCCTGCTCCAAAAAATAAAGTTTGAGTTGCTAATTTGCCATCAGGCTCCTTAATGTGCAATTCTATTAACTTTGTGCAATATACTCACTGTTGTTTACAGTATGTTTATATAATTCACTTTTTTAAATCTCAGTTTTTTAGCATTTTTATATTACATTCATGAGCCAGATGCAATGTAATTTTATTCTGCTTTGCACTTAGTCTGTGTATAGTCTGAATAACAATTAAATTAATCTTGAATCTTGATGATCTTCAATCTTCAATAACAACTAGGCCTCTTCTAGAAATTCACCTGGTGGATTGTGTTTAATAACTACTATATCTGCATTATTATCCAAATCTGATTGTCTCTTCTCTTTCCTTTTTAAACAACAAACAAATATTATTGTGATGTGCTCTATGATAATCATTCACTTTGATGACAAGGCACATTTAGGCTTTTACAGACTGTTGAAAGTGAGCAACTCATCTTTCTAACAACAGCTTTATCAGCAAATAGTAAATATCTGGGAGTTATTTACCTGATCGTTTGCATGCTGTCTGTGAACCTCTGGACCAGTGCTCTGATGAAGACGGGGTTGATGTTCCTCCTCTGCAGCTGGTTGAAAAGCATGTCCACGTGTGGCATGATCTTGTGGAACAATGTCAGGAAAAAACAGAAAGCCTCGTCTTCAAGCATCCTAAAAAAGCCCCCAGCCTCCCTGACAGTTGTAGGATCAAAGTTCCCAGAGTCTCTGGTGAGAAAATCCACCAAGGTCCGAAAAAAAAGTGCCGATCCGGGGGATGTGTGATGTTGCCTGCTGCATGATGAGGTTCAGCTGATGCGCATAGCAGTGGACGTATTGCGCATTTTCATAGACATCCATTATCTTACGCTGCACTCCGCCGGTGGCTCCCCTACTCACCAAAACCCCGTCATAAGCCTGGGCGATCAGCTTGGCCTTCTGCTCCTCTGGGAGTATGGTGCTTAGTCTCTCCAGAAGCGCTGTAGCAATGGTGTCTGCGGTCGCGTTCTGGATAGTAATGAACT
The DNA here is from genome assembly GCA_916701645.2 of Sebastolobus alascanus. Taxonomy (NCBI): domain Eukaryota; kingdom Metazoa; phylum Chordata; class Actinopteri; order Perciformes; family Sebastidae; genus Sebastolobus; species Sebastolobus alascanus. The sequence continues at coordinate 1,468,712 of CAKAOJ020000016.1, read as the reverse complement.
CGAAAAAACGCTCCTGGACTTTATTGTTGGCATCGATGAAGCGTAGCACAAGCACCAGCTGGCAGTGGGTGGAAATGTCCGTCGGCTCGTCTGCTTGAATTGCGATAAAATCAGCGCTCTTTACTTCCTCCAGAATGTAATCCCTAAACACTGACAGCATGCAGTCTAACAGCTCGTTTTGCACCGTCTTTGACGTGCCTTTAAAAACGGTGGCGGTCTTAAGGTGCTCCTCAAGCACGGTGTCCAGTGAGGCAACAGAATCCACCAACCCCCCTGAAAACACCAGGGTTGACCGACAAACGGTCTCGTCATGTCCGCGCAGGGCCAACTCAAAAGCACCACAAAACTTTACACAATCGATTATTTTGGATAAAATGTGCCGGTTTTTATCCACCTCCTCATTGCTCACTGCAATCCTGTGGCCGTCATCCAGCTGCGGGGCGATGTTCACTCGGCCTAGCACGGCTAGCTTGACAAGAGTTTTCCATGTGTGTCCTGGTGTTCTCGTGTTTCCTTACTTTTTCCGACAGGTGCTTCATATCCTTCACTCCCGTTGTTGTCCACGCTGGATCCGTCGCCGTCGTTTTAAAAAGCAAGCGCAGAAAGCAAAATAACGCATTAGCATGACCGCATACAGCTAGCCAGGTGTTTCTGGTGTACCAGCTACAACAGAAGCCTCGCATATACTTCTTCCCTTTTTCTCTAGCCTGCTCTTTTATTACCAGGTCGGGTTGATCTGTGCTTGAGAGATTTTACCGAGTTAGGGTTTCGGTCACGCAGTAATGGTCGCACTCGCCATTGTCATAGTCAAAATGGCACCCGCAGAGAGCAGACCTGACTTTAGCAGTAGCTGGCTTAGGACAATAAAATAATCACCCCTCTCGTATTAGATCTGAGGACGCTGATTGGCTAGATTTAATGTCATAAGTTCAGAGCTTGAATCGGCTATTGGCTAAGCCCCTACAAAGACCCGCCTGCTGTGGGCAATTTCTCCATCGCCCCAGAGCTGAACTTCAGACATACAGACAGGCAGAGGGGAGTCAGGGGACGTGCAGGAAAACCATATATTTTGCACAGATTATTTTCTATCACATTTTACACATATAACTTATTATTATTAGTAGTAGTAGTAGTGGTAGTAGTAGTAGTAGTGATGTTTTTTTGTGTGTGACTCAGGGAGGACGGCGCGCTAGCGTCCTCTATTGGCCGGCCGCCACTGTGCCTAAGTACACTGTTTGCATTTGGAGTATTACAAAGTAGTTCAACAAGTCCTCCAAATTAAAGGTGCTAAATTTGATATCCAGAGCATTAATATAGCAGCAAACTATTTCCTATGCTAATATATAGAGGAGTATTGTCTACCTGAGCAGAGAATGAAGTCTCTCCCTCTGTACGTGTTGTAATCCGAGCTTGTTCTTGCTTTATTGACATAGCCAGGCTGGCCTTGCATGCTTTTAGTGCATGTTCATGCATGTGAGCGTGCCCCACTGGCTACTACATGGCTGCTGCTCTGCACTGCGCTCCTTCGGTGTTTAAAGCTTATCGCGTACTGTCGCGACCAACGGCATCGTCGCGGAAGCGTAACATCCACCCTCCGGTTCCCCCTCAGGTAAACACCGTTAGCTCTGTCAGCTCTTTCTCCATTGTTTGTGCTATTAGCACCGTTAGCTGTGAGCCGCCATGTTGAGAGGCAATAGTTTGGTTTTGCGACGTATTTGGCACTTCCACAACATGTTCAAAGCAGTAATAGTGGTTATTTCGGCCATGGTTGACGAAACGTTGTTGGTATCTACATGATGCGTCTAGCGTGAGTGACGCGAATAAACACAAATGATCCTATAGTCAAACTCACTTCAGTAACGCAAGGCTAAACTTCGCTTTGTGTTCGGTGTGAACACAACATAAAACTATTTTCGTCAGAACACAATATTAAGTTCAAGGGCTAGAGATAATGTATCAGTTAGGTAACAGCATCAACAGTGGCATAACGGGGGATTTCCTTTAATTCATGGCCTTACAAAACAGTGGCAAGTCATTGAATAGCTGCGCCACTTTTAATCACAGCTGAGATTGCATGTCACCTTTATCCTCGGAGGCTTTATGTTGTCAACTGAGGAGGACAGTAGCCCCGTTTCTCAATTACTTTTGTTGTAAAATGTTTTATATAACCATTGATTTGATACATGCACTGCATACAATATGCAGAAAGGACTGTGGTTTGTGTCACTGTGGGTATAGTTTCTAAATGACAAGAGCCCTTTTGAGGATTTCCTTGTCTGATGAACACAAGCAATCCATCTGTCTTTCATATTTCTTTTCCTGTCATTATACTCAAAAGTGTTTTGAGTGTTTGCTAGGCTGTAGCCCTCAGAGCTTATTCATTGACATTTACATGAGATGGGGACCTTGAAATGATTCGGACCTGTCAATGCATTCATGAAACTCAGGCCTCCCTGGACTGTTGGTTTGGGATTAGACTGGAGTTATTGCAGGCACTCCTGTCATTGTTTCAACTGTTGTACGTGGAATCTCATTGAGCCGAGTTGTCTTAGAGACAGATCCTCCTTAATGAGTCTTTCTAGTTGTTGTTGTTGTTGTTGTTGTTGTAGTTGTTATCGTCTCACTCTCACTCACTCTTCTCAGGGGCACCACTGGCATCTATCGTTCTAATCATTTTCTCACGTGTTTACCTTTTGAACCCCTCCCAGGTATCTCTGATTTAGGCTATCGATATGATTAACAGAGGAGTTCTTTTTGGTCCACTTGAGCCATTGTTTTCTTACGGAGGGACCGATGTTTCCCCATATCCCTAAGAATGATGTTCATGTTGGTGATTCTGTAGCGCAAGATTTACATACAAACACTCAGTGTCAGTGCAGAAAGTATTGTTCTCCTTTGTGAAGCGAAAGTAAGCTTATAGAAGACGGTGGAGAGGTTGAGCAGCAGTTTGCATTCTGTCACAGACTGACAATTACTATTTTTTTTTACTGATATTACTCTAATCTGAACTGCTTAGTCTCCTACCCTTATCTGAGAGCATTTCTATTGCCTCTCAATGACTCTCAACATGGCAACAGCGAGTCAAGGCTCGCAGCTAGCGGTGCTAACAGTGCAAACAGTGCAAACAATGGAGAAAGTGCTGACAGAGCTACTGTGTTAACCTGAGGGGGAACCGGAGGACAGGTGCTACACTTCAGCGGCGACGCCATAGGTCGGGACGGTGCTATCATCTGTCGTATGACAGCAGTGCACGGCCATGAGCTAGTCAGTGAGGCACACTCACATACACTAAAAGCATGTGTGACCGGCCAGGCTATGTCAACAAAACGGAAGGAAAAGCTCGGATTACAACACACACAGAGGGAGAGAGACTTCATTACTTCACTTATGATAAACTACCATGGTTAGTTGTAGTGTCTTTCTAGCCAAACAGCTACCATGGTGCTAGCGCTGCTAAGTGGCTCACATTAAACTTGCAGTAGGCAGAATGTTTTTGGCATCAAAAAAAACTCAATAACCTTTCAGCATACCGTATTTCAAGTGTTCTGAGAGAAAACTAGACTTTTGCACCTCATCATGGCTCTGTTTTCAGGCTTTAAAAAATCTAGCCCATGACGGGAGACTTTGAGCGTTCCTATTGAGCGTTCCTATTGGCTATGCTCCGGCTGATGGGCAATGCTTGGTATTTTCTCAACTGATCTCAACATGGCTGCCGGGTCACAAACTTTCTCATTTTACAGCTAAGCAGTACACTACAAGATGTTTTTGTAAAAATTTGAGGTGAGAAATAGGCACTGTAGTAACAGAATATTGATTCATATTTGATCAGCTCTGCCTAGTTTGACCGTTTGATCGGAGTTCGCGAGAGATTGACAGCTGCTCAGCAAGCAAATGCAGCACTTTCACCCAGGAGACTGGTGTTCATGTCCCGTGTGAGACCGAAAGTCTTGTTGACTTTTTTTAAGTTGCGTTAGTGACGTGTTTTCCGTACTTATGATACGTTGTTTACATATTTAGTTTACAAATGTATTTTAAGTCCAACCATGATGTTTTTCCTAAACCTAACGAAGCAGGTTTGTTGCCTAAACCTAACCATAACGTTTTACGGTAACAACGTGATATTAAATGACAAGCGAAAAGCTGTTTCACAATGTTAACCATGTACTGTAAAATGACACCCAAAAGTTTAAAATGTGTTATCATGAATGGCCTTAAAAGTGGCACGTTATTTATACGCCTTCCCATGAGATCACGTTAAATAGGAGGATCTATACTTAAAGCCTCCCTCCAGTGTATCTTGACATTTCTATGATATTCCATATTTATTTGAGTCATTTCCTGAGTTAATTAGCCACACTGTTTGCCAACTTTTTTGACAAATAACTTAATTTTGTGATCAAAGTTGAAAAAGAAGGTTGTTGGTAAAATGGGAATATGACGTATGACTATAGTTGAAGCTGCAAGTCATATGTCATCCTCCAAGCTTGCGCAGGTGTACTCATGCTCGTTTGAGTCTGAGCAGGAGCAAACTGATAAATCTGTTTATCTGTCTGTTAGTTTGTCTGTTTAGTTAGTTAGCTAGTTAGGTATAGTTAGCTAGCCCCACTTGTTGCATTAGCTAACTGAGGGTTTTCATTTTATTCTCTAGTTTCCTCCACCTTGGTATAGTGTGTTTATTTTCACAATGGCATTTGTTTGTGCGTTGAACGGGTGTAATCAACGCAGTGGAATAGTCTACATGAAATCCCACTGGCAGAATTAACACACAACACACTGACTGTCTTTCTCTATTGCTCTCTTCTTTAAGGTCTCCTCCTGCTGGAGATAAATTAACGGAAAGCAGCCGATACCGGAGGTTTGCTGGCCTCTAACAGGTCCGGAGGACGGGAGAGCACAACTCTCAGCCCGAAAAAAAACAAGAGAAAAGTCCCGTTAGAGAAATAAACGAATCACAGTGCAGCCTGGTGCGGAGTCGGTGCTGGAGCTGAGGCGAGAGCGGCCGGTGCTGGTGGATGGTGCACCTCCAAAACGTCCCGAAACGGTATTTCAAATGGCAGACCTCGGCAACATGTTTATCCCTCCTCCGGTGCGCTGTGGCCCGCGTGCGGCCGCCTCGTCAGGAGGAGACGGTGAATAACGCCGTGATCGCACTGGACGCATGGTGGCCGCGTGGCGTCTGTGTAGCGTGGTGGCTGCGTACTTGACGCGTCGGTCATCCACACCAGCTGCGTGTCTGCTGCGTTTCTGCTGCTGCTGCTGCCCGCCCTTTCTTTCTACATAGAGTTTGCCTTTCATAATAGCCATTTCATTTCATTATAAATGTCATTTATATTTATTTTAGACAGAGAAAGGTTAAGAAACGTGTGGTAATTTGTAAATAATAGTAATAATCCACAATTAAAACCCGTACTACATTCATTCATGAAGCTCTCCAAGTCACTGCATGTTTCACAGCACTGTCTGCACATATTTCAGAATAAAAGCCTCGTTAACAACTGAAGGAATTCTGTCCGGAGAAAAAACGCTTGAGGGCTTTTATTTTGAAATGAAAGCAGGAAGTGTTGATTTAAAAACAAGTCTTTACTTTTTTTCATCTCCGTAACATTTTCTACAGATAGAGACATGTAAACTGTAGTAATCTTGCTGGTATGATGTTAATATGCAGTCAATAGATCACTTTCACTGTCTGTGACATATTCTACAGATGTCTAGACATTGAAACTGTAGTTATCTTGCTGATATGATGTCAATATATTGTCAATAGATCACTTTCTCTGTCTGTTGCTGCTGTGAACCGCGCGCGGTTCGAGTCAAAAATAGGCCAGACCTCTGAGCTCTAGAAGAGAAGCAGCTGAGACGCGTAACGCCGGGAACGCACTGGACGCATGGCGGCTGCGTTACCTGTTGTTTTTTATTTCGGCGTCCATGTTAACAGGTTAGAGCATCCACACTGCCCGCGTGAGACGCCACCACGCGACGCGGACGCCACGCGGCCACCATGCGTCCAGTGCGTTCCCGGCGTAAGAGAGCGAGTGAGAGAGTCGGTGTGTTGCCTCGATGTTGGAATATAACTAATAGTACACACTGTATTATAACTGAACACTTTTGTTTAGTACTTTTAAAAATAATTATTTTTCCTTTCACTTGAAGCTTCACTAATCTGTATTGTTAATGTTAAGAATCAATCAAAGGACTATGTGTAATGTGAAAGGTGTCATACATAGTGATATACCTCTGACTCTGCAGTTCCTTTCAGCTCCATGGAGCATTTTCGTGTATTTCAGATTATTGTTTTGGTTTGTTGCCCTGCAAACGTCGCCCTCATCAACCTTATTTTATAGCCTCAGCAGCTGCCCATCACCAAACAGCAGAAAGACACAGTTAGCGACTAGCTGGTGAATATCTTGGAGCATTTAGCAGCTAAAGAGACAGATATTTCCCTCAGATGTTGGTGGGAACTAAAAACAGAGCTAAACAAAGAATATTGGACTTAAATCCTTTATAACTTCATAAGATGAGTAGGAATGTGGTGTTTACAGCTTGTTCCGCTGCCACCAAGTGGCCAAAAGAATTAATCAACACAGCACAGTACAATTTTTGCATTTGGAGTATTGTTGTCATCAGAGTTTCTTCTTGCTTTGTTGACATAGCCAGGCCGGCCGTGCATGCTTTTAGTGCATGTTAGCGTGCCCCACTGGCTACCTCATGGCTGCTGCTCTGCACTGCGCTCATTCGGTGGTTAAAGCTGATAACGCCGTCGTGACCAACGGCATCGTCGCTTAAGCATAGCACCCACCCTCCGATTCCCTCAGGTAAACACTGCTAGCTCTCTCAGCTCTTCCGCCATTGTTTGTGCTGTTAGCACCGTTAGCTGCGAGCCACCGGATCGCATTTGCCATGTTGGTTTTCCGACATATCTGGGACTTACACAACATGTACAAAGCAACAATAGTGGTTATTTAAACGGTTATTTAAACGGTTTCTCAAACGGCAGACCTCGGCAACATGTTCAGCGGTGCGGCTCCTCAGTGTAGCAGTAGCCAGACGGCCGCCTCCTCGCTGTAGCAGTAGCCAGACGGCCGCCTCCTCGGTGTAGCAGTAGCCAGACGGCCACCTCGTCAGGCGGAGACAGTGAAGAATAGAGCGAGTGAGAGAGTCGGTGTGTTGCGCTAATTCGTGTCATCATCATCATTTGTGGTCTGATAAACAGTCAATTCATCTAGGCTGGTTTCATCTAAACTGTGTTGAAAAACGATGCAATCTGGTTGCCATGGTAATGAATTACGTCTGACTATTGACCACGCCCCCATTCTCTGAGAAAGTACGTTAACCAAAAAACAGGAAGTAAAACTGGCTGGAGGGGGGCTTTAGGTATACATGTGATGTGTTGAATTGAAACAAAACACCAGCTATTAAGTTCAAATGCATCATTATTTATTCTACTTTCTGTCTCACGTGGAAGTCCAGACGTTAGCAATGGTAGGAGCTTTTCAATTATATGCAAATTAAATCAAGTGGCCACGGAAATAATGCAAACTTTGAGCACCACACGACAGCAAATCCATGTGGCTGAGGTTGCCATGGCAACACATGCACTATTGCGCATAGTTTAAAGTTAACGTAGGTGACTGCAGTCAAGACTGCTTATCATGTGAGGAGACAGCCTTACTGAGACCTCTCTTGTGAAGAAATCCCAGTTGTCCATCAAACTGAATTATATTTACAAATTGTTTAGAGGAAACAAGGACAAGCCCATTTATAAATACTGACGTCCAAAAACATGACATTTTACTTATTTACTCTAGAATCTGAAATCAGCTTTCACATGTATTTTTCTAACAAAGACAATAATTACATAATAATGGAATCTCTCATTTCAAATGCTGTCTATCTCAAATCAATTGTTTCTTGGTTCGGGGCCTATCTGTCACCACGTTAGCAAATTTAATTACTGAAAACCCTTTAGAAACGTTAAAGAAATGAAATGTAATTACATGCAGTATTTTGAGCATGCCTGTTTCTGTCTTAGATGGGGAAATCATCTTTCGGAGCTGGGATGGAGACATTATGAAACTCAACACACACAGCAACGAGACAGAGCTCCTGCTGAAAAACACAACATTTGTAAGTTTTCGCTGCTGTCTTTCTATAAAACTTGTGAAATGCTTCCAGTGCATTTAGATAATTTCCCTCATTTCCACTGGGGTTCATGAAGCTGTACAAAGTAAAAATCAACAAAATGACAACAGGTTTCAAAAAATCAATTTAAAGAATTTTGCATGAGAATTATGTCACATTTTTTATTGTGTGAAAAATGATTATATTTTCTGCTTTCTACTTGTGCATCATGTCTCATTGAACTGATGTTGAATAGAAAAATAATTGGTTTGTTGGGAAAAAAAACAAAAAACTGATCCATCTCCGATTCTTCCTACAGGCAACTTTTAAGGCCTCAAAGTTTGCAGTTTCTCCAGATCTGAACTTTGTTCTCCTGGGATATGAAGTCAAGCAGGTGAGAACCTCTTAATATTCTGGTTGCATATATTCTGACACTGGTGCTTGGCTTGGAGCTGCTACTACTGGACGTTTACAGTTCATGAACTAAAATTGCGATGTGACTAACATGCAGATGTCTTATCTATCTATTCAGAGTCAGTGAGTTAAAGCCAACGTGGATCCAGCACGAGTGTTCAAGCTTTAGAAATATGAGAAAAAATGGACATGTGTTATTTGTGAGCATAAAACAGGAATAGTTCACAAGGTCTACCATGGGCCAGGGGTTAGCCTGAAGGGCAATCTAAACAGAAATTGTTTCAGTCCCTCATCCGTCTCACACAACAGATTCCATTTTAACTAATGTAGCCATCCACAACAACTGTCATTATGAGACACATGTACTATTTTTTTTAATTTCTGAACTCAGCTGTTACTCAGCCTGGTGAAGACAGTTCGGCTGGCCACTTATCTATCTATCAGAAGAAAAAGATATACTTTATCGATTTTCTTTATTCAAATTAAATTTTTTCACTTGTTATTTTTTACACAATACACACATGCACAAACAGGACCTATACACATGTAGTAATGGAGAGATGTCAGAGCGAGGGGGCTGCCCATGGACAGGCGCCCCAAACAGCCTTGCTCAAGTGCACTTCAGCAGTGCCCAGAAGGCAAACTGGCATCTCTCCAGCTACCAGTCCAGACTCCATATTTGTTCATATTCATATTGTGCAAGTTGGTTTGATCCCTATGTTGTGTTTGTGAATTTCTGTTGACAAATGTCTTACTGGAAATGCCTTCATTAAAGTTCACTCAAACACGGGTTTTTGTCCATACTGTATATAGAGGAACAACATTTACTGTATGTTCTGTCAGAAATAAACAGAGTAGACATTAGTGTACAGTTTAGCTGTAAAATGAGAAAGTATGTGACCTGGCCGCCATGTTGAGATCAGTTGAGGAAATACCAAGCACCGCCCACCAGCCGGAGCAAACTTTCTCATTTTACAGCTAAACAGGACACTACAAGATGTTTCTGAAAACATTTGAGGTGAGAAATAGGCAATACAGTAACAGAATATTGATTAATATTTGATCAGCACTGCCTTGTTTGACCGTTTGATCGGAGTTTGCGAGTGATTGACAGCTGCCTCCGTTGAATGAACAGCCAATAGAAACGCATCTCTCTCTGAAATGACCTGTGATTGGCCAAAGTCTGCCGTCATGGGTTAGATTTTCTAAAGCCTGAAAACAGAGCCATGAGGAGGTGCAGAAGTCTAGTTATCTCTCAGAACACTTGAATTACAATATGCTGAAAGGTTATGGAATTTTTGCCCAATGATGCCAAAAAAAATGAATCTGAAAACTTTTCACGGACCCCCTGGCTAAGTGCCACAGACCTCCAAACAGCTGTTTGTGTGCTTTGGGGATGGGACTGGTAAAGCCTTATCCAAGATAGCCTAGTGAGATGGCTTTGTGAGGGCATCTCCCAAGCCTATAGGCAGGCGGGAAGAGACCCTAAAACTATGGTCCGCGCACACTCTTTCGTTAGGATGTGCGCCACTAAACGAAGCCTCTGCTGCAGCGTTGGACTTCTTCGTCAGTTTGGTAAACAGAGACTGACGTCTTTTAAGCGTTGTCTTCAGCCACTTTACCTTCTCCGTTCGTAAACTGCTACCAGCCGGAAAGTCCTATGTAAAGTTGCCGTGGACTTTGGTGAAGTGGCGCTGGATGTTACATCTTTTACCAACTGACACGCTTGCACCGCAAATGAGACACACACATTTGTCATCACCCATTCCTCATTAAAATAGTATATCTTTTGTTTTTTATTGGCCTGGCTATTTTCTGCGGTCATTGTCAAATCTGGTGTACGCTTGGTGGTCTGCTAACATTGCCTAATGTTACTGCATCGCTAATGTCATGAAATTTGAAAGCAGCGCAACTTGTTTAATTGTCGGCTGATTGGCAAATAATAATTTTGTGTCAGAAGGGGGCGCAATGTCTGTGAATTTGATTGGATAGACATTTAAACTGGTTTACAATGTGACTTTGCGTTATCAAATTTATGTCCATATTCTTGTAACCTTTAGTGAGCCACTCAGACACAGGTAGCTCGCGAGCTACTTGTTGGAGACCCCTGGTTCAGCTGGTCAGGATCAGTGTGGTTGGGTCGATGGTATGTCGCGGCAGGGCTTGTATTCATCGGGCTCCACCCACTGTACCCTGTGAGAGTTAGAACGAAGGTTACGATATTGTAACCCTAGTTCTAAAAGCACAACCAGAGCCCTATCGAGGGGGCTCTGGCGTCACTCGCTGAAGAGGGTGTAGGATGACAGACAGCTGTGTGCGCTGCCTTATATACTGTGGGGTCCACATGTACTCGGGTAGACATGTCCTGATAGGCTGAATATTCAAATTTTCAGTGGGCGAATGCATGCTAGTGATTGGAGGAGTCCAGTAAAGGGCTCCATCTGTGCTTATAGAACTAGGGTTACAATATCGTAACCTTCGTTATGTACGTAAGTTAACCTACGTAACGTACATGATGTTAGTTAAGTACGTTACTTCCACAACAAAAGACAAAAAAGAGGAAGGAAGAGTAAATCATACCTAAATGTGTGTTGACTCAGCAGGGATAACATTAAATGAGAAAAGATGATGTACCTGAGAATAAATATTTGAAAGCAATGCGGAATGCCTGAGAGCCTTACTGCATTACATTCCATTATATTTTTATATTTTGTATAGGGCTGTCAATCGATTGCATGGTTGTCCATGGCTAATTGTAATTAATCACAAATTAATCACACTTTTTTTTTTTTTTTTTTTTTTAAATGTACCTTAAAGGGAGATTTGTCAAGTATGAAATTCTCTCATCAACATGGGAGTGGGCAGATATGCTTGCTTTATGCAAATGTATGTATATATTTATTGTTGGAAATCAATTAACAACACAAAACAATGACAAATATTTAGCATAAAAAATATGCTCAAATCATAACATGGCAAACTGCAGCCCAACAGGCAACAACAGCTGTCAGTGTGTCAGTGTGCTGACTTGACTATGACTTGGCCCAAAACTGCATGTGATTATCATAAAGTGGGCATGTCTGTAAAGGGGAGACTCGTGGGTACCCATAGAACCCATTTTCATTCACATATCTTGAGGTCAAAGGTCAATGGACCCCTTTGAAAATGGCCATGCCAGTTATTCCTCGCCAAAATTTAGCACAAGTTTGGAGCGTTATTTAGCCTCTTTTGCTACAAGCTACCATGACACCACTTCACTTCAATCTAGCTTTAAAACTGAGCCCTCACAAACTCGGAAAAAAAAATTGGAAGTTCTGTTAATGCGTTAAAGAAATTAGTGGCGAATTTGCAATAACACGTTATTATCGTGTTAACTTCGACAGCCCTAATTTTTTTCCTTTTTTGTCACCTGGTGCCTGAATTTTTTGTTTTCCTTTACATGAATGAATGTTGAAACGAAACCTACGCCCTTGGTTACATCACAACCTTAAATATGTCTGCCCTGGTGTTTTTGTGCTCTTTCACTCATATCACCAATTTACGCAAGCTCTATGCAATCATAATACAAACACTAAGCCAAGTAATCCAACAAAAACAAAAAAATAAAAAAAAATGGCTACATTTGCACAGGTAGAAAAGGTCGAAATAGTAAACAGTCGAAACCAGAGCGCAGACCTCCCCCAAGATGCGTGACTTTAAAAAACAGATCACAGCTCACAGCTGGCAGTACCGTGAGGTGGTCGGCTTATTATTAACACGGTGTGTTTCCGTGTAACGTATCAGCGGATGCCTCTCTCATTCAGCAGCCTTGTTATTTCTGCATAACGTTACACTACGTTGTCTCTCATCCCGTCATCTACTGCTTTTTTCTTTCTCACCGCGGACGGACAGCAGCTCCCGCACCTCTATGTCTCGCCACACATCCACACGTATCTCTCTGCTCTCAGAAGGAGGCGGGGTCACGCATCATCAGTTATACTGTGCATTTGTTATACCCTGTGGTCTTAATGCTCAGGCTGATCGGAATCCTTAAAAAAATTCCTCGACCGCCACCAAAATCTAATGGATTGTTCATTGTGCTACACCCCACCCCTCCAAAAAATGTCATTCAAATCCATCGCGAACTTTTGGAGTTATCCTGCTAACAGACAGACAGAAAGACAAACCAACGCCTCCTTGGGCCTTGGAAGGAGGTAACAATTAACTCATTATACGCTCACTTGCTAACCATAGCAACTGTGCAACTACGTCAGGCTTTGGTTGTTTCTTTCAGCTTTTTCTTACAGAAACTTTTACCCTCCCTGCTATGACACACAGCTGCACTCCCAGGCTGCTAGCACTAGATTAGATTCTTAAACTAGCCCCTGAAGCCAGCCAAGTCTCATGGGTGAGGTTCAGCTGGCTTATGAGACAAACTGGCAACAGAAAGAAAATAACTGCATCACTGCACCCGAGTGTCTTGGATGGGGTTGGCACTTTTCGTTCCCAGCAGGTAAGGCCAAGTGCCCACTAGACAAAAGACACTTAATTTAGCCATCCTAGATTTACTTTCAGAATCTGTACGTTGGCAGGGTCATCACCCCCTGCTGTCCCCTATTGTTCCCAACCAAGTCTGGGACATACTATCATATATGTGTAGGCTATACAGTATGTGTCAATTTACCCTTTGCTAAGTTACGTTTGCTGGGCCAGTCAAGCTAAAAGCACAGCAGTTATGCAGTTTACAATGATAATAAGTAGCACTCAAATTCTATTGAAACAACGGGTTTTGAATTCACACAGAAGTAAAGAAAAGCAGGCTTGTTGTTTCTAGCTAACACAGAGATTATGCTGGCTGAAAGGATCACTGTTGCTAGAATATTTTACCAGCTGTAGCTAGTTAATTAACCCTCTGAGACCTGCTTTCAGAGGCTGAGCTCAAGGTGCAGATATCATATGAAATTATAAACATAAGGAATCAGTACCAACCATGTCATGCTAGCTTGTCGGGAAAGAGGCTAATTAACGCTCCAAATCTGGGCTAAATTTTGGCAAGGAAAAAAACATTTTCAAAGGGGTCCATTGACCTCTGACCTCAAGATATGTGAATGAAAATGGGTTCTATTGGTACACACGAGTCTCCCCTTTACACACATGCCCACTTTATGATAATCACATGCAGTTTGGGGCAAAAAAAATGCAGTTTTTAGCATAAAAGTGTTATTTTGGCCTATTCTATAAATGATCTGTTTGAATATTTCTGCATACTGGGGTCCCTAAACAGTCTTGGAATGCATAAATTGGATATCAATGTAAAGCTGAGACTTTTGTGGATCCAATGAGCCCAATTATATTCATGTGTGATGATGTTAGTCCCCACAGTAGTCATTTCATTGTAGTGAGACCATTTTTTAAAACTTGACCTCACTGTATAAAATGACCTGTGGTGACCTCTAGGATAATAACAGCCTCATGAAACTTTACAGCCACAAACTAGAGACCTAGGGCATTCAGATGGATGAATGGCTTTTCTAGCTAGATTCACAATAAGGGGGTTTCTGAGCAGTTTCCAGAACAGAAGTGCTCGCCATCTAATTGCCAAAAAAATTCAATTCTTACAGAAATCTCCAAATGTCAAAAGATTTTGAAACCAAATCACAGCAAGGCTTTTTCTATGGTGTTCCTCAAGGTCTTTGTGTCTTAATGTGGTATTTTGGAGGGATTATTGATCATTTTTATCAAGTCTCGAGTGGTAAAAAATGGTTAAATTTAGCACCAAATCTGTGTAACAAATGGTATCAACCCCAAAATTGCTGCAACAACTTATGAGACATTATAGAGCATGGGAAAAGAAATCATATACTTTGATTCTAATGTTCTAAACCCTTACACTTTTACAATTCATTTTGAATAATTAATTCATGTTTATATCTGATTTATGACTAGAACAACTTGAGTTGCTGAGCTGCATCTCAACTTAATCTTCAGGTTCCCAGTTTTCAGATGATGTACACCACTTCTATGTCAAATCTACTGTTGACCTGCTATCTTCCCCTAAATTCCCCCTGTACCCCCCTAAAAAAGACAAAAACGGGACTATTGTGGGTCTCAGAGGGTTATACAAACTAATAATTATTTTGCGACCTTGCCTTTGCGATACCTTAATAAATTAAGGTTAATTGCTGTCATGTCCCTTCAGTCTTCCCCCGTCCAACACAGTGGCCGGATATTGTTTATCCACACATCTCTACATATTTGATTGATTGAGTGTTGTCTGTAAATAAACGTGTTAATAGCCAACTGTGTGATCTGTAGGCTGACATTTAGTTGGAGACGACAGTCTGATGCTGCTATAACGTTAATGTATGACTGTATTACTGTAGCAAACTCACACTCAAGCTAACGTAAGCTAGCCATGCTAGTCACTGTCACCAGCATCATTTAGCTTTTTACCACACTGACAGTGAATATTATGTAAAAAATGTATTATGTAAAAAAGCAAATTAATGCATATCTTCGACTGCAATTCATTGGTTGCCAAATAAAAAAAATGCACCTTAATGGTGGCCTAGTTGAGGATCAGCAATCTGATTCCCCAACAGTCCCAGCACGTCTTACTCTAAAATGACAATACCACAAAGCAAACACTGAGCTCTGTGGCCCAGCCACTCCAGGTTTGCTTCCCCATTTAACATGGTGTTTACAGAGTGTTGACGATGGGATGGAGGATTGTTCGTGTGTGTTAAGGGAATGCGCTCAGACACGATTATCAGAACAATCAGCTCTGTATAAGTTGGTGCTCAGCTGCTGATCCACAGCACTTTACATTTTCACTATTTCAGCTTTTTCCATTGTTGTGAGCAGATTCTGGTACGGTGGTGGGATAGTTTTCTTCTTTGTATGTTTCTCAGGCAGATATAATTGAAATGACTGCAATGAAAATATGCATTATTTTGATGGGGCATTTTTATGGGAGCCAATTCCAATTTCAAAATGTAAAATGTTCATTCCAAACTAGTAAAATTGATACTACAACAGCTACTGAATATAATAAAGCAGTAGTATAATAAAGCCACGTTACTCTGCACAATGATACACATACCTCTAATTTTATATCTTGTGCCTCATACCTTGTGTGTGATTTAAAGTTAAACCATTTCACTGAAAAAGTAAACCATTCTACTATCACCAAGCAGGATGGCCCCCTTGCTTCTTCCCCAAGGTTTAGATTTAAAATGAAAGGTAGCTCTACCTCTAATGGCGTATAGTGTTGAGAAGACGACCCTTACAATCACACCATAAAGCTTCAGTTCTTTTGAGCTCTTAAGCTTGAAATTAAGAAAACCACTATATTTTGCACTAGACAACGTTCTTGCAATAAATGTTCACCTAGTGAAGTTGGCTGCTGAAAATGGGCATAGCTACTCTGCAAAAACAAAAAACAAAAACAAGACCAATAGTCTACAGCCATGCTAGCAGCTCTGAGTCTGTATTTAGGCACAACAGCTTTTAGCCAAACGTTCACATCAGTATGCTTAAAGAGCACTAAAGAAAAGGTACAGCTGAGGCTGATGGGAATGTCATCAGTTTTGGTATTTGCTCACAAACCAATGTATTGGACAAATTGCAGTTTTGACCTGATGGTGTGCTAGTTTAAAAGTCATCAGCGTTATTACAAATCATCCAGAGAGGAACATGAATGTCTTAACTAAATTTCATGGCAATCGATCTAAATGTTGCTGGGACATTTCACTCAAAACCACAAATGTTAACCTCCTTGTGGCACTAAAGGAAAAGTCAGCGGGGATCATCAACATGCTTATAATTCATCTTCTGGGGACCACAAATATCTGTATAAAATGTCATGGCAATACATCCAATAGTTGTTGACAGGGACGGAGCCAGACGTTGTAAACATTTGAGGGTATGCCTCGGAACTTCACATTTGGTATAATAGTTGACAGTGTGGTCTAGTTGTGCCTTTTGGGGGTTTGAAGTTGTTGGGGAACGCAGGTAGGAGCTGGTCTAGTTATTAGACAATATTAAAGAAAATTATCAATATTAATAAAATTAATATTACTTAAAGATGGGGTCTGCGATTTATCCAGTATACACTTTTTGTTATATTGGTTGAAATGGTCTTTACACCCCGACAGCAATCCGTTTCTTATGAGCACTGAAAAAAGACCGGAAAAGATCCGTCATCTGTAGCTGCTGTAATCCTGTAAAAACGTCTACCAGTCAGTAAAAATGGTCCCGGTTGTAAGGAACCAATCAGATGCCTCCCTGCCTCCCTGCTCGTACTCTAGCCTCAGCGTGCACCAGCGTGAACTCAAAGCGCGTGTCCGCCGCACGTTCACTGGAGAGTGGAAGAGAAAACTCAGCTCTTAAAACACCGGACAACGAGAACGAACTCGTACCACTATTACCATATTATCGAAAAATTCAACTTTGATTTAGTTGTTTATGTTCTGTTAGTTTACTTTATAAGATACTGCAGATTTAAACTATTTATTCTAACAGCTCAAAGTGAAGTCAGACAAACAGGATTATCAACGAGGGGAGACGGCGGATAGAAAACATTGCCGAACAAAATTTACGTTACTCAAACTGCTTTTTCAGTTACAGCAACAAACGAGTGGACTGATCTCCCTCCAGATATTAGAGTAATGTTAAAAAGGGTCGTGTTGTCTCAGCAGGTATCTCTCTCTTTCCCTCCCCTCTCTGCTGCTCTGTGGCCGGCTCTCCAGCGAGCTGCTGCCCCCCCCCCCCTCCCTCCGTCAACAAGGAAATAAAGCCCCTCGTCTAAGAGACCGGTCTCTTGAGAGAGCTCCAGCTCATAGCGGGGTGTGTGTGAGTGAATGCCCGGGTGGAGAGGTGGCGATCCCGGCAGGAGCTAGCTAGCTGTGCCGGCAGTTTGTGGAGCTTCTAAACTCCGACAACAGTGGAGAAAATGTTTGATTCGCCATCTAACATCGTAAAACTGTCAATATTCTAAATCTACACCGTTGATTTCTCGCCTCAACATTTTTCAGAAGTGAATTTAGTGATGAAATAGCTACGAAAAATGTGAAGTAGTTACGATGCGGCGGTGCTCGTGCATGTGTGTTGGGGGCGTTGCCTTATAAGGAGTTTCGAGGGGAGGGGGGGGCTTAGACGGAGCTCCTGAGGCGATGCGACTTTCAAATTGTCCTAGTTTTCCAAGATCGCAGACCCCAACTTTAATTATCAATATATATTAATAATAACAGGGCACCAAATTACATTGGTACATAAGCTCAGAAGACATTAAAATGGCTATCAAAAGTAAATAATAATTATCAAAATAATTATTAATTATAATGAATAATATGATTTAATGTGTATTAAATCATCCTCGGGGCACCACTCTTTGAAACAAAGAGAAAACGATAGCAAATTAATGTAGTCTCATAGCTAAGTCTCATTAAATATACTAAACTATCAATTTAGAACTCTGATTAATAATTAAATTAATAACTATAACCAAAAATCACTATATCAATAGATAGTAAAGGTTGAAGGATTTTGGAGTTCTTGACACAGCAGCGGTTGGCATTATTCACTCTTGTACAACATTAAACAGACCAGCATGTATGATCCACAAATATTTATTTATAAGATAATAAAGGTTAAAACACAATATTAATCTAACTAAATAACTAAACTAAACAAACCAAACACAGTGTGTGAGCATGTGTGTGTGTGTGTGTGAGAGAGAGAGAGAGAGGGAGACAAAGACAAGATGGCTACTTGTCTTTGATGTCTGCATGGCCTACAAAACAAAATGGTGAGCACTGTAAAACTACAAAGATGGCCGGATCAAAGATGGCCGCCAGGGTGTCACCACATGACCTCTTTGTCCTTTGGAGCACATTGGCTCAGGGAGAACAAAGAGGTGTGATGTGGGGGTTGGGGTTATCTGAATGTGTATGTTTGTGTTTAAAACCAATTCACAGTTTATGTAAGTGATCTTAATGTGTGTCAGATGATAAAGATAGTTAGAAAAGATGGTTAGTTTGCATGCAAGACCCTATGTCTGTGTGGAGCATAAACTAAACACATCAGATGTGGCGAAGCCAGCTAACCAAATATCCTGACTACAACACTATCACAATAGTAAAACTTAATGAATTACATCAAACCATACAATACATGTACATTTACAGAAGTTAAGTTGAACAGTCTTGCTCAGCCGTGTGCAATTACTAATGCTAAGGTAAAGCCCAGTACGTTACCACTACATGGAAGAAAGGGGTTGTAATTCCAAGGAGGGATTGGAGAAAGCCGACTGGAGAAGGTTGTGGTTCCAGGGTCGAAGTTGTTGTTGTCCTTGCTGTGTGAGATCCAGTTGTGCAGCTGGAAGGAAACTGGTCCAGTCCTGTTTCTGCAGCTTGGTGGCTTGGTGCTAACTTTCTTGGTTGAAGTTAGTTGATCAAAAGGCAGGCACTCGCGTCTTCTGCCTTTAGAAGTTCCTTGTGTTTCTATGTCTGTCTGCTAACAAGACATAGATTAGATAAGAGCTGCTTCTACATGGCTGTAGAGCTTAGGTGAGAAGGGCCGCAGCTGACCTCCTGCGGGGCAGGGGTGTTGACAGGCCAGGAACCAAAGAGCAAAGAGAGTGACCTTTCTCCAGGTCAGTAGCCTAATTCACATGTACTTGTGAATGAGTCATCATGTTAAAGTAGCCAATGGAAATGGTTACTGAGTCCATGGGTGGAGCTATTCAATGAGTGACCCAAAGGAATCCTAGGAAGTGCAGTTCATGTCTTTGCCACCATCTTGGATGGTCAGGTCACAACAAAGTCCAGGGTGCCCATTAGTTAATGCCCATTAATTCCATTAGTTCCAAAAGGGCAAAACCTTTGGCCTAGGGGTTAAGCAATGAGCGGGGATATGTGAGCCATGCTCACTTTTGCCTTGTGACACTATGACCCATGTTAGGAAATATTTATAGTTTGTCGGCAGGCCTCCCGACATCAAGAAGACTAGAGTAATGATGCCGATGTAAAATCATACTATGGTAACACCACAACACAGACACCTCCAAGCCGGCTTGATTTGATAATTAATGGAAGTGGCTATGCACTGTGTGTGTATGCGAGTGTGTGCATCTTACTTTATAGGGCACGGGCTTACCCCGTTACACTGACCGTCACAGGAAAAGAACATGAAAATGTCCTAAACTGTGTGAAAACGAACTGATTTAGAAAGTAATATTTGTTTAAATGAGCAGAAATATGCTGTAAAATTATAATGAAAAGCTGTACAATAATGAAAGTATTCTCCTCTAAGTGAGTTCACTTGAACAAGGCATCGGGTTGTTTTGGGGGCAAACACCGCGCATCAATTTTACTGACACTTGTGGATCAATTAGGCTACTCACAGTTAACACAGGTAATCTCTACCTTCCATGTGCACCCACATACTAACTTGTGATATTTGTCACAAGTGTCCTTTGCTTTTTTTTCTTGCAGTTTCTCCACACTTGGCACTGCCTTCTCCTCTCCCTCTGCTGTTGCTTCTGCCTGGGTCCCGCCGGCTCTCGCACCATCAGTTGTGTGGCTTTTGCTCTCATGTAGTCGGCGTGAAGTTCATTTGCGAGTCGCATTATGAAGTTCCTCCATGACATCCTCTCATTGGTGCATGTCTTGAACAGGATGGAAGCATTTATCACAGCCAGGTCAAGGATATTTTAAAACAGCCACTGGCCATCTACGTGTGGGTGCTTTCACTGAGTATTTCCTCACCATTTGATCCAACACATCTACTCCGACCTTGGTTCTGTTGTATTATGTGATTGTCTCTGGTTTAGCCTATTGGCCACTTGTGATGGCAACAGCTGTGTAGACAGTGCTGAGAGTGCAGACGTTTTTCCTTGCTTTGCATTGATAGACTGTTAGCGTTGCATTGTCAGTATTCAGCACCTCTGTGCTCCCGTCTGCTCTTATTTACCGTGCCAACCAGGCTGGTTTTCTTGGCCTGTAGTGCCTTGGCCAGTTCGAGGGAAGTAAAAAAGTTGTCAGTGGTGATGTTCCTCCCCTTCCCCAGGTAAGGCTCAACCATTTTCAACACCACACTGTCTCCTAGTCGCTGACCCGGCCTCCGTGTCTAGTCTTTGCCCAGATATGGCGCACAGTTCACTTTATATTTGGTATCAATGTCAGCAGCAAGACAGAACTTTATACCAAATTTATCGGGTTTGCTTACTATATACTGCATGAAGCTGCACCATGCCTTCGTCGGGAAGAGCTGCTCATCAACAGTTATGTCGGCACCGGGCTTGTAGCAAGCGATGCTGTTCTGGACGAATCTCTCCTCTCCTCACATACTGCCTTACTGGGTATGACACGTGGTCCAAGAACACTCTGTCCGCCAAGTACTCCAAATCAAAGTGAAGCAGAACAGATTTAGTCTCAAACTTTGTTAATTACTCTGTCAAACCCCTTCACTCTAAAGCAGTCTGTCACCCCTTTACACTCTTTAAATCTACGTGCATCCACTCTGCATGAGACTCCATCCACTGCAACTTTGATTGACGCTTTCTTGCTAAGCGGAAAACATGCCACTGGGTAGGCCTACATATCCATCCCACCCCCCAAAATCCAGATTTTCAGAACTTTTTTCCATCTGACTCTTTGATTTGCAATCGACGACTATCAAGCCGGATCGTTTTATAGCGATCAGTGAACTTCTCCAACTTCCTTCTTAATCCATCTTGCCACAGTATGCTTTTCTGACAAAGCTCCACATCCAGCCCCTTCTATCAAATCCCGAATCTTCATTCCAACCATGTAGGTTTCTCTCTACTGTTCACTCTCACTGTGACTCGATGAATCCACTTTATTTTTCTTTCTCTTCTCTGAGGTTCCCCTGCTTCTAAATTCAAAATTCTCAACATCCATCTCACCGGCTCCTTCCTATCACTTATGGTTGACTGTCTTCCTCCTAAATTAGGCCACTAAATCCACAATTGAATTATGTCCCAAAACAGTTTTTATCTCTTTAATCTCAAATGTAATGCAAAACACACATTTCTTTTCTTTTTATTAGAATATTTTGTCAGATTTAGGGGTGTAACATGGCATAAGTGGGGGGTATGTCTGTGTGTGTGTGTGTGTGGGGGGGGGGGGGGGGGGATGTGGGAAAATGTTGCTGTATTTACCGAACAGTAGCCTATTTGGATCGATAGGAAGTACTTAACAGCATTATACATCACACATCTGACGTTGAAGGTGTTTGCAGTTTCCGGGCTTGAAAACAAATTGCTTTGGAAAAGATACTTATGAAACAATTATTTATACACAAGATACAGCATATTTAGTCATTTGCTAAGAAGAACATACTGTTTTGCCCTCTACCTACTACTTTATGATGTTGAATACCGAACATTTGCTAATCTGAACACATTCAAAGAAGTGTGTTTTTGTGGTGGAAGAAATACTCAGATAATTTACTGAAGTAAAAGTAGTCTACTAATGCCACACTGTGAAAATACTCCACTACATTAATATTATTTTATTTATTTTATTTCTGTCATGCCAAACATTTGGCCCATCCCGTATGGGATTACTAAATACCACTATTTTACATACATCTCCCGGTCTTGCATATACAAAGCATATGGAAAAACAAAATCAGTATCCCAAATGAGCTGTTCACAGCAAAAAAACAAAAAAAAACTATTAAATATCTACAAATTGTGCTAAATTTAACCATTTTTTACTAATCGAGAATTGATAAAAAAAGATCAATAATCCCTCCAAAATACTACATTAAGACACCAAGCCATGCTGTGATTTGAGATTTCTGCAAGTATTGTATTATTCAGGGATTAGATGGCGAGCATTTCTGTTCTAGAAACTGCTCAGAAACCCCCTTATAGTTAATCTACCTAGAAAAGCCATCCATCCTCTGAATGCCCTAGGCTTCTAGTTTGTAGTCTGTAAAGTTTCATGAGGCTGTGATTATCCTAGAGGTCACCACATGCCATTTTATACAGTGACGTCAAGTTTCAAAAAATGGTCTCACTACAATGAAATGGCTACTATTGGGACTAACACTATGACACATGAATACAGATGGACTCATTGGATCCACAAGCGTCTCAGCTTTACAGTGATACCCAATTTATGTAATTCCAAGACTGTTTAAGGACCGAAGTATACGGAAATATTCAAACACACCATTTTAGTTTAGGCGAAAATAACACATTTGTACTGCATGATAGAAAACATGCATGTGATTATAACAAAGTGGGCATGTCTATAAATGGGAGACTCGTGGGTACCCATAGAACCCATTTACATTAAGATAACTTGAGGTCAGAGGTCAAGGGACCTCTTTGGAAATCTCTATGCCAGTTTTCCCTCGCCAAAATGTATCCTAAATTTGGAGCTATTTAGCCTTCGTCCTGACAAGCTAAATGACGCATGGTACCAATTGATTCCACGGGTTTTCTAGTTTCATATGATGCCAGTATCTTCACTCTACCCTCTTAAAGACAGGACCGGGATCGCCGGGGATCCTGTGGGTTGTGCTAATTTTAGCTACTACTTCTCAGAAAACACTTCAACCTTCAGTTTGTCAGAAACACTCAAATTCCATTTGACCAAATTTGGAGATACATGTTTTTCCCTGGACAGGAAGGGCATGAAAATGTTTAATCTGAAAAGTAACTAAAGCTGTCAGAAAAATGTAGCCCAGTGTAGTAAAAAGTACAATATTTGCCTCTGAGATGTAGTGGAATAGAACACATTTGTATAAAGTTGCATAAAATGGAAATACTCAAGTAAAGTACAATTACCTCGAATTTTTACTCATGTACAGTACTTAAGTAATTGTATTTAGTTGCATTCCACCACAATGAACATTTAGTATTTTAAGTATCTTTGCTTAAATCTACTGTTGCTGTTTGAGTGATTAGTGTGCCAGTTGTTAGCATGAAACACTATCTTTTATAATGAGAAACTTAAGACAAACAACAAAATAAAAAAATAAAAGTGTAATAAAGATAAAAGTGTCTGGTATAAAACACTGATCGTGATTAAAAGTGTGTTTGACAGCTCAGACGTTTGTATATACTTGAGTTGATTGACTCCATTCATGTACTTCATACAGCTTCAGAATTATGGCGTGAGGCAAAGATAGATTCTCAAACAAGGTTACTTAGAAAACCTTGCAATAAGAGAAACCCTGCTGGCTGTGACCTTCCAGGCTCATGGCTACTTCAAAATGTGAGGCCACAAAAGATACAGTTTGCTGTGGAATCTTACAAGATTTTCCTTTCAGCTATTTTCCCATGATATTCAGATTGCTTACTGCAGCACTGCAGCTGTATTCCAACATATTATACAAAATATTCATCATTCTTCAATCCTACATCAAGCCTATCAGTAACTCTTTGTGTCCTTTGTGTTAATCTCATTGCAGTCGAGATATGTGATCCAACCATGCGGGAGAGATAAGGGATTGTGGCCTCTAAGGTGCAGGTTCTAAAGATAGAAGCAGGCTGTGCACACAATCCTAGAAAACTCATTAACATTGCAGCATAGAGAGGGCATTCGTTAGCTACTGTACCATCTGTAAGGGAGAGAGGATCTTTAAAAGATCACGTTCAAGTGAGGTGTTGTGATTACAGAGAAACAGCTGAAAGACTTCTCATACTTTTCTTTTCAGCATTTAAAGGAACAGTGTGA
The DNA here is from genome assembly GCA_916701645.2 of Sebastolobus alascanus. Taxonomy (NCBI): domain Eukaryota; kingdom Metazoa; phylum Chordata; class Actinopteri; order Perciformes; family Sebastidae; genus Sebastolobus; species Sebastolobus alascanus. Next base: position 1,444,485 of record CAKAOJ020000016.1, on the reverse strand, counting down.
AACATTTAGAGGAATCTATTGGCAGAAATGGAATATAAAATATAAGTATGTTTTCTTTAGTGTATAATCACCTGAAAAAAGGTATCGTTGTGTTTTTGTTAACCTTAGATTGAGCCGTTTACATCTACATAGGGTACATTATATCTGCAAATAGTATAGAAGCAAAGAGGCAAAACTCCGGTGCTTTTTTGACAATAGCTGCTAGATGTCGCTGCAGTAGCACTGTCACCATTTTGGACTGAAAACGGCAATGAGCCCATATCCATGGATGTAAAAAGAGACGTCTGTGAATCAGAGGATCATTTTTATCAGCGTATATCAACTTCTTAGTACGAACACTTAAATAGCCCTCATTTAAATCATCATGTCCTAAAAGCTGCCTAATTAACTAATAACTGAATCCAGAGTTATTTTTCTCGGCATAATGAACATGCATCAGACCAACAGGACTGCACCGCCTGCACGCTCATATGACATATCCAGTTCTGCAGCTTCCTGCTAGCTGTATGCAGCTGTTATAATGGATATATTGGCTGTAATTCAACATTTTTATTATCTTATAATACACCCATGGGCACTACTAGCTACTGGCTATCAGCCAGTAGCTAGTAGTGCTAGTAGCATTACATAAACAGAATTTAATGGAGTTGTAGGCTATTTACTAACACGTAGGGCAAAAGCACAGGACGCAACCTCTTATACATCCATGATCTGTGGTCTATTAGACATTGATTCTGGAAAAAGTTTGAGATTGCTCTCAAAATCTGTGTGCTGGATTTTTCTGACTTCCATTTATGTCCTTCGTTCACTTTATGCTCCTCTGGGAAGCGTCCGGGCAAAAGAGATTGATAAATAAATAAATAAATAAATAAATAAGTAAGTAAGTAAATAGTTATAATAATATGCATATTTATAATATTTTTTATTGTTAAAACAGGCCATATTGGTAGAAACATTACAATTATGACAATAGAATAGAAATAATTTTGTTTTACTTTTGTACGGCACTTTGTAGGCTGACGTTTTATTGGCATCTGGTGGTCGCTTTCAGTCCAAAATGGCGGAGGCGTAGCTCTGCTGCTGGGCGCTGATGTTGCAATGGAACGAACAATTGACTTTCACTTCTTAGCGATATGGGTTTTTTGGAGCAGGTCCTCTTCACAGAGCCGGCCGCCATTTTTCTACAGTAGCCCAGAACGGACAAACCAAACACTGGCTCTAGAGAGGGCCATTTGCATTTTATTGGGTTCGCATCAGCCACCAAAGTGTCAGTTGGTTGCAATCTGCAATCTCACCGCTAGATGTCACCAAATCCTACACACTGAACTTTTAAAGTCATCTACATGTGACCCTCAAGCTGACTGTGAAGTCTGAATGCAACAGTGGGAAATGTCTTGTCAAATGATTGTGAAAAGGAGCTAATCAGGGGCTGCTTTGCTTTCATAATTATCATTCATTGCACCTGCTGTATATACAGTATATATATATATATATATATATATGGAGCAGCAAAATTTTGCCTCAGCTTCGGTGTTTTGAGGCTTGATGGTGCAGAAGTTTGAACAACAGAATCGACTCTTGGCTCCTCCATCGGACCAAATGACGATTTGTGAGAATCATAACGTCTGAAATATTTTTGAAAAATATGTTCCGCCTAGCAAAGTGAAATCTTATATTTACACTTAATTGAAGCATTATTGATGTTACAGAGCTGTCCGTCATTGTCTGATATGAACGTTATCGCCACTACCGCATTGCATTGTGGGTTATTTATGCCGCCATAGTGTCCAGTGTTTGCATACTGTAATATTTCAACAGAAATAGTATGCAATTTGTGTTCTATTGGTTTCATATTAAGGTTTTGGACATACCAATAAATCTCACATACTGTTTTAGCGTACTAAATAGCATGTCAGTATGGAATTTTAGATGCAACCAGGGTCTCTAGTATCAAAGTCCATCCTCCCCCCCATCCACCCAGACAGTAGCACTTCCTTCACTTGAAAAAACTTTGACACTAAATATACTCCCAGCCAGCCTGATCTCACAGAAATAGCAGTACATTATGTGGTGGTGGCTTTTAATGTGTTAAAATTACATGCCAGCCCCACGGAAGCAATGCAAATGGAAAGTCAATTAGGATCCTTTGTCCTAGTGGACACACAAATTCCCAGGTTCAACAGAAATATGTTTAATCAAAGTTGAAAGGGAGGAGGTCGGGATAGGTGGGTCAAACACGAACTTTAACCCAGGAGACCGGTATTTGTGTCCCGTGTGAAACCAAAAGTCAACATTGAATTATTTTAAATTACGTAGGCTACATAAGATGTTGTATAACAAACGTAGTTCTTTTAACACAAACATATTTTTAAATTACGTAGGCTACGTAAGAAGTTATGTAACACATAGGGCTGTCAAAGTTAATGCCATAATAACGCATTAAGGCAAATTGGTTTTAATGCCACTAATTTCTTTAACGCATTAACGTAATCCATCTTTCCGAGGTTGTAGCTAGAGTGAAGATACTGGATGTTTGCCATGTTATGATTTTAGCATATTTTTTATGCTAAATGCAGTACCTGTGAGGGTTTCTGGACAATATTTGTCATCGTTTTGTGTTGTTAATTGATTTCCAGTAATAAATATATACATACATTTGTATAAAGCAAGCATAAACGCCCACTCAAATGTTGATAAGATTATTAAATACTTGATAAATCTCCTTTTAGGGGAAAATTTTGAACAGATAAAAAATTTGCAATTAATTTGTGATTCATCATGGAAAATCATGTGATTAATCGCGATTAAATATTTTAATCGATAGACAGCCCAGTAACAAACGTAGTTCTTTTAACCCAAACCACGACTTTTTCTTTCCTAAACCTAACCAAGTAGTTTTTTTGCCTAAACCTAACATTAAATTGTTTCTGTAATTTTAACACATTGCGTGCCACCACCACGTAATGCGCTGTTAAGAGGTTGTGGTCATTTCACATATTTCAGTGAGTTCACATTGTCCCAGCAGCAATTATGTTTATCACAAACAAATATTGTAAAACAAATTAGTAGTATAATATCTAGGAGACAGGGTTGCAGAAATGTTATTGAGCTAAACCACAGTATATAAAGAGCCCAATGGCATCATTTGACAGACACGGAAGTTGTAGTACCACCGTTTGGCCACTGCAAAGATTTGCTCCACAGCCCGACACTCTTCCTGGGGGCTTGATGCGAATAGGGATGAGCAGTGGGAGGGATGGGGTCGGGGGTAAACGGATGAGGGGGAGGGATAGTGAGACAAAGAGGGCAGGATACATCAGACCAGCAATACGTCATCCAGAACAACTGTTGCTACATACGTACCCTACACTGTACATCTGGGTTACATGAATAATCAGGTTAACAACATCCCTGTAAACTCAGCCAGCGGCACCTTGATAATTGAAGTATTTCCTGCATCAGTAGAGTTCTGAATCAGCTTTAAATGATGTATTCTGCACAGTCCCACGGTGCATTTGTGGTGATGACATATACTGTCGACCTTGTTAATCATCGCTTTATTTGAATGTAATTGCAGCTATCTGACTCCCTCCTGACTGCACCTTCTGAAGAAGATACAGAAACATTGGTTTGCATACAGTACATATAATATACATATATTAAAGCAGTGCAGTGATCATATAGCAGTCATTTATGGAAATGATGTAACTGTAACTGATGATGCTAATACACAGGAGTACATTCTGTGATAATCCTCTTTATTCATCCTCAAATGAATGCAGATGAATGCATTAATGAGCTTACAAAGGGGATTATCAGAGTTTGAAATCAACACTGAGATGGAAAATGTCTACTTAATTTTCACATCAATTTGCTTCCTTAGATACAGCTCATTGTATCAATCCATTAATTCACACTGATGAAATTCCCTCACTTCCCTCTGCCTACTCTGGGGGGCTACAGTTCCATGCTGACTGCATACTGGTAAAAACAAGTGCATAGCACAATAAATAAAAGGAAAAAAGGCACATTTTGTGATTAAGATAGAGTTCGGTGTTGGTCACAATGGTTAACTGCACCCTACACGCCCTTTTCTTTACACTTCCCCTTGGTTTCTGTTAGAAAAGAGACTGGCAGCTGTGACTTTGTTACGCTGAAGAAACTGCATGAGACTTTTATGTTTCATGGAAGTAGTTATAATATAAATGTAACACATTTCATTCATCACACCAGAAACACATTGCTGTCCCCGTGTCCAATACCAGTGAAATTGCTTGTTGCAAATCACACTACCTGTCTCCCCTGCTGTTTCATTCTATAATTTGATGGAACATCTCAGTGTCGGTGAACTAAGCAGGCCTGATAATGAGCTCTGTGTGCGTGATGGGATCGAGACAGCAGAGTTTTAGAGGTGCTATCTCCTCCTGAGATGGACACAGCAGATGTGTTCATCATCAAAGTGACAGCCTGAATCTATGGAGAGTAATGGCCTGCTGCTGCACCACTGTCTCCAGTTGTCTTATGAATTCATCATAATCATGCTCTCTGTTGTACGATACTGCTGCATCAAAGGTTGCTATAGAACTTATTCTGCTTTTTTTATGGTCAGCACCCCTTTGTGCACATCATAAAGAGTAGCAGTGTCAATTTTTATTCATCTGGAAATGCATGTTAATGAAGTTGTGTGTGAAAATAAGACAAAGACAAAATAATTAACCCAATCATCAGCTGCAAAAGTATTCAGGAGAGTTGAGAGTAAACAGAAACTGAAGAATGAGGCACATTCTTCTTTGCCAGACTTCTTGCCATCCTGGATGTATCATGGCTGCCACTGGCTACTGCTGTTTTAGAGCAGCGAAGAAGAACTGATTGCAGGTAGTTTGTCACATGACGATAGCAAACAACAACAGTACGGTGCTAGTGGAGAGTGTTTACGGTAATCAGAGTGAAGAAAATGTCAGCCATTTGGCAATACTTCACAGTGGAAAATCCAACAAGTAAAACGGCAATATGTACAGTATGTAAGGCTTCTGTTTGGAGGGGTGGCAGTACCCTAGTAGGGGTAGCAATGTGAATATTGCACCCTGCAGGACAAATTAGCACACAGGCTGTCCCCTGAGGAGACAGCTAAGAGAATACAGAATTGTTATTTAGTCCTAGCTTCATTTATTTATGTTTGTAACTGACAAACTGAATAATAAAAGAAAATTCTTTTGCAATCATTCTCTGTATGTATTTGTTCATGTTTTATAAAGTGTTTAACCTGAGCCAGGCCATACAAGAAAGATATTAATCATATCACATCCATACATGGTCAGGAGTAAACAGCTGCTAAATAATAATAATAAAAACTATATATTTTTTTCATCATGTTGGTATCGGACCGGTACTCGGTATCGGCCGCAAGTTCAGTTGGTATCGGAACATCTCTTGTAAACTTACACTGGAAGTTTATGCATACAAGTGGAAGCTGTACGTTTCCTGTGAACACGGAAGTTTATTTTAAAAAGACACTACTTAACGAGTGGAAACTGACACGCTGTCCCTGATGCGTCCAAAACTGACGCCAGAGGGGTACCTAGAGCGTCACAGCTTGAAGCATAGGGCCACTGACCAAGCGTCAGCATTTAACGAGTTGGGAGTGAGAATGTGTTTGTTTGTTGGTTTATGTGTTGTATCTGTGTCTTTTGTTAATCTGTGAAGCACTCTGTGATAAATCTGACTGGTGTTGATTAGTGACTTCTTGGGATTTTTTAAAGTTTAATGAAATGAGGAGTGTAGGATGTTGCGGATGGATGGATGGGGGGCGGGGGGAGTCATGGACAGATGCATGAAGGCTGTGAAAGAGGAGACTCACTCTGGGGGATCTGTCTCTGGAGTGGAGTCACCTGTCACTCCAGGTACTGTCTGTACTGTACTGTCTGACAGTACCTGGAGAAGGAGAGATGAGAGTGGTATGCATTGGACAAGATTGAATAAGAGGTGATGAAAGGAGGGACGAGAGTGTGATACATATGAATCATGGATTTGCAAAGAGAACTGGATACAGCGTTGGAGGCGGGCTCCCGTTCATTCCAATGAGAGTTACTCAGTGGCGCATGAAGCCAAAATGGCTCAACTGCCGAGTGATAAAGTATCCGGATCATCCGGCGATCTTCCGCATCCATTGGGCCCATAGAGCAGGCGCAGTAGCGTTTCCTTTAACCCCGCCTCCCAGCCCTCACTCCAGCCTCGTTCTGGGTCTCATTCACATGAACGGAGGAAGGGAAATAACACAGAAGTTGTAGTACCACTTTTGGCCACGACGAAAATTTGCTTCACAGCCCGGCGCTCTTTCTGGGGGATTGATCCGAATAGGGATGAGCAGGGGGAGGGATGGGATCGGGGGTAAACGGATGAGGGGGAGGGAAAGTGAGACAAAGAGAGCAGGATACATCAGACTGGCAATACGTCATCCAGAGTAGGCTTGCATGACCACACCCCCTTTTGGGGGAAAACAACCCCGTGTCCCTCATAGACGGTAACAGAGTAAAGAGAAGAAGTTGAAACATGTCTCCAAACTTCTACTTTAAAAAAAACGGTACTAGTAATAACGCTCTGCCTAAGAGTTGCTGTGTAGTTGGTTGCACCAACAATAAATCCAATAACAACAAATTTGTTTCCCTGCCATGTCCTAAAAAAGATCTAATAGCGGGGCTTTATGGCTCCAAGCTATAGACCAGACCAGCATGGCGTCATCACCGAGGCTGCGCTCCCTTTTGGGGAAAGAAACTTGCTGTCACAGGAGAGAAAATGATGAAAAGTTCTTGTGTAGCGGGTTAACCGAGGCTTTCACACTGAGATTTGAGGCACATACAATACGTTAATATTCACTGTCAATGTGGTAAATGGCTTAATGATGCTGGTGACAGTGACTAGCATGGCTAGCTAACGTTAGCTTGAGTGTGAGGCTGCTGCAGTAATTCAGTCATACATTAACGTTATAGCAGCATCAGACTGTCGTCTCCAATTAAATCTCAGTCTATAGGTCAAACAGTTGGCTATTAACACGTTGGTTATTTACAGGCAACACTTAGCCTAACGGGATTCAATCAAATATGTTTAGATGTGTGGATAAACAATATCCAGACACTGTGTTGGACAGGGGGAGACTGAAGGGACATGACAGCAATCAACCTTCATTTATTAAGGTATCGCAAACGCTGAGGTTCAGGAAAGATCGCAAAATAATTATTAGACATGTGTAAAAAACAAACGTTTGTATAACAAGAGATGAATGCATACGAACTTGTCAAAATTACAATCCAAACATACGTCAAATTGCATGGAAGTCTATGGGATCTTCGGTTTTCTTTCCCCCAAAAGGGGGCGCGGCCTTGACATTTTGCGAAGTACCCGTATGTGCCGGTCTGATGTTGACTGGTGAGTAGAGGTGTGGTTGAGGCGTGGCCCTGCACGCGAACCTTCAAACCTGTTTTAATAGTAGTGTTTTACCACTGCTGTTCAAACGGTATTACATGCACTATACAACAGATATAGTATGAAACTTATTGCAAAGAATGTCCAGCTTTTATTTTTAAACCACTTGAGAATGTATCAAATCATTTTAAATGAATCCTCTTGAGTCTGTGATATCACAGCAGGGAGTTGCTGTGTGTTTATCATCTTCTGTATAAAAAGGGCTGTTGCTTTTTCAAAAACAAAGCACTGCTCTTCTGTCTGCATTTATTGAGCTTGTTCCAAATGTCACTGCACCCCTACACGGTCTGTACAAACTGCCATTTACAACATATGTTCATGCACCTTGTTTTCTTTTCCCACTCATATATTTGAATGTTTTACTCATGTCCACCGTCTCAACCTTCTAGCTTGTGTTTCGATTACAGATTCTCAGTATTAGTTGTATTATTCAAGTGGTACTGGACAGGCGACGTCAACAGCATGAAGATGACTCAGATGTGAGAAAAGCACCAATAAAGTGTCAGCTTGTGGTATTTAAATGCGGCAAACACCACCACCAACTGTGCAGAACAAATACTAGGAATTATTTACAAGTGCCGTGTAACCCCAGTGTGCTGAGAACACCGCCACACACCACAATCAAACACACAACTGCCTTCTGTTACTCTCTCCACATCTCCAAACATCCGCCCCTCTCATGTGTCACCCATCGCTGACAACCTTATCAAGGAGTCATCACAGAGCTGTCACCTATGAGGGGTGTCTGCTGAATGATGTTGACGTCTTTTTTGAGGGAGGAGAAGAAGAGCAGTCAAGTAACAATACAATTTCATTTTTCCTTCTGGGAGAATTACTTTTAGTGTGCGTGTAGTGAGGATGGAAGTCCAAATGAGGAGTGAAGGCTGGGTGGCGAGTAGATCAGCCAAGCAGACTCCATTCAGTGCACAATTGATCTTTTGCTGAGCGGAATGGAGTGGCACTACAGTATTTATCATATCGCTGTGGGGTGAGCGTATTGTAATATTGTTATGCTAATGCTCCAGCTGATTAGCATGCAGAGACACTCAGGTATTGAACCATTATCTCAACGAATCCTAAAACAAAAGCTGTGTGAGTGGATATCCTCTGGTCATTTCATTGCACACACTCAAAAATGTGTGGCACTGCAAAATTAAATTTATATTACCATGTCATACTTGAATGCACTGATTTATAGGTAACTGCAAAATAATCATCTAGGATTAACCATAATGTAAAATTATACACTTTAAACAAATCAAAACAAAGTGCCAATCTGGTTCTTTCCAGTTCTACTTTTATTTTCTACAAGGTTTTAGTAAGAGTTTGGCACAGCAAATAAATGGTGTTAAACTATCAATTAAAATGTTAAAATTATGGCTGTCAATCGATTAAAATATTGAATCGCGATTATTTGCATGATTGTTCATGATTAATCGTGATTAATCGCAAATTAATCACACATTTTTTATCTGTTCAAAATGTACCTTAAAGGGAGATTTGTCAAGTATTTAATACTCTTATCAACATGGGAGTGGACAAATATGCTGCTTTATTCAAATTTAGGTAAATGTTTATTATTGGAAATCATTTCATTCACGTATCTTGAGGTCAGAGGTCAAGGGACCCCTTTGAATATGGCTATGACAGTTTTTCCTCGCCCAAATTTAGCGTGAGTTTGGAGCGTAATTTAACCTCTTTCCCGACAGTCTTGCATGTCTCTAGCCTTAAACCTGAGCCCGCTACAACGTCCGAAAGATCGATTGCGTTAATGCGTTGAAGAAATCAGTGACGTCAAAGCGATTTTGTGTTAACGCGTTATTATGATGTTAACTTTGACAGCCCTAGTTTAAATTGGTCTGGTATGTTTGTATTGGTATTATATTGGATGTCTTTTATGATGAAAAAAAAAAAACATTAAAAGGTGCAGTTTGTTGGATTTGGCAGCAGTGAGGTAGCAGACCAGCCAACTGAAACTTCTCCCTTGTGCCAAGCATGTAGGAGAGCTATACAAAAATGTCCCTATCTAGAGCCAGTGATGGTTTGTCCATTCTGGGCTACTGTAGAAACATGGCTAACGAAGCTAACCAAAACACAACGATTCTTATTGTCAGGTGATTATACACTAAAGAAAACATACTTACTAATATTATACTCCGGGTCTGCACGGTGGTGCAGTGGTTAGCACTGTCGCCTCACAGCAAGAGAGTCACAGGTTCCAATCCGGCTTGGGGCCCTTCTGTGTGGAGTTTCTCTATGTGTCAGCCCTGTGATAGTCTGGCGACCTGTCCAGGGTGTACCCCGCCTTCGCCCAATGTCAGCTGGGATCGGCTCCAGCCCCCCCGCGACCCTGAATAGGATAAGCAATTACGGATAATGAATGAATGAATAATATTATACTCCATTTCCGCTAATAGATCCCCCAAAATGCTACACACTGTTCCTTTAAATGTAGTATGTAGAGTACTTACAGTGGTCATACTCTGCGCTCATGGGCAAGCGGAAGTTAAAAATGTTTGCGCTTGTTTGCTGTCTCACCAGTGAATGAAGTGGTATATATAGTGTATATATATATATATATATATATATATTATTTTACTTAGACTATGCATCTTCTATAGTAGGCCTATAATACTCCAATAATATTCCAACTGGAACATTATAGGGTTAAGATGTTGTGTTTGTGTATTTATCAATAGTGTTAATAGTTAAAGTGCTTTCCTGTGTTTTGTTGACTTAAAACAATGCAATTGTAAATAATTTTGAACCATTATTATTACTAGTTAAATGATTATTTTTGTTATTTATCACAGTCTTCGTCTGAACATTCAATTCTTCTGGAAATGTTTGCCCTGTAAAATCATATACTATATATCAAAAGAGCAGTTTCAGAAAACTTTTAAATAATATTTCATTAATTATATTTGTTAACAACTAAAAAAAGTTATGACGATCAGTTCACTAATTATTTTATAAAAAGGACATGAATATTGTATTGATAAATTACAGCACCCTCGTTCTCAGCCACCCTCCCTCCTGACAGAAGGTCGAGAAGGTCCAGTACGCATGGAAAAGTCATGGTACGCCAAGGAGTAAAATGCAGAAGTGACGGTACTGCGTACCGGTGAATACCGGCCCACTTCGAGCAATGTGTCCCGATATCAGTTTTATCGCTACGGCTGTGTTGGAAGTCTCATACATACTATTCATACTCGGTATGATGTACAGTTATATAGTATGCGAAAAATGCCCAAATTGATTCTACATTGGCAAGAACTTGAGTATGAGACATGAGCTTACTGCACATACTCAACTGCCCCACAATGCATTGCGTCTGGATGCCTTGAGACCGGCTGTCAGATTTTGAGCCAGGCTAAAAGCTGTTAATATGACACTTTATTAAATTTTAATAATGTTTCATGCAAGAAAGTAATCGCTTAGAGACAGCCTATGCGTTTAGTAAGTCAGGACTATTTAGCCTAGCTTAGCGCAGAGAGTGGAAGCAGCAGGAAGTAGCTAACAAATATGTCTCACAACAGCTCCACAGTGGTCTTCTTTACATGTTCTATCTGGTTAGCTATCAAGGTAGCAAACAATACATTTAAGACTCATGGTATTTATTCAAAGTTAACAAAGTGTGTGAAGCCAGTAACATCACTGTGAGGAAGGGACTTCTGAGATAAGGCTTACTGGGCCCAGTTGCTGTTGGTCAGTTAGCTCCAATCAAGACTGGCTCTAAGCATAGGCACGAAGGGGCAATGTCCCACGAATTGCTCCGTCTGCCCCACCAATACCAAGTATCCTCCTTTCATCCCAAATTTCAAAAACAAGATTTTATTTTGTCCTAGGCAATTCAACCAATCATAACAATGTCACATCGAAATAATATGTTTTACTAACATCTGATTGGTTGATTTGGCCCTAATCAACTAATCTATGCAAAAAACAACATACAATATGAAGTAAAATACATTTTTACTTTACTTAAAGCAAACAGTGACCATTTAGAATAACTTGTAATCACGCTATAATGCATTATAACTGATTATTTTACATTAAAATATTTTGTTACACACCTTTGTTGAATACTCGATTCTGATTGGACAATCACAGCGTTCTACGGTCTGTTATTTCTTTATAGCAGACCATTACTATGTATAACAGACCGTTGCTATGGGCACAGTTCTGATTTTGGACCGCTTTTCTGTCAAATTATTGATTTCTTTAGTAAAAGCCATGTAATAAGCGAGATAATGTACAGCTAGCGTGTCATTTTTGTGAAATGAACTCCTTCAGGGTGATGCAAGACCTCTGCGTCGGGGTGCGGCATCACCTGTCGGGGTTTATTTCACAACAGTGGCCGGCTCGCTGTACATTATCCCTTACATAATGTATTACAACTATCGGGAATTATAATACACTATGGTCCTTGCAAGAAAATGTCAGTGAGTGACCAGCAATTATGAAGTATTATGAAATTTGACCTTATAAGTCATTAAAAAATGCTTTACAATGTGTTCAGATTAATGTTATAAAGCATTATGAATATTTATGAGTGCTTATAATGATAATTATACAGTGCTTTAAGCAAATTATAATGCATTATAAGTATTTTTATAATACATTATAGACATGGGTGTCATAGAAAGTGTTACCGGATATTTTTGAGCAATATGTGATATAAAGCTAGAGATTATTAATGGCAAATGTCAGGCTTTAGTGCCAGCTTCAAGGAGCAAGGATTAACCACAGCTTGTTCTTCTCAGTTGCACGGTGTAAAACACAGCACTCTCACTGTGAGCTTTTATGTTATTTGAACAACTGAGCACAGTAAAGAGTTGTTCCCACTTCACTTTGACTTCCTCTAAAATGGAAAATCATGCTGTGTTATTGCTATAACTGTCCAATTAAATACAGAGAACCTCATTCCGCACAAGTATAGAACGGCAAACTGGGGAAAGCAGGAAATAACTAACTGAAGTAAAAGAACACAAAGCTGGTTGAGGAGAAAAACATAATCACAAAATCTTTTTGTATTGTGTGATTTTTGTATTGCTATGAGATCATTATACTAAGAATATCCATTCTGGTGATTAATGTACTTTATTAGTCATGATTAACTAAATCATGTCCTCTGCTGGGGTCCTAATCATCATTAATGTGGAAAGAACAAAGGTCTGTTCATAATAACACTGAAATTGTTTTACTTGTGGTTGGGTTTTAGGTCTACCTGCACTCTTTCTTGGCATCGTACCTGATCTACAACCTGTATACAAGGTGAGCAAACAAAGTATTAAACCTAATCAACATAGACCTTGCATAATTACTTCCCTTCATACAAGCTAAAGTAAACATTAGGGCTGGGACGATACACCTGTTGCCTGAGGTGCTATCAAGATACTTGGGTGCCGATTCGATATGTATTGCGATTTTTAAGTATTGCGATTCTACGAGTATTGTGATTCGATATTATGATTTATTATTGTTAACTTTTTTAACACTAGACCTTGGGAAAAAGGTGAATCATACACTTCTAGGGACTTTTAATTTGAAAATATCTAAATTAATAAAATGTTTGATTTCCAGCATGTATGTAGTCAGAGATGTCCTGAAGTCAAATACCTCAGTCATTGTCAGGCATTATTTATTAAATTTTTTCCAGCAACCCAAAAATCAAGAAATAAAGACATTTCCCTCACAAATTAGTGGTATTTTCTTTTTAATTCATACTGGACATGTAATGATTTATACTTTTGGTGAATACAATCTAATCAATCGTATATGTATTTTGCATATATTATAGTTCCCATTGTTGAAACCTTATTTTGAAAACTGGACATAGTCACACTTGTATTCTTCCGCTAACTTCACCAAGTCCGTCGCTAGCTCTTACCGTCAACTCCGTTCTGAGTGGGTATGATGTCACGGTACTTTAACTACAACAGTAAAAGCGGTAACTTCCTACTACCTCCGCATTGACTCAAATAAAGCAAATATATTGATTCTGGCATTCAAAAATCCATTTCATAATCATAAAAAAAAAAATCGCAAGATACATAGGTGAATAATTTTTTTCCCCACCCCTAGCAAACATGTCTTTGTATTGTCTTTTTTTTGCGCCAAATTAAGGACAAAATGTCCAAAGAATTTTTACGAGATCAAGAACAGTTGAGAAGAATGAATCTCTCAAATAAAATATTGTAAAATTCAGTTTAAGTTATAAGGGGAGAGTTCACATCATGACATGTTCAAAGTTAAAGTCACGTAAGGTGATACACATTATTAACCTCAACATTATTTGAACTATTGCAAGCTGTACATTTGCAGAGGTGGTATCTGAGATTTAAAAGCAGTTGTAAATCTGTGCTGGTCTGGTGTGTAATGCTTCATGTGTAATATGTTTTTAATTGCATCAGAGAGGTGCGGGAGTTGAATCCTCCAGAGGTGTCTGATTCAGTCCTCCAGTTTGCCTCGTGGGGAGTTCACGGTCAGCAGCTGGTGAGTAGTTTACAGGGCCAAATAACACAAGTCTAAAAACAATGTGGTGAGTAGTTTACAGGGCCAAATAACACAAGTCTAAAAACTATGAAGCACCGAGATGAATCTTTCATCACTCACTTAATGACACAGTAGTGGGTAATTTAATCCTGGAGCAAAAGATAGTTTATATGAATTGCATATTTTTATTGAAACATTTTTCCTTTGATTACCCAAGCAAGTCAGTTAGCAACAACATAATAACCTGAATACAACTCAACACCTACTGAGTTCTATTTTATGTCCATCATGGAAATCCAAATTGCAAATACGCGTCTCCTCCTAAACAGATGCAAGCACAGTTTATTCTGGCCCACAATTCTCCTCAACAACCTGTTCTCATCCCCAACCCGTCAAATACCGCCGTTAGGGGCGCCCCGCTAGCTCAGCTGGTGTGCGGGCGCCCATAAGGCTGTGTCCCGCGGTAGGCCCGGGTTCGAATCCAACCTGTGGCCATTTCCGCATGTCGCCCCCTCTCTCTCCCCCTTTCTAGACTATCCACTGTCCTATAAATAAAGGCATAAAAGCTCCAAAAAATAATCTTTAAAAAAAAAATACCGCCGTTAGGCAGTGCCCCTCGGCATCGGAAACCGATGTACGGAGGCATCCTTTAGCAACTGTATACGAAAATACACTGAGTTGTTGGAGTCCAGTGGCTGCCGGACTCCGTTAACATATTGCTCAATTTAAAGTGGCAGTATGCAACAATTTTTTGGCATAATTTGGCAAAAATTCCATAATAACCTTTCAGCATATTGTAATTCAAGTGTTCTGAGAGATAACTACACTTCTGCTCCTCATCATGTCTCTCTTTTCAGGCTTTAGAAAAATCTAGCCCGTGACGGCAGATTTTGATCAATCACAGTTCATTTCAGAGAGAGAGAGCGTTCCTATTGGCTGTGCTCCGGTCATGTGACCAGATTTGGCTTCCTTCAACAGATTTTACAATGGCGGCTTGGTAACAAACTTTCTCATTTTACAGCTAAACAGTACACTACAAGATGATTCTGAGAACATTTGAGGCGAGAAATAGTCATTACAGTAACAGAATATTGATTCATATTTGATCAGCGCTGCCTAGTTTGACTGTTTGGTCGAAATTCGCGAGTGATTGACAGCCGGCTCTCATAGACTGCAGCTGGACAGCGGACCTTGATTTCCTCCGGTAAGTGAAATCCTTCAGATGCCCTTAGGAGCACCGGAGGACACAGTAGGACACAGAGGAACATGGTTTTTTTCAGGTTACCTGTTTCATGTACTACTGTCACGATATAGCGGCCGTTTTCTAAAAATAACTTTTCTAAATCATATTTGCGCCAATATCGCATACTGCAGCTTTAACAGATCTGGGTTCCCCGTTACACGGATGTTATTCCTCAATCATAACGTAACATAAGACTTTAAATTGAGTGGTGCAGGAATGATGTATTTTTGTAGGCCAACCAGGAAGTTATCATCGCCCTGGTTCCCTCGACAAAAAGCCAATGGGATTTTTCCATTGGGTTTTGGATTATTGCAGAAAATAAGCTCTGTGGCAAACACAAGTTTATGATACTTACACGTTTTGTTCTGTAAAATAATCTCCACAAGTGAACACCACTTTTATGAAAGTAAAAAGTTAACGTTAGGCTATAAACGAACTATACCACGGTCACATGAACGCGAGTATACACAACGAGGCTGTAAAGGCGGACGAGTTGCCGTGATGATGTTCAGTAGTCTCATTTAGCCACCTTTTTTAAGACAAAAGCTTAAATATTCACCCGTGGGTTATTTACTGACATATTTTATATCGTAGAATAAAACGTTAAAATCTCTTCAGCTTGTGTGAACCACAGACCTTATTTCAGGCATCTAACTATAAACCAATCAAAAAACCCATTGACTTCCAGACGACGGAACCGGAAGTGCTAAAATGCCAACTCATTTCTGGGTTTTAGGACTCATTCCTGCACCACTCTATTTTGGCTGATATTTAACTTTAACAGCTCTTTTGTGCTCCAGCTGGCGGGAGGTGCTTGGTATTTGGGTCAAACTTTCTCATTTTACAGCTAAACAGTACACTACAAGATGTTTCTGAAAATATTTGAGGAGAGAAATAGGCATTACAGTAACAGAATATTGATTCATATTTGATCAGCGCTGCCTAGTTTGACCGTTTGATCGTAGTTTGCGAGTGATTGAGCTGCTCAGAGACGGCAGGCTCCAGCTCGGCTCTGATTGGTTGTTGTCCTCCGGTCTGTGAAATCTTGCAGATGCCATTACGCCCGGGCCAAACAGGGAACGTCAGCAACGCATGGCGGCTGCGGAAACTGTTGTTTTTTTATTTTGGCGTCCATGTTAACAGCTTATTGCAGCCACACTGCCCATGTGAGCTCAGGCACGGCTTGGCTGCGTGTCAGCTGCGTCTCTTCTAGATTCGAGGTCTCAGCTATTTCTACCGCGAGCAGCGGTTGTTCACAACAACAACAGACAGTGAAAGTGATCTTTTGACCATATGTTGACATCATACCAGCAACATTACTATAGTTTCAATGTCTAGATATCTGTAGAATATGTCAGACATGAAAAAAAGTACAGATTTATTTTTAAATCACACTGCTTCCGTTTCAAAATAAAAGCCAACAATTTTTTTTCTGTGGACAGAATTCCTTCATTTGCCAACATTAGGCTTTTATTCTGAAATATTCACAGGACTGTGTTGTAGAAAATGCAGTGACTTGCAGGGCTCCATGTATTAATAAAGTACCGGCTTTTAATTGTGGATTATTGCTATTATTTACAGATGAGCACACGCTTCTTTACCTTTTTCTGTCGAAAATAAATATAAATGACATTTATAATGAAATTAAATGGCCATTATGAAAGGCAAACTCTATGTGAAAAGAAAGGGCTGGCAGCAGCAGAGACGCTGCCAGTGTGGACGCCACACGCGTGAGATACGCAGCGGTTCAGCGAGGCAGCCGCCACGCACTGCTCACACACCATGTCTGTCCCCGACGTTAGGAGCACCGGAGGACACAGAGGCACATGATTCTTTTAGATTACCTGTCTCATGCACTACTGTCAGGATATAGTAACCGTTATATAAAAATAACTTTTTTCCAATCTTGCCCACTGCTGTTTTAATCCAATAATAAGCAGATTGAAGAAACCTTGCTGCATGCAGAAAGGTGAAAATGATGTTTTCTGTAATACAGTGTGATATATAGTTCATTGTATTCATAGAATCCTCCCTGCTCTGAGGTAAAGGCTCTTCAAACACTGTTTTTGGCTTGAGATGAAACACAAACTCCCTTTAAACTAAACAATTATTTTGAAGAGAAGCCAGCAACAGTTAGACTAATCAAGCTGTTGCTGGAAGACATCTTGTTGGGCGACCAAAGCTCTCTGTGTGAGTAATGCCTCCACCATGCAGAGTTTTATGCACAGAATAATCAGTCCATTATTTTCTCCAGCACAGACAAGGAAAGTCATTAACCATTTGATAGCGTATTTATCTCGTTTCCTCAGAATTTCTACCTGCCCTCAGTGGAACTTGTTCTCAAGGAAGCCCTGCAGCAGTGTGGTGTCACACCGCTGTTGACAAAGTAGCATTCATTACTCACAACCTCTCCCTGCATATTTGTCTTTGTTAACGCAAGAGATGAGACGCTCACTGGATGTGTTTTTATCAATAAGCATGTTCTATGTGAGAGATCAGTTCACCAGGTTCTCAATTTGATCAGTAGAGATGTTCCATCGCCTCATCTCTTGTGTACTGTGCTGTAACTTCAAGACTAAAATGCATCAAAGGTGGCAGTTCCCTTTGCATAGAATTTTTCTATACAGTTATGTATGAAAAGGTGTAGGTGTTTTGTACTACATGCTGTGAGTACATGGATGAGTTGGTGTTGTCAAATTAAAAAAAAAATTGTCTCTCTATCCCACAGATATATATATTTGAAAACAACATTTACTACCAAATGGATGTCCAGAGCAGCTCGTGGAGGCTCACGTCTTCTGGACAGGAGGGGGTCATCTTCAACGGCCTCACTGACTGGCTGTATGAGGGTAAGAGAGACAACACTGAGTTATAAAACCTGGCAAAATGGATCAAGTTGAAAGACAAAAGAATTGAAATGCTACCTACAGAATCTGGCCTTCCAGCCCAGTCTCACCAAATGGCGTATGAATGACATGGTAATTTGTAAAGCATTTTGTGTGCAATAACAACGTTGTTCTTTTTTTTTGCCGTGTCATTTGTCCGCCATAGTCTCTGCTGACTGCAATGTAAACACATCAGCGTGAATATGCTATGCTCAGAGCTGGTGTTGTAGAATAAAAGGTGAGAAAGCAGGCTTTGGGCAGGATGGGAGATAGATGGTTCCAACAAACACAGGACTTTCAACCAGGGGAACATTGCTTGTGTCACAAAGTGTTGCTGAGTTATTTTGAAATTACGTTTGTGACCGTTTTTTTGTACTTATGTCACGTTGTTTATGTACGTATTTTACTTAGTTTACATAGTTATTTGAATGATGAATGAATAAAGTTTTTCCTAAACCTAACTAACTGGTTTTACTGCCTAAACATAACCGCGACCAACCACTCAAAGCACTTTACACTACATGTCAGCATTTACCCATTCACACATACATTCATACACTGATGGCAGAGGCTGCCATACAAGGTGCCAACCTGCCCATCAGGGTATAATCTAAATACTCATTCACACACCCATGACACAGCCTTCAGGAGCAATTGGCGTTCAGTATCTTGCCCAAGGACACTTCGACATGTTACCGGAGGAGATCGAACCACCGAACTTCCGATTAATGGACGACCCGCTCTACTTCTGAACCACAGCCACCACATTCACAGTCATTCGCTTGGCAAATTATTTAACCAGTCGTTAGTTAACATCTCGACTAATATTACATATTTAGCACAAATTGATTAACCTAAGATAAAAAAGAAGAGCATAAACTAAATTTTGCAATCAATAAGTCCCACTCTCCCAGCTCAGATGGTCTGATTTGTCTTTTCTTGGTTTTCCAGAGGAGGTGTTGCACACCCAGGCTGCCCACTGGTGGTCACCTGAGAGCTCCAGACTGGCCTACCTCACCATCAACGATTCTCTGGTTCCTAACATGCTCCTGCCTCGCTTCACAGGCTCTCTCTACCCAAGGGGGAAGGAGTACCCTTATCCAAAGGTAAAACTTAGAGTCCAATTTATTTTCAGAATTTAAATTCAATTCAATTCAATTCAATACAAGTGGGTTATAACCGGCAGCATAACATTATTGTGATTGACGTAACAATTACAGCACTACATATTTAAATCCCTGATCCCACTCCATAATAAGAAAAAGAAACCAGTATTCACCCATTAGAAGTTTGTCCTACAGGTATTGTGCTCCGCAAAGTCATTAACAACACTCATCAAGAACCATGTCCTTTTCTATTGGAATGTCCTGGCCGTGAGCGACGCAGCGCGACATGGCACGCCGTTTTGAGCTGAACTTTTGTCAGACGCCCAGCTGTTTCTATTTATTCCTGTCGCTCGCCTTGAAATCGCCTCAATGGACCAGGAGTGGCAATACAATACCTCCTCATTTCACTACAAAAAACTAAATAAAGGGGCAGTTGGCTGGAGGGAGATCGCCAGAGAGCCGAATGTTTCCTACTTGCTGGTGGCTATATTGTTTGACTTTTCCAGTAAATATCACAATATTAAACGTGTGTTTCCTGTTTAAAAAGAACAAACGAAGAAAGACAAGTGGTTACGTCTCTGGTCTGATCTCGAGCGCACAGCTGATAGGTATCCTGTGTGGTTTGTTTACATGATGTAACAGAAGTGCATATAAAGGATTCAGTGTGGAGACGGTGTCGGAAGAGGATTTTTGGGCCCCTGACAGCTTCTGGGCCCTGGTGCGCTGCACCGGTTGCATCGTCGATATTTACGCCACTGGTTATAACATACATCATTACTGCACTGATTTGGGGTATTGACTTGTTGTTAGTACAGAGCGGATGAAGATTGTTCCAGTTAACAGTCCACTGTATCAGTAGAGCAGAAAATGTTTTAGCTTACTTAATACTGTACAACAACCCTTACAACCTGAGTCTACTGTAACCTGCAACTCCATTGTATCAAACCAGCGCTATGAATAATCCAACTGCAGGCTCTCTGCTTTATCTTATCCATAAATGTTAGTGAATCCTTTTCTAGTTTAATTCACAGGCGCTTGCTTTCTTTGAAGAGAGATGACTGTAGGGATCTGTGGCACTGGGAGGGATAGGAATGTGATATGCTTTAGTAAGGCACGTTAACACACCTCCCTTTGATGTGGGCGTTTAGCGCATCAAATGCCTCTTAGATGGGAGATGGGTTGTGGAAAACTGGTGGAATGAGGGTCACAAGGTAAAGGGCACCCTCATTTGTCGGTTCAGACCCTTAGATGGGGGGAGGGGGTTAGGATAGGAAGGCTTGTAATTAATGAAGCACTGCACTTGATGTTAACCTTGCACACACAGTGTGTACAATTTTTTATACACACACACACACACACACACACACACATGGAGTCTGCTTGAATCCTTGAGTGGGGTCAGCGTTATAACACTGTGGGACTAAATGAAGCAGAGATCTAATTGCCTTCTCCTTCCTTTTGTCTTTGAGAACACTGATGCA
Organism: Sebastolobus alascanus; assembly: GCA_916701645.2. Taxonomy (NCBI): domain Eukaryota; kingdom Metazoa; phylum Chordata; class Actinopteri; order Perciformes; family Sebastidae; genus Sebastolobus; species Sebastolobus alascanus. Next base: position 1,423,793 of record CAKAOJ020000016.1, on the reverse strand, counting down.
GTCTGACAGTCATACTTCTGCTTCAGTCACTGGGGGATAAATGTATGTGGGTAGCTCACACTGAGTCAATACACAGTAAAAGTAATACCCTAGAGAGTATTCTTCATGGGTATCATATATCTGAACTTAAAGAAATACCTCATTACTGTTAGAATCACAGTAGTATCTAGATTCACAGTAGAGCCCTGCAAGGGCCAAAACCTCCAGCCTTAGCCCGGACACTGTCCGACAAAGTCTGCAATTTTTCAGCCCAGCCCGACGAGTGGCCTATGTGTGCTCTGTGGTGCAGAGGCATAATATGGGCACAAAGAAAGGAGAGAAGTTAAATGAGCCGTAAAAAAAAGGTGTCCCGAGCCCGGCCCGAATTGACTTAGCATATCGGGGCCCCAGACCTCTAATTCACAGTGACAAACTGAGCCATATTAGAGCCTGGTACATACTGGAACACCACATTAACATTTAACATAAACCAACCCGTGGGCGGCATGGTGGTGCAGTGGTTAGCACTGCCGCCTCAAAGCAAGAGGGTCGCAGGTTCAAACCTAGCTCCGGTTTCCTCCCACAGTCCAAAGACATGCAAATTAGGTTAATTGTTGACTCTAAATCGCCGGTCCAGGGTACACCCACTTGTACCCCGCCTTCGCCAATGTCAGCTGGGATTTGCTCCAGCCCCCCTGCGACACCGAATGGGATAAGCCTTTACAGATAATGGATGGATGGATAAACCAACTCCTTCTCACTCCCAACTCTCCCAGCTCATAGCAACTGATGTAGTATAAAAAGCGAGAACGTTCACTTAGGCAGGAGGTTGAGGTGGATGGTTGGGTCAAACAAACATGGACTTGCTGTTCGTGTCCTGTGTGAAATCAAGTCACCCTTGACTTATTTTACCTTACCTTGTTTACGTAGCATAATTATTTTACATAACAAACTTACTTACTTTTAACCCAAACAAAGATCTTTTCCTAAAACCTAACCAAGTAAAGCTAAATACTAAGTAAACCTATTGGATAACCTAAAATGAATAAGCTATTTTCAACTTACAATCAGAGTGCCTCGGATGCTTTTCAGACTGTCAACCTATAACATGGACTTCCACTAAAAGTAAACTGGACAGTCTTACTCGACCACCTATTGTTGAAGAGCACCTGATTTTTTACACCAATATTACCAACACTAAGTTTTTGGACCCAGTGCAGCACTCCCTATTTTTCTTCACTCTGAGTAAACCCAAGTTGGACACGTCGTCCCTGACACGCCGTCCCTGACACGCCGTCCCTGACACGCCGTCCCTGACATGACACGCCGTCCCTGACACGCCATGTCGAAAACTGATGCTTGAGGGGTACCTAGAGCGTCATAGTTTGAAGACCAAGCATCATCATATTTGATGAGTCTGGAGTGAGAATGTGATGCATAAACACATAAATTAAGCAAGCATTTTTGGCAAGTATCCCTCTAATTTGGGCATGCAAAAATATTTTAGAAGTAATTCATATTTACAATTTTACAGTTAAATCATATTAGTTTTTTCCAGTCCGGCATCCTCAGACTTCAGAACGCTTTATTTGTGTACAGCTCTCTGAACAGGACCCTTCCCTCATATTTCCATGAACAGTATTCCTATAATCAACAATTCCACAATTATTCGACTCGAAATGACTACAAACTCAGACCTTCTATATGTCGAACATCTCAGTTACTGTTTGGTTTAAGTTAAAATCCATACAATGGTTACCAATGGTTACATGTAGTATAGTAGTGGTAATAGCAGTAGTATTAGCAGGTTCCAGATGTGTTTGTTCCATCAGATTACTTACCTGCCATGTAATATGCGGCAAGTGGCACTAGTAGAACAGAATAGAGCTATTCCAAGAAGCTATTATACCTCCAAAAGAGCAGAAAGTGAAAGGTTGGAAAAGACAGGAATAGTAACCAATAAAGATAAGCGGGCATAAATGTGGAATAGATACTGTCATCCTTGTGATCGGTTACATTGTATTTTTCAGATTTCCCTTGTCACAGACTAATGAGCTCTATTTTTGAGGGAGGTTTAAGCGAAGGAAAATGACTGACTTGCCCCAGGGCCTGTGCAGTATACAGCAACACAGTTTGTTTTCTATTTGTTTCATATTCTCATTATATTCTCTGTTAAAGTCCTACTGGCATTGCTCAGTATGGCGCACATAAAAATAGAAAACAAGTTCAGCATGTTGCTCAGTGCTTATTGTTGTCGCTGGAGTGCATTCAGTACATCACAGATATTACATCCAATTTGATTAGGCCTGTGAATGTAATTGTACATTTGTACTGTTTTTACTCCAGATGGGACAAATCAATCCTACCGTCAGACTCTATGTCGTCACTCTAGATGGCAGCTCTATAACAACTGAACTGAGACCTCCTGACAGTTTTGAAAAAAGGTAAACACATTTTAAATAATTATATGTTTTATTATTTGCTTACTACTTACTATTACCATTTGTTTTCCCTAGTGAGTACTACATCACCATGGTGAAATGGGTGACACAGGACAGGCTGAGTGTGCGTTGGGTGAATCGAGCTCAAAACACATCAATACTTTCACTGTGTGATGTCACAACTGGTGACTGTGCCAAGGTAAGAGGGTTATTGTTTATGATTCTATAGTCTTCTACAATGAATTTAGAGAAGTGTTATGTACTGACTTCATCTTTCCAACTCAGAAACACGTGACGACATCAGAGAAGTGGCTTGATTGTCAGGTGAGTGTGTCAGTCCAGAGAGGCTTCCTTATCTTCATTTATAAGCCTATCAATATCATAGACTGTATATAAGAAGTGGTCGTAGTCACCTTAAAGTCAACCATTGGTTTGTGGACTGCCGTTTTGAATCCTTGAGTTCGGCATTTTTGCCGTTGCCATCTTAGTTTTTAGCAACCGGAAGTGACATGAGAGGGTGGAGCTAAGCACAACCGAACACTGAATAAGACATTTTCAGGCGACCAAAATCTTACAATTAACTTTCATGAAGTGAAAACACACTGTGAAAGGGTTAAATTTCATAGAAGAAAATACAGACAACTCCCAGACCGGACAACGCCGTGGTAGCGACCTGTCAATCACAAGGTAGCCACGCCCTAAAGCATCCCCTGCTTTATGGTCTATTCGACTCTAAAAGGGACCTTAATTTACTAAATGAACAACATGTTGTATTGAAGAAGACTTGAAACTAGCAATTGAGACCATAAAGTCATGTTTACAATGTTTACTGAGGTATAAAATCAAGTGAGAAGTAGGCTCATTTACTCATAGACTTCTATACAATCCGACTTCTTTTTGCAACCAGAGGAGTCGCCCCCTGCTGGCTATTAGAAAGAATTAAGGCACTTCCACATTGGCTTCACTTTTCAGAACTGGAGGTCGATGATCTGATTAATACATTGTTCAAGGAACACTGTTCCTTTTCATATGAAAGCTGGTAATATATAATAGAATCTGAAATAATAGCCACATGGACAAAGACAGGCCAATTATTAATAAAAGGCAGGCAAAAAAACATTAAAAAATGATAGGAAATACTTAGTGAATAAAAACAATGGTGTTGTTGACTACTGCAACTGAAATGTACATTATACTGAATTTATCAAAACAAGTAAACATGGATGAATGCTGGATTGAAGCTTTAAACATCAACAGCAATTTATAAGTGGACCAGATCAGAAAACAGGAAGGCTTCTTCTTCTTCTTCTTCTATGAAACATTTTACTTGTACTGTGAAACAGGAGAAATTAGAAATAAAGTCTTGTCTGTATATGGCCTGTTTCAAATAAAGGTCTCTTGCTGCTACAGAAAAATACTTCTGATATTCTTGCAGGCTACCAATGCTAGAGACCAACCTGTTGGCTTTTTGAACTCTGAACTTGAAACTATTAGCCAAAATATGTTTTACATGAGAAAAGCCTCTGATCCATGTTTTATCTAACCAACTAATACAGTCAATATGTCGCTTTTTGTCTCTTTTCCCAGAATGAGGAGCCAGTATTTTCCAAGGATTGCACAACATTCTTCATCACTATGCCCTTAAAACACGGTGGTCGTGGGACATTCAACCACATCACCATGATCTCTAACCAAGTAAAACTATTACTATTACTACTACAATTCTTTAATATAATTAATACATTTAGGTAGGTGCTTTTGCTGTTTAAATGAAACATCTTGTGTCTGTGTATTTTTTCTTTTAGTCCTCTCATCTGTCCTAAGGCCCTTCCAATTATTCATAGAGCTCATGTGATTCCATTTTGAAGTCTCATCATGTTAAATTACAGTCTAACTACATTTCCTGAAACACCAGAGAATTAAAAATACATTCAGTTGAATAAATTAAGGAGAGCGTTGTACAGTAGATGCACTGGAGGCACTGTGTCAGATTAATTCAGTTTTTGTAGAGATAATAACTGGAACAAAAGTTTTAGATTGAAAGTCAGGGAAAAACCTCAACACCAGTGCATCCATTTAAGACCATGCAGGGTATGTGAGGTCATGTTAACATGCTTTGTCTGCTCTGTCGTGTTGTATACTTTAATCTGCTTCCCAGTCAGAAGGTCAAGAGGTCAACGTCCGCCACCTGACCTCAGGAAGCTGGGAAGTCTCTCAAATTCTGGCTTATGATGAGAGCACAAACTCTGTGTAAGTATGAGTTATTGACACCATACAGTATTAACACCATGCAATGTGATCTACAATACAATTAGAACTCTCTAATAACAGGTTCAATTATGTTTTTCAGTTATTTCCTGAGTACAGAAGGAGGCTCAACACAACGACAATTGTACAGGTACCATATCGACTTGATTTCAATATAGAAGTAGAGAAAGCACGTTCATTCATTAAGGAATAGTTTCACATTTTGAGAAATATGCCTGTTTGCATCCTTGCAGAGTGAGTGAGATCGACACCACTCTCGTGTCTGTACAGTATCATTGCAGTCTCACTGAAATCTTATTATAGAGAACAGAATGGTTTTGATTATGTATTCTTGGCCATATTAAAAACATTTAATGGCTATATCAATACAAGTAAGTCACATAGCTTGATAGTCAGGTTTCCATCCGAATGTAATGCAAATTTTAACCAATTTTCCAGCAAATCTGCAAAAGAAAATGCTGCATTTCTATCAACTACAGAGTTGGTTCATTGTGATAAACAGCTGCTTTTTATTCAATTCTGTCATTGAACCATGGCATTTCTGTTTGTTTGAGGAATGTTACAGTTTCCACACACATCTTACTTTTTCATTTTCTGACATTTTTTATCTCTCCAGTTAAACTTTTAGGTGACATGTTGTCGTTTTTATATTAAACGTTTTTTTGGGGGTGTGGTATTTTTGGCCTTTATTGGACAGATGACCGTGTAGTGTGTAGTGTGTAGTGTGTAGTGTGTAGTGCAGAATGGAAATGGGAAAGAAAGAGGGGTATGACATGCAACAAAGGTCGGTACATGGCATGCGCTGTAACCATTCGGCTACCAAGGCACTCCGACTGTTTTTTGTTTTTTTTACGATACACCAACTTTTACATCTTGACTTTTATTTGAGCTTCTCGTATTTTCACACAGGTTTTTTAAGCACAGATTATGCATAAACACGGGGTGGAAACCCACTTCATGAGTTAATCTACACACCCGATTTGACTGCTATCAGGCAATTAAATAGTCGTTATCAGTCGCTAAAAGCATCATATAAGTGGGTCCATAGGGGCCTACTACACCTACTTTGTTGTAAAAGTGAAAGAGAAACTTAAAAGGAACACGTTCTGACATGTTGTAAAACTGAATGAAACGTCACGTTTTGAACACAAACAAAAAGGCTTCTTTAGGTTTAGGCAACAAAACTACAACTTCTCTAGGTTTAGGCAATAAAACTACAACTTCTTTAGGTTTAGGCAATAAAACTACAACTTCTTTAGGTTTAGGCAACAAAACTACAACTTCTTTAGGTTAAGGCAATAAAATTACAACTTCTTTAGGTTTAGGCAACAAAACTACAAATTCACATCTTTAGGTTTAGACAACAAAACTAGAACTTCTTTAGGTTTAGGCAACAGAACTACAACTTCACATCTTTAGGTTTATGCAACAAAACTACAACTTGTTTAGGTTTAGGCAATAAAACTACAACTTCTTTAGGTTTAGGCAACAAAACTACAAATTCACTTCTTTAGGTTTAGGCAATAAAACTACAACTTCTCTAGGTTTAGGCAATAAAACTACAAGTTATTTAGGTTTAGGCAATAAAACCACAACTTCTCTAGGTTTAGGCAACAAAACTACAACTTTTTTAGGTTAAGGCAATAAAACTACAACTTATTTAGGTTAAGGCAAAAAAACTACAACTTCTTTAGGTTAAGGCAACACAACTACAACTTCTTTAGGTTAAGGCAATAAAACTACAACTTCTTTAGGTTTAGGCAACAAAACTACAAATTCACATCTTTAGGTTTAGGCAACAAAACTACAACTTCACATCTTTAGGTTTATGCAACAAAACTACAACTTGTTTAGGTTTAGGCAATAAAACTACAACTTTTTTAGGTTTAGGCAACAAAACGACAAATTCACTTCTTTAGGTTTAGGCAACAAAACTACAACTTCTCTAGGTTTAGGCAATAAAACTACAACTTCTTAGGTTTAGGCAATAAAACTACAACTTCTTTAGTTGACTTAGTTAAGTTTACAGAAAAACATTGTGTTTTGGGTTAAAATAACTACGAACACAAAGACAACTACACATTGTTGGTTTCACACAGGATGCAAACTCCAGTCTCCTGGGTGACAGCCCTGTGTTTTGTGTCCCATCCATCATCCTGTTATCATTACTACGCTCGCTAGCCTATGCTCGCTATCTTCTTTCAGTGATCCACCTTGTGAATACATGATAAAACCTACTAGCAAGTGTAGTAGGCCCCAACTGACCCACATCTATGGGGCTTATAGCGACTGATAACGCCTATTTAAAAGCCTGACAACAGTCTAATCGGCTGAACTACAGCGTTAATACCTATTAATTATTACATTTTATTTTGGATCTGTTCTCTTTGATTTTGTCTTTTGCCTGCAGGCTAGAAACATGCTGTGCTGGGTGTATCTCAGAAGTCGTAAATGTGCTCAACTTCTTTTGTCCTCACACACCTTTTGCTCAAACAGAGTCTCCACCGTGGATCTGTTTCATAAAGAGTGCCTCACCTGCTCTCTCTTCAAATCAAAGTGCACCTACTATGACACCATCCTCAGCCCAAACTGTCAACACGTTCTTCTTAACTGCAGAGGTAACACCTCATTATGACTAAGACAGCAACATCATAGCTGAGTATGAATTTAATTCATCAGCACTTTTTAGGACTTCACCTCCTTTCTGCCATTTCACATATCGACGTGGCTCTAAAATGTTGTCAAAAAGGTTATTTCATTATTGAATAACCTTTGTATCTTAATTATATTCAATTTGAAAGTTCTCGCTCTTAATCTTCCCTGTTTGCTAAGTTGCGTCATTGTGTAAGATAGATTTATTAAACATTAAAAACAAGGGCTACTACACACTGATATATTTATTTTAACTAAATATGTACTTTTTCAGTACAAGTGAGTGAGTCTGCTGTATGTAAGAGCTCATAGGACAAACAGAACTGGACCATTACATGAAAACAGTTAGTTGTCAGCCTTAAACCACATCAAGTATTGCAAGATTTGGAGAACTGAATTCTTTTTTTTTTAGTCTCTTATGGTATAATGGGTTAATGTAAAACACTTTGATAAAATGGGTGATAAAGTTACATTTACTGACCTAAAGTATTTTTCCCTCCAGGTCCTGGAATACCCCAAACTACTCTTCACAGAATAAATGATATGAACAGTAAGTACAAAATGAACCAATTTACTATTTAGACTCTTGCGCTCAATTGCATCAGGTATATTTATTCATTATGTTTGGGTAGAAGTAGATTTTCTGAGTGTGAGTGTGCCTGAAAAGTGCATTAATCGATCAGCTCATTTTTGTAGATTAAGTCACTAAAATCAGGGGTCATTAAGCCAAAATTCAATAATCAGAGATTTACTTATGGCTAAAAAACTGGATATGAGGATGCAATTAAGGTTAATGCATGAAGTACTTGAAGCGTTGTTGAGTGTACATCAGAGGCACTCAGAGCAGCGACTGGGGAAACTATCTTCTTCCTCAACTTCTACAGGCTCGCAGAATGAGGGATGTTGATTATTCCACTCTTATCGTATCACATTTTGAGAAACATGCTATTTGATAATGATTTGGTGAAATTTCAAAGTGCACTGTCTTTAAAGGACCAGTGTGTAGGATTTAGTGACATCTAGCAGTAGGTTGCAGGTTGCAACCAACTGAATATCCCTCAGCTCACCTCTACGTTTCCAAGTGTGTTGGAGAACTTCCGGTAATGTAAAAATGTGAAAGGTTTGTCCGTTTTGGGCTACTTTAGAGACATGGCGGAGCAACATGGGGGCTCCGTGAAAAGGACCTGCTCCCTATGTGAAGGGCTTATTCTAAGCTAACGAAAACATAATGATTCTCAGTTTCAGGTGATTATACACTAATGAACAGTTATTAATACTATATTCCATTTCTGCCAGTAGATCCCCCTAAATCCTACACACTGGTCCTTTAAATGTGACTGCTGTTTGTTTGATAATGTACGTGAACAGAGTTTTGATCATTTACGAACAGTTTATAGCCAAGCAGGACATTGAAATGAATGAGTTATATCGGGTTTTGTCTAGTTATTGTTGTATTCGTTGCAGGTATGACTTTTCTTCGAACTAAAGTCATTCTTCTTCTTGCCCTGTCTTCTAACAGAGCACAAGACTGTGGAGATGAACACAGTATTAAGACATGCACTGATAAACAGGACAATACCCAAGTGGGAAAGAAGAACTGTACAAATCAACAACTTTGGTATGACATTGCAATCAGCTTTTAACTGTGTGCCATGTTTACAACAACCAACTTTTTTTTATCTTCACCACCAACTACCACTCATTCTCACCTTGCTCAGTTAATGATCAATAATCAGGGGGTTGAACAACCAGCTTTAGGTTGTAATTCAATGGGTGGGGTGGGGGGCAGAACAAACATCGGCATGTTAGTATTGTCATTGTTAGCTTATTAGCATGCTGGCATTAGCATAGTGCCGCTGTGCCCCAGTACAGCCCATAGACTGTATATAAAGATGGACGATGTGTCTCCCCTTCCTCCCACTTAACAGAAGTGAAGCCAAAATATTCCGGATACAGGAGCTGCCATCTTGAGATTTTGACATCATTTGGAGCCAGAGTCTGAGCAGTTGTGATTTGCTTGTCAGCGAGAGAGACTCACAGCTGCCAATCATGACGTCTCACCCCCTTTTATAGCATCAAATAACTAATTATAACCAAATTGATCAGAAAAATGAACACTTGAACATAGATCAGCGTGATAAGAACTACCTAAAATGACAGAAAACATCTTTGGGAAAAATGTATTTGACGTGAACTTTGACTTTTTAGTTTGGCCCATGTCCCATCCACTAACATGGAGGGGGCAGGCTTTATGACCTATACTGCAGCCAGCCACCAGGGGGCGATTGAGATGTTTGGCTTCACCTCTGGGGAGCTGTCATGTCGTCCATCTTTATATGGTTCAGCCTCACAGAGCTTCTACCATGGCTGTAGACTGTTGAAGGGGAACTACGCCCATTTTCTAAATTCATACATGTTATTCCTATGGTCTAAGACAGTTAAAAAATATTAATAAACATGAACAACTCTTTCCCAAATTCAAAAACTAGAGTGCTATAACTCAAATTTGATCCATAGACAATTAATTGGGAAAGATGTTATAGATGATTAATTTAGGCGGTGTTCCCCTTTAAGCCTTGATCATACTTCAGTACAGACGTGGACATGTACAGCTGCAGACTTGCTTCTATACATACTACAATCTGGGCCTGCATATGCAGACATGCACACTATAAAATATGATGGCGACCTCCTGACAGGAAGAAGTGCTCCTTTGTTTGTTGTATTTCGCATAACATCATAAAGATGTCATAAAAGCAAAACAGTGTGCGTGACTACTTAACAACAAAAGGGGCAAGGGTGTACACTAGTACACTTTGGAATGTAAAAAAAAAAAAGGATTATGAATTCATGGCCAAGAAATCAGCGTTTTCCACGAGAAATCTAGCTGGGGAAATCAGGTTTCTCTACTCCTCAACCCAGATTATGAAAAATGTGTTTTTTGTTAACATGTTGTGAAAGAAATGGTTACTGCAGTCAGCCAAGGTGTAACCTGTTCACTTAAGTGCATGTAAATTAACTGCTGGTGATAGTAGTGATAGTGGTGAAGGTTTCCAGCATAATACGTGACTGTCAGACATGCAAATTCAGGATAAACACAACTGAGCAAACAGGTGCAGAGCTTTTTGAGCTGATTATGAACCAGACCTGGAATCAGAAACGCAGCCGTATACTGTTTCAATTAGAGGCGACAGCTCACCATATGGCTTCCTTTCTCTAATCTGTGTTCACTATTAGAGACAATGTGAAACATATTAAAGGCCTTTTGAGTAGAAACACAGTCTGATGGGAGCCCTGACATCAAAAGCTGAACACACACAGGCTTATTTGTCACATGAACCACCATGTTTGTTCCAGGTTTATTTCGGGTGTTTAATGATTTTCATAGAACCTGTGTGATTCTTTGTCATTCAGGTCAGGGTGCACATACAGTAGTAGTCAAAGGCAGTGTAGCCCCAAAGGCAAAACACTGATTTAAGCTTCATCCTCAGTTCTTGAATCCTTCATTGGGTCTGATAAGTAATATGCTCACTTCCCCTGTACTGACAGTGCTGTCCTGACATCTTTGCCCCGCTGGTTCACACCAGTTAACACCTCTTACAACAATACCATGACTGCCTCTTCACCTCAACGACTCTCACATCACATCATTGTGTGAATAACGCACATGTCTAGGGCCTCTTGTGTGAATCAACTTTCTACTATGATATCCTATAGACTATGTTAAACCTTAAAGCCTCAGTAGGCAGAATGTTTTTGGCATCACTGGGCAAAAATTCCATAATAACCTTTCAGCATATTGTAATTCAAGTGTTCTGAGAGAAAACTAGACTTCTGGCTCTGTTTTCAGGCTTTAAAAAAATCTAGCCCATGACGGGAGACTTTGGCCAATCACAGGTCACTTCGGAGAGAGAGCGTTCCTATTGGCTGTTCATTCAATGGAGGCAGCTGTCAATAACTCGTGAACTCCGATCAAACAGTCAAACTAGTTACTCTAATACCTATTTCTCTCCTCAAATATTTTCAGAAACATCTTGTAGTGTACTGTTAAACTGTAAAATTAGAAAGTTTGTGACCCGGCAGCCATGTTGAGAAAAGTTGAGGAAATACTAAGCCGTCCACCAGCCGCAGTACAGCCAATAGGACCGCTCAAAAGGAACGCTCTCTCTGAAATGACCTGTGATTGGCCAAAGTCTTCCGTCACGAGCTGAATTTTACAAAGGGAAAACAATTTACTGTGTAACTTCTCCCATCTGTTCTTTACTATGATTGATTAGTACTTTCATGACTGATGAAGCTACTGTGTTGACCTGACCATGCACTGTGTTGAGCTTTGATGTTGTCAGAAGGACACATGTACATGCAGTGCGTAACGAAATTCCCGTTGCGACTCATCTTCACCATCAAAATGCAATCTGGATTGAATGTTAAGCTCTGAGTTTGAAACGTGTGTAGCGGGAAATGTATTATATATGTATATGAGTACAAATGACATAATGTTAAAAACATGAAATTCTGTTTTGCAGCACTTCGTCTGGAGTTAACTGTCCCAACAAATTTTGACGAAACAAAGGAGCACCCACTGTTACTGATTCTGTATGTCATTTTATTTTCAAATACATTGTTAAACAATGCAGAATAATTTCATACAATAATCTATTAAACGAAGAAGCTAATAAACAAATGCTTGGAATTTAAGCTGAGGTTCCCAACCTGGGGGTCAGGACCCCCACAAGGGGTCGCAAGATACATTTGAAGGGTCGTGTGGTGATGAGTCTTCTCTCTAATCTTTACTTTTTTTCTTGTAAACTATTTCTTAAGGACTCTCAAAAGTATTCAAATAATACAAGGAAAACAATCAGCCAATGGTTGAACTGGCTTACTGCTGGTAAATATATGCAACCAATGACGAGGGGCTGCAAGTAGCAATTGTTTTGTTTTAAGGGGTCACAATCCTAAAAGGTTGGGAACCACTGCCCTAAACTGTGTTTTTCACATGAACCACCATGTTTATTCAGGCTGTATTTGAAACCGCCTACATACTACTGACGTACGCAGTATACAGTATACAGTATACAGTATACAGTATACAGTACACACTGCGTTCTTCAGTAGTATGTAGTATGAAACAGTTAAAACAATTTATTTTGCAGTTTGTTAGGCCAGCCTTTAAACAAGCTCTTAAAGCACTGGACAAAAAAACAAACTCGTACCACTATTGCAATATAATCGAAAAATATAACTTATACAGCCTACTGACTAACTTATACTACTAAATACTGCATGGTTTAGCTCCACCACCCCTTAAACAATACATTCTAACAGCTCATGTTGAAATAAGACAAACAGGATCATCAACGAGGGGAGATGGTAAAACATTACTCGACTCAACTTGACTCGAATTTACTCAAACTGCTTTTTCAGTTACAGCAACAAAACAGTGGACTGACATCCCTACAAATGTTATAGTAAAGTTAAAATGGTCATGTTGTCTCAGCAGGTATCTCTCTGCCCTGTCACAGGTAGCTCTTTCCCTCTCCTCTCCCCTCACCACTCTGCTGCTCTGTAGCCGGTCTGTGAGCGTGACTGACCGGATCTCCAGTGAGCTACACCCGCGGGCGATTGTGAAGCTTTTTAACTCCAAAAAGACAGATAACCACAGTTTCCCGTTAATTTTATAATGGATCTTTGTGTTAAACAAGCCATCCGTCAACAAGGAAATAAAAGCCTCTTGTCTACGAGACTGGTGTCTTGAGAGAGCTCCTGCCAGCTCATAGCTGTATAGCAATAGCTACTTTAGCAAACTTTAAATTTCTGGCTGCTGTTGTTGTGACCATAGCCTGTACCGTTCCAGCGCTTTGCATTGTGGGATGCAGTAGGTGAGGTAGACTGGTCCTATGCATACTGGAGATTTTTTCCGAATCAGTACGACATCCGGGTACTTTTGGCATACTAGAGATTTTGCTTTTGTTTGCATACTGCATACTACATGCTACATTTTGGCCAAATCATTATGTACTACTAGTATAGTATGGGGTTTCGAATACAGCCTCAGTCTGGATTTATTTTAGGGTGTTGAAGAATTTTCCTGGAACCCTTGGGCTTCTTAATGGACTGAACTGATACCGTCCTTTCACAGTGACAGTGTCCCTGGTGGTCAGGCTGTGACTGACCGCTTCTCTCTCAGCTGGGACTCTGTGCTGGTCAGCTCAGACGGCGTCATCGTGGCTCGTCTGGACGGCCGGGGCAGCGGCTTCCAGGGTCAGAGGATTCTGCACGAGGTTCACCAGAGACTGGGAACTGTTGATGTTGAGGACCAGATCACAGCTCTGGAGTAAGTTTCTATTTTTTTTTTTAAATTATCCAGTTGATTCTACTAGACCGGGCTAACAAACTGTATACAATATATCATGGGGTTCTCCAAATAAGGTTGACATTAATGCTTATATTTTTGTAGTGAAGGTGCGGATAGTCTTCTTTATGTTTTTTAGTGTGTATTTTAATATATTTCTTCATGCTGTTTCCCGTAGCTGTGGTCATATAAGATAAGATAAGCCCTTATTGAAACCCAGAGGGGAAATTCGGTTGTTGCAGAAGCACACGGACAGAAATAAGTACAGATAAATTGGGCAAGTAAAACATAAATAACAAGAGGTATATAAAACTGAAATCAGAATAGAAAAAAAATCGATTTATATAAAAACTATACAAGAGCAATTAAAGACAAAATTATGAGGTAAAGTTATAGTGGTGTGATTAATAATCATAATCATATCATATTACCATTATAAAAAAAATAATATTTGAAATATTAAATAATTTGAAAAATATTTGAAAAGAGGGCTAGTCCTGTCCCGATGCATAAGCAGACTGACCTATTGGTCAAACTCCAATTTGTACCAAGTCTTATAACTTATTTGTAAGAGAAGTATAGTGTTTACTGCAATAATTAGCCCTTATAAAAAGTTGAATAAGGTATGAACTCAATTATTTGCTTTGATTTAAATCTCTGCACCAGTGTTGACAGTAGCCTTTGTCAGAAGAGGAGAAATATATTTTCCAGTCACTCCAAAATTGTCCTATTTGTATGTTGTGACTTGTTAGCTGGCTCAGTGTGAGGACAGAACTGTTGGATAGCTTCATGGACTAAGCTAGGTGTCAATAGTCAGTGAATAACTTCAAGTAGGCTTGGATTTGTCTTAATAAAATACTCACATGCCACATGTTCGCTGAAAGAGTTACTGGTGTCTGTAGTCATTCCTCCTGGCCATACTTGCTGTGAGGTTATCCCTTTCTAGTGCAATTCTACCATAAGAAATATCAGGCTTCAGGCTTTTCAGTTAGCCAAATCAAGTGGCTAACTTAGTCCTGGCAGTCACATGTAGGTTTATGAACCTATAGCACTTGTTACTACCAGGATGTATCTCTCTCTCTGCCCAACCCGAAAAGGAGCCACTGTCCATGGAAACACAAAGAGGGATTGTAATACCAAGAAGACTTTAACTTCGGTGGCGAGGGGCACTGACCAAGTGGCGGTATTTGACGAGCTGGGAGTGAGAATGTGTTGCAGTGACACGAGAGGGTGGAGCTAAGTAGTGACGCCCCCTGCCCTAAAGCATACTCCTTTATGGTCTATTTGACTCTAAATGGGACCATAATTTACTAAATGAACATCATGCTGTATTGAAGAAGACTTGAAACTAGTGATTGAGACCATAAACTCATGTTTACGATGTTTACTGAGGTAATAAATCAAGTGAGAAGTAGGCTCATTTTCTCATAGACTTCTATACAATCAGGCTTCTTTTTGCAACCAGAGGAGTCGCCCCCTGTTGGCTATTAGAAAGAATGCATGTTTAAGACACTTCCACATTGGCTTCACTTTTCAGAGCCGGGGGTTGCCACCTGAAACATACCAACTTGATTTGGCTAACTCAGACTGCTAAAGCTAAATTAGCTAAGATTTAGGTGGATTTCTAAAGCCAAGGACAATCTTTTACTAGGAATAGCTTCATTTTTGCTATTTAGTTAACCCACACTAAATTTTCAGGCACCTGGTCAGACTACCCTATATCGATGGCAACAGAGTTGGAGTTTATGGAAAGGTAACATAGTCTCTGTTACATAAATAACTACATAAAATGTATACTGTTTCTTACCCAACATTCATTTAAAGCAGGCATGTTCTATTGTTCCAGGCATACGGAGGATTTCTTTCCTCTCTCCTGCTCCTGTCCCACAGCTACATGATCCAGTGTGGCATCGCTGTCGCTCCCATAACAAACTGGAGACTCTATGGTATCATACAGTATTACAATGATCTGAAGTTGTGGCTTATCCCAAACGTGACAAGGACATTCAAACAGCCAGTAAACCCAAATATTCCATCAATGCTGACATGTATTCATTATCAGATTTAAGCTATACATGTCATGCAGATGGGATTTGATTTACAAAACAACACTAAACCACTGGACCACTGATTCAGAATCTCAAACAAACCCAAGAAGGCTAATAAATAGAGTGGAGCATCATTGATCATCAATGGCATATGCTATTTGTCACAATGTCCAATGTTAAATGAAGAAGTAATACTGAAAGGCATTAGAAGTGTTATCATGAATGAATAGTGAGTGAATTAAAAGAGCACAATGCCCATACATACTCACAATATCTCTGTTTCCTTTTCCATCGTTATTAAGGGTCGGCCTACACTGAGAAATACTTTGGCTCCCCAGCAAAAGAGGATCACAATTACCAAGTATGAACATGCTCTTATTTTCACAACAGCATTAGTTGTTCATGTGAGTAAACAGCTAGAATGCATGCTCATTCTTCTCACTGTCTGACATGAAAGTGTTCAGAACTCACCCAGTGTATGCTCCTGGCCTGACACATAAACAATGCTGTCTCACACCTGAATGCAAACTAGACTCTTTTATTCTGGTATTCAACACGTAAATGAGACACAGGAGCCAATTGTGCGACCAGCACAAAGCGGTTGGTCTTGAGAGGGAGTTTCCGTGCACACCCGTTATTCATTCATATGAGGGGTATTGTGCAGAGAGGCTGGGTGAAGAAGAATCAACCATCGGAGAGAGTGATGAGCATTGTCCTCTCAGCCAGTCACATTTCTTGTCTCATACCTCTGAAACAGATACAAATGTCTCAACTGGAGAGAAGGCTTCTCCAGACAATAACGGGTTATAAGATCTGAACACACCGCACCACGTATCTGCAGCTAAAGAAAGATGGTGTTTTGTATAGTTGAGTTTATGTTTGTGGAGAGATTGAAAGTCCAATCATGTCATTTCCCTAGTATTGCCTTGTTTGTTGCTTATTATTTCATTTTGCAACACAGTGATCTGAATGCATAATAATGGTAATTTGCTTTCTGTTGTATGATAACATAAAACAAATATAGAAATAAGTAATAGAAACAGCAACAATAATGGTATGTTAAAGCTATTTATATGACTGCATCAATCCAACACTATGCCAGTAATAACATATTGTAATTGATGTAATACAGCAGGTTTAATAAAGGGATTAATAAACTCCCAGTACACTTTCAGATTCTGGGTCAACAGATGAATTTGGAAACTGATATGGTGTTTGGGTCAGTCCCCAACAGACCTTTTTCACATTTTCACATCATAGCAGGAAAAGCACAGGTATAACTAGTGACATTAGGTATGCCAGCTTCAGGGCCCAGGTTATTCACATGCTGGCTCACTGGCATGGCTTAAAGTGGAAGTGAAACAGTCAACCAAGTTAAGCTGGTTTACTAAATTGATTTCCAACATGACAAATGTAAGCATTTAAAAGAAAAAAAGAAGCTATGTTTTATCTTTCATCACAAGAGCGCCACCATGTTGCAGTACTCTAGCCTGTGACGTCAGGAGGTTGGTTGGCTCGGCTGAGTTACACAGATACATCGGTAGAGACCAAGAAAAACGGAGACTGAGGAGACACAGGACAGAAGAAAACAAAATGGGGGGGCATTATTGTATTGTTCCTGGATGTAAAGATGAGTTTTACAATGTTAAAACCAAGGACGAAACAGTCCATTTCATAAACTAAAATGAAATACATAAAAAAATCAGTAAGTTACTGCAGCGCTGGCGAGTGACACCGAAAGAGCCGTCCGACAGGCAGAGTCCAGCTGCAGCTGACTGTCTCCCCATCTCCCGTCCTCTCCTGTCTCTGATCACCTGTCTCTGTCTCCCCATCTCCCCATCTCCCGTCCTGTCCCCTCACTGATCACCTGTCTCTGTCTCCCCATCTCCGCATCTCCCGTCCTGTCCCCTTTCTGATCACCGGTCTCTGTCTCCCCATCTCCCCATCTCCTGTCCTCTCCCCTTTCTGATCATCTGTCTCTGTCTCCCCATCTCCCGTTCTCTCCACTCTCTGATCACCTGTCTCTCCTCCTCTGCTGTCTCATTCAGACTGTTCAAAGACAGGGTCGCTAAGAAAATAAACGCCACAATCTCTACTTTATTCTGAAGCCATTATAGCGATTGTTTATGTAACTTGCCGGTAGCTTCTGCTAGCTAGCTAGCTACCGGCTCAACATTAGCATACCAAAACGCCCGTCACAAAGTAAAACTTATCTCCAAGCAAACACTAGAGACATCAACGGCTCAATGATACCCATGTTCTCATTTAACTAACTAAATAAATAACTAACTATCTAATCGGATAGGCCTATACTTCCAAGCCGAGCCAAGACACAAAACGACTACATTAATACACAAAGCAACTACAAAGAGACACAACGCGACTACAAAAAGACACAAAGCAACTACAAAGAGGCACAACCGGATTACAAAAAGACACAAAGCAACTACAAAGAGACACAACACGACTACAAAAAGACACAAAGCAACTACAAAGAGACACAACACGACTACACAAAAGACACAAAGCAACTACAAAGAGACATAACACGACTACAAATAGACTCAAAATGACTAAAAGAGACACAAAGCCTAAAAAAAAAAATCAAAACAACTACAAAGAGATGCAAAATGACTACAAAACGGGGCAAAACAACTACAGACAAAAATAACAGTTACAACGTGACACAAAACAACTACAAAGAGACACAAAATTACCAAAAAAAGACATAAAACCACAGAGACATGCGTAATGATTACAAAGAGAAACAAAAACACAACAAAAGAGGCTAAACAACTACAAAGTCTGTGTGTCTTGTTGCTATGTAGGAAAGGTGGTGGGGTCTTTTTGCATGTCTGTATGTCTGTGTTTGCATGTTTGCACGACTCCCGGTGCTCTTGATGGCCTGTCTAACTATGGCCATAACATAAAGATATATAATTGTTACATTATCCCATATTCCTGGATTTCTATCTTGAAGAACATTGATGGTATCATTAAAGAAATGTCTTTGGTCACAACTGATAGGAGCATCTGTATTCATATTCACTTTGGAGAACTGATCCTGTTCGAAACCTGAAATTCTTCATTCCCATGAATTTAAGAGCACAAAGTATGAAGTATCTGTGGCATTAACATTACTTATTGCTAATTAGCTTTAAATAACACATTGTTTAGAATATGTTAGTGTTGCTCTTTCTGTGTGTGGGGGCTCATTTTACTCTTCACTGTCTCCGGCAGATTTCCAGTCTGCTCAGTAACATCACAGCTCCGAGTCCTCTGAACTTTCTTATTATCCACGGCACAGCAGATGGTGAGTATAGGTACAGGTACGGACAGCAAAGCAGATATTTGGATGTATAAAAGAGTTCATCGGCAAGATAACCATCAAAAAATTCAGTCTTGGACTTGAGTTATTTAGTGACATTTCATGTGTGGCCCACACCGTTTTAAAATAAGCTTTTTCTTGGCCTTATAGGCACTATATTGGAAATTTACTTGACTTTTTTCAGCATATTGAAAAATATGCTATGAGCTACTTTGTTTTGTATGCTATTCCTCAATTTTTTTTTTTATCACTCCTGAGAATGTGTAGTAATATATATTCATATGAAACGAGAAAACCTAAGGAATCCATTGGTACCAATGTCATACTAGCTTGTCATGAAGGAGGTTAAATAAGGCTCCAAACTTGAGCTAAATTTTGGCGAGGAAAAACTGGCATGGACATTTTCAAAGGGGTCCCTTGACCTCTGACCTCAAGATATGGGAATGAAAATGGGTTCTATGGGTACCCACGAGTCTCCCCTTTACAGACATGCCCAGTTTATGATAAACACAGCCAGTTTGGGGCAAGTCATAGTCAAGTCAGCACACTGACACACTGACAGCTGTTGTTGCCTTTTGGGCTTGAGTTTGCCATGTTATGATTTGAGCATATTTTTTATGCTTAATGCAGTACCTGTGAGGGTTTCTAGACAATATTTGTCATTGCTTTGTGATGTTAATTGATTTCCAATAATAAATATATACTGTACATACATTTGCATAAAGCAGCATATTTGTCCACTCCCATGTTGATAAGAGTATTAAATACTTGACATTTGAATTTGCGATTAAATATTTTAATCGATTGACAGCCCTGACAGAGCATGTGATGTGTAGTAATATATATATATATATATATATTACTACACATCATATGCTCTATACAAAACATGTGATGAAGTGACTTGTTGCAAAATATAATTTGCTGGGCACATATTTTGGCACTACAATTAATTTTCATTTAACTCCCAACTGTGGAAGTGTAATCGACTGAGTTGCTGGGATGAATTTTCATTTGAGTGATCTGCTCTTTTTCAGCCACTGTTCATTTCCAGCATTCTGCTGAGTTGGTCAAACTGCTGTCTGCGTCAAATGTTAACTACACTCTCCAGGTGACTGCTGCCATTTCTTCTCTGAGTTCATTTCATTTTGCGTTAGCAAAAAGAGGGGACTTTGATGTTGTGGTTCTGGGTCAAAGAAGCAGCCCTCTTAGTCGTATGGTTTTATGCTTTTGCGGTTCCATCTGAAATGTGTACATATGAAAAAGCACAAAGAATGTCCGTTGTGATTTGTGATCTTTTGGTATAGTTCCTGATTTAAATCGGGTCTTGGCAAAGTTCTTGTACAGACAACACTTATGATTTGAGAAATTTGGCTTCTTAAATGCTTTGCGTGGAAAAAGAAGTTTAGAATTCTTTTTTTTGTGCAGTTTTCTTTGTACATATTAAATAAATAATACATGCCATACATACATGCTAAGCTAAGCTAATCAGCTGCTGGCTCCAGCTACATATTTAGCATGGATGCTAGAGTGATAACATTCTTCTTATCAAACTCTCAGTGAGAAAGTAAATGAGCATATTTCCCAAAACGTTTTCTTAGTAATTGAGACACTGCAGTGTGATGTCACCCCTGTGACATTTAAATATATTTTAAATGATTAAAATAGAAGGTGAATGACACTTTGTTTTCTATTTCCTGCTGCCTAGATTTTCCCAGATGAAGGACACAACATGGCCTCCACAAAGAGCCAACACTACATGCTAAACTCAGTGCTCACCTTCTTCAAGCTCTGCTTTGAGGAGGAGCTGGCGGTCGTCCCGGAGACATCTAAAGAGCATGACTAACCTGTAGAAAATCCTGCGATGAGACTGTTTAGTGAAGAGTATAACAATTGTTGATATGAGCCAACAAGAGGCGTTGTTTTCATGAACGGCCCCTGTCTCCAAAAGCACTCGAAAAGCATTAGTATGAAAGATACGTAGCATTACATTTGCTAGAAGCAGCGCGGGGATTCCAGGGTTGTGATGATTAAGTTGTGGAATTGATCAGATGGTAGTATTGTCACTGTATTCTAATGCTTCAGATTATACGTATTGTTTGTAATGTTTGTATCATGTACTGAGTACAAATGTCAGGGAATCAAAGAAACTTGTATTTTTGCATTTACAGTATAATTTTTGCTGACTTTGAATATTTCTATTTACTGCAAATGAAACAATATAACTTAACTTGAGAGATCATATCACAAAACAGTTTTTGCAGGGGCCTTTACCTCATTAGTCGTCACTATTTTCCAACATTATAGCCAACACAGTGTTCATAGACTTTCCATAATGTCTAATTAGATAATGAAGATTATTCATTGTCAGCGCTGAGGCACCAGAGCATCTGCATCTCCAGAGGTGGTTGATTGATTCCTCACAAGACTAAAGAAACAGCCTGATCTTCTGGGAAGGCGTATAAATAGCATGACATTTTAAGAACATTTTGCATGTCATGATAATGCATTTTAGGCTTCTCGCGTGTAATTTCACGCCACAAGCTTAACGTTACGAAGCGACTTCATTTAACGCCATGTCGTCACTGTGAAACCATCGCAGTTATTTTCAGGCAACAAAATCACTTAGTTACGTTTAGGAAAACATCATGGTTGGGCTTAAAATATGGTTGGACTCATCCACCTCCCCTCCCACGGGTCGGGATGGTGGATGGGTCAACAAACACCGGACTTTTGCCCAGGAGACTGCTGTTCATATCCCGTGTGAAATTAAAAGTCAACATCCACTTATTTTAATCATTGTTTTTTACTCAACCTAACCAAGCAGTTTGGTTGCATTTTTGTTGTGTTTTTTTTCTCCCAATTTTGTATTCCTTTTAAGCCAAACCATGATGTTTTTACTAAACCTAACCTAAGTAGTTTGGTTGCATTTTTTGGTTTGTTTTATGTTTCAATTCACCACGTTTGACCGTAATCTGGGAGGAAATTTCCCTCCAAACATAACTGAGAATGCAGTTTAGTTGTATGGGAGCGTAATTTTGTAGGAGACAGGGTTGCTCCCGCCCACCGTTAGCATTCTCTCACTTTTTATTCTATGTCACTAGCTCTGAGTGCAGCATATTCACGCAGATGTGTTTACATTGCTGTCAGTACAGACTGCATAGCGTAAAATGACACGCCAAAAGCAAGAACGACGTTGTTATTGCACGCAAAATAATTTACAAATTGCTGTGTCATTCATACACCATTTGGTGAAACCGGGCTGAAAATACAAATTGCCATATGGTGGTTTTAATCACACTCAGGAAACCATTATGTGAAACCTTTGCCCCATTGGGACTTGGTTTATTTTAACAATACCTGCATTGGCAGGTCGGTGATTTAAATCCTGTCTGGGATCAGTACTATTTACAGCCACATTTGTAAACTCACCGGTCCTTCTGCAATTTAAATTCCACAGAGCTGCTTGAACTTCTACTCTATTTACTCTTAAATCAGCTCAGAGAAAAATTTGAGTTTTGTGTGAAAATGAAGTCAAAAATGTTTTTGCTTATCCGATAGATGGAAGCATGCTAACACCAACATATTGGCCTATTATGACGATTTATGACTCAAATTCACCTCACGCAGTATATTTGCCTCCCCTTCAATATTAGCCTTTATGGGATTAGAAACTACATTGCAGTACCACTGCTTGGTATTCCTTTAATGAATAAGTCAACTCAAAGATAGATGCTTTTTTCACAATAACACTTGTTCTTTTGAATGTTTATGACCGAATGGACTCTTCACTGTTACATGTAGCATTTCCCAAAAATGTGAAAAGTGTTTCAAAGGGGCAAGAAAATGGAGAAACGTAACTTTTAAATAATACTAGTGTATTCTGTACAGCGTGCTCTGTCCATATAACCAGACTCCTGTAATACTGTATGATCACCATATCCTTCCTTATAGGATGTAGCAAACCAGATCATTTTCTGACCGTGATCCTGTGCTGCTTTCACTTCTGCACTTGCTTGATTCTGTAATATATACTGACATTTGTATACTTGGGAAAATTTCTATGCTGAAATAAATTGTTAAACAAGACAGCGCTGCGTCTGTGCGTTAGCATTGTTTGCTGTTGTGCTCAGAGGACGAAGCAATAAAATGAGAATTTCATTTAGAGCCATATGTGATACAACATGCCTAATCTTGATTTAAAAGTGCTGATGGTGCACCAGTGACATACTGTACAATGCTTAGAGGCAGCAGCAGTGACAGACATTATCTTGCAGTTGTTTCAGGTCAAAGCCACAGTCAGCTGCAACACTGTTGTTCAAATGACGCTTTAACATGGATCCTTACACAGCAAAAGAAGACATCAAAAAGACGAGTGTCTACTCTGAGCATTGTATTGTATTAAATGACTATTTAAAAACTTGAATAACGTTCCTGAGATATTGCTTTCATCCTTGAGTCCTAGTGGACGTTTGTAATAAATTTAAAGAAATTCTTGAGAATGGTACGTACAGACGGACGGACAACCCCAAAACATAATGCCTCCAGCCATAGCTGCCAGCATGGAGGCATGATGAAAAGAAAAGACAGAATGGGAAAGTTGATTAAAAATGAAGAGTCTTTGGCTATTAGACCCCGATGTGACATCATATTTTAAGGGGGTAGCGCAGCGCGTTCTCATCCCAACTCGTCATATACTGACGCTTTGTCAGACCCTCGCCGACTCTTTTCAGTTGCAGTAAACACGTGCTTAATTTTGTGAAGTAAACGAAAACACTTGCTTAGGTTCAGGCAATAAAACCACTGTAGCTAGGTTTAGGAAAAAACACCATGGTTGGGCTTGAAACTACTACGTTTGTACAGTGAAAATGACACTGAACGGTGTGAACAGTGAACATGAACAGCTGATTGTAACGTGACGCACGGGACACAAACAGTCTCCTGGACGAAAGCCTTGTGTTTGTTGGACCCATACACCTCCCCTCCCGCCTGTCCAGTGTGTGTCTTTTCACTCTTAAAGCTACGTCACCACACTCCCAGCGCACTTTTCCTGAGCGTTTGCCGCGGATGGGTTTACATCGCAGTTAATGGGAAGATTTATGCTTCTCATACCGACGCTAAAGGGTGCCTTAAGCGTTGTATCGCATGCCGACAGAAAGCGTCGGTATTTGACACCCTGGGAATGAGAACGGGCTGAGTAGTGATGCCATGAGCTGCAGGAATATCCCCCCGATGGAGTCTCGGCACTGGTGGTGATGGTGGTGGTGAAAGACTGATATATCTTGTGTCAAAACACAACAAAAATTGTACATGGAATGAAAACATATCTAAAGCCTCTTTCCCACTGGACAACAATAACCTACTAACACCCACTAATATCTGGCTTTTGTCTGTAATGGGAAAGGTTACAATCGACATTTATTCCTGGTACAAACGACTCTGCAGTAGTCAGGTATTTATCGGCTCCTGCTCCGACAGGCAGTGATGGAAACCTGGATGGACACGCCCCTTTTCCGTTGCTTTCTTTGTCACACTTTCCATCTGTCTCCGTCCGAGCAGCGTTACAAATTAGTCGGTACAGAGTTTGAAAAGAGACTAAGTATCAGATATAAAAAAGAAGTAACCACAATAACATTTTCACTGGTATCTATACTGCTTTCTACTGTTTACTAACCCTGCTTTTACTGGCAATGGGAAAGGAGTCTATCCCATATTTGTAGTGGGTTTTCCCACATTTAAAACAAAATGCATGTATGCGCTAATTTTGGTGGAAAAATTACTTCAGATCCTGCAGATTTAAAGGGACTATATGTAACTTATTACGAGTATAAATCATACCGGGTCGGTGTCCCATGCACGCTCGCGTGTGGGTACGCGAGCGCGCAGACTCCAACACAAACTGGAAACACCAAAACTGCAAAGTTATATCTAGTGAAGCCCGTCTTGCAAAACAGTGTTGGCTCTTCCTGCTTCGCCCACCCCAGCCGCGGTCGGAGGACGCGGGGGAAACCGTAACTTTTGTCTCCAGGGCTGAATCTCTACTCTGCTCCAGCCTTCTCCTGCTGTCTGCTCCTGCCTGCTTGCACCCTTTCTCACCCGCTCGGCTCGCTCCAACTCCACGTGCACGCGCGCACACTACACACTGCAGAAGAGTTAGTATAGCTCTGAGCATATCTAGTGAATGTGTAGTGGACGTTTGTGCAGAAATAAATGCTGCCGCTCCTCCAGACCAACAGAGGTTTCCCGTGTATTGTGAAGTGACGGGGCTCCGCAGCGAGTGACGTTATTGTCTCCGACCGGGTCGGCAGTCTGAAGCAGGAAAAGCCAACACTAGGATCAGCATTGGTTCATGGAGAGACCTTCGTCTGGTCAGCTAACATTACTGCCAAGCAGGTGAAATATAGAGTGATATTGTGTGTTAGCTGACGTGTGTCGCCCCACTGTTTAGACCGGTGCTCGTTCATGTCTATGTAGAGCGAGCACAAGCGCGAGCGCGAGCAACAGGACGCTGACTTTCGTTGACATTGCGGCCACAGGTGTCGCTGTTAACAAGCAATTTCTGATTCCTACATATAGTAATCCTTTAAAGAGTTTCTGTCCCTCAGCAGAGTTGACATCTGCTCCTTCATTGAGGCCAGTGAGTGCAGGCACTGTTAAAGCAGCTTTGATCACTCTAATCAAGCAGATCTTCGATGCTAAATCATTAATGTAGGTGTCCCAAGGCCATGACAGACTACCTCTACTCTTTAATGTGAGTCCCAAGGTGAAGAAACAAATGAAACATTAAATTGAAATCTCAAACCATCAATACTGCAAACAAATGTAGCTGATTTGATTCTCTGCTCTAAACTGTGTTCTATTCATGAGCATAACTCATTGTTTTTCATAGTCTTTTTTATTTATAATCATCACTAGAGGACAATCACAATAACCCCAAAAGCTCAACCCTGCCCCTTCCCTTTTAAAACAGCAAAAAAGAACAAGAACAAGCATTACAAAATCCATCCTAAGAAGAAAATCAACAGCTGAAATTAAAACAGAAAAAGAAAGGTACAAGACATCCGGGTCAAATGAATCCATCCCCATAGACTAAACTATCTATGAGATCTGACATCTCAAAAATATATTTATGTACACACTCTGCTGTATTGTACTGTACAAAATGTGACACCACTTGACACGTTCCCTGTAGACATGCAAACACCTTACGGACACTGTAAAATTGTCCACCTTAGTACACCCATTTTCATTAATATCCACTGCAGTTAATTATTCTTTTCTTGATATTAGAGAATACCCAGACACAGGGAAAATGTCACTTGACTTCAAGGAAAGCTTTTGAATCTGAAAAATCATCTCACACCTTTTTAGAGATTTTAAGAAAACAAGATTTAATGATATATTAAGATGGAGAAGTTGCAGTGTGGCCTGAAATTACTGATCTTTCCAATATCCATTGTTTTCATATAATTCACAACTTATTCGTGACCATACAGCTGACATAGTGTTGTAACTGATACTAAACTGACTGCAACGCTGTGTCTCGAGGACCTGAGTTGACATAGGTTAACCTGACACTCCTAATGGATGACTACCACTGCCAGCAAGTACTATTACAGTATGTTGAACCTCATAAGGCATTGCACATGTCTACACAAGACCCCTGTACAATAAAGTGTGACCTATAAAGACAGTTTTTCATTTAGGGTGGCCGATGGCGGAGGGTTTTCAGCAGGAAATAGCACTTATTCAGGATCGTCTCTGTTGTGGTGAACTAGCATTTCCTTGTGCGACAATACAACAACCAAAGGAAAGGTGAAATCAAAAGTGTACATCTGTGTTCTTTCCTTCCCAAGTGCTACCACAAAGGAGACTAAAATGGCAAAATGAGTGAAGCCGCAAGGGGAAAAAAGAACCATGCACTTGGGGATGACTGCAGCCCAGAGAGAGCCTGCAAAAGATGGAGGCGGTCTTCCGTGCGCTTTGCCAAGAAACGGAGCGTCCCAAAACTGAAATGACTTTATGCTAGAGGGCAGTTCCCGCCTCAAGTCCCGGCAACGCAAGTGTCACTGTCGTGTCCTTCAGTTATCTTTTCAACACATTTATACACCAGCATACACAGTCACACACTGGAGTGCTTACACACACGCACACACAACCACACACACTTTAAGAGCATTAGCAGCTCTAACCCAGTGTCCATGTCCGGCTAAACACTTGGTCCAAACGTGAAAGGCCTTGACGGATTTTAGCTAAATTCTTCAAGCTCTGCCAAAGGTCTGACCCTCAAAGCCTCCCGCCTACTCCTCCTCCTCCTCCTCTTCCTCATCAGGCAGCGGTAGTAACTCCTCCTTCAGACACTCCCTGTAGAAGCTGGTCAGTGTGGCGTAGAGGTGCTGGCGACTCTGCTGAGACAGGAAATGGCCCTCATCTGGGTAGATCTGGTGGGTAAAAGGTAAGGCAATTAGTGGACAGAGGTTTGTAGACATGCAGTCGGCTCGGGGCTGATGGGATATGAGATTGGGTAAGAGATGTACACTGCTGCTGTCTGCCACAGTGTCTTTTCTGATATGCGCTCAAATTCAACTCAGTCTATTTCACTTTCTGAGACCAACAATAGACCTGTTTTTGTCTTTCTTTTTTTTATTCAGTGAAGCAAGACAAAATCGCTGAAATTTTTCAAGACAAACAAAAACAAACAAAATACAAATATTGTGTAGTATATATTTTTAGTAAGTATACTTTAGTAAGTAAAAAAGAGTATTTTTCGTGGCAGGGCTGGCTTATAATATCTCATGGTCCGACAATGTTATGTTATGATATTTTGTCTTTATATATTGGTCTTTATTTGTATTTGCATTAGTATTTTTTTTTGTTTCTGGGTCTTTAGGGGGACATAGCAGGTCAACAGTAGATGTCACATAGAAGTGCTGTACATCATCTGAAAGCTGGGAAGCTGAATTAATTTGAGATGCTGCTCAGCACTGTGTGAAAAGTTGTTCTCATAAATCAGAAATAAACATGAATTCATTATTTAAAATACATTTTAAAAGTGAATGAGCATCTAGAACATTATCATATAAGTATATGATGATGATTTCCATGCTCACTTATATCTCATAAGTTGTTGCAGCAATTATGGGGTTGATAACATTTTTTACCACTCAAGAATTGATAAAAATTATCAATAAACCCTCCAAAATACCATATTAAGACACCAACACCTTGAGGAACACCATAGAAAAAGCCATGCTGTGATTTGGTATCAAAAACTTTTGACATTTGGAGGTTTCTGCAGGAATTGCATTTTTCGGTGATTAGATGGCGAGCACTTCTGTTCTGGAAACGAGAAGAAAGTAACACATTTGTACTGCATTCAAAAAAACTGCATGGTTTTTCCCCCAAGCTGCATGTGATTATCATAAAGTGGGCATGTCTGTAAAGGGGAGACTCGTGGGTACCCATAGAACTCATTTTCAGTCATGTATCTTGAGGTCAGAGGTCAAGGGACCCCTTCGCCAGTTTTTCCTCGCCAAAATTTAGCCCAACTTTGGAGCGTTATTTAGCCTCCTTATTGACAAGTTAGCATGACATGGTTGGTACCAATGGATTACCTAGGCTTTGTAGTTTCATATGATATCAGGACCTAACTACCTGCTACAGCCTTTGAAAGACAGTAAAGTCGGTCGGTATCGCCCGTGATCCCGTGGGTCCAACAACTCTTATTATTTTCATAATAATGATGGCTCAAATGATGATGTGTAATGTGAAAGGTGTCACTCGGAGTGATCAACCCCCATAGACTATTACCCGACACTGGAGTTTCCCTCAGCTCCGAGGAGTGTTTTAGCATCTGTTTTTAGCTCGTTGTTTTGGTTTTACAGCCCTCAACCTGGATGTTTTTGATTAGTCTCTTATCGATATCGATCGGAGCTGTTTTCAGTTTAAAAGCCATGATAAACCCACTGTACACTACCTGCTCAGCACCAAACAGCAGACAGACAAAGTAAGCGGCTAGCTGGTAAACACATAGGAGCATTTAGCAGCTAAAGAGCTAGATTTTAATTGGTTTGAGGCTATCTTGCTTGCCTTGAGACCGGCATGAAATGCAATAGTTGAAATGAGAAAATATCATTACATTCAGATATATCATGGATGCCTCAACAGTAAGTGGGTTTCTGATATGTCTAAAGATGGAAATGTTATATTTCAGTTGGCACATTCCTCAAGCCACACTAAAGTGAAAACAACAAACTGGTTGGTCTCCTGTTGAGATCAACCACGTCAGCCTACAAAGGGGTTGCATGGCTCCTAGAAATTTAAATGCTCACCAAAAAGACATGCTGGGTTTGCAAACCAAATACATTTGGGACAAATGCTATTCCCCTCCACCAGCCACCAAAGTCACAAACATAACCAAAGTAACCAACAGAACTCAAAACCTTGATACTCCCACAAATCTTAACCACAATGCTAAATACCAAATGAATGTTCATCTACATTGTTAAAAGGCACCTAAACTCAGTTTAGCTTTAACAAACTACAAGAATCACAAACCAGATTGGTCAAACATACCAATGATCAAGCCTCCATTTGTCACACTAAGGCTATATTTAAAGGGAAAATCTGCCACCTTTTATGTGGATGTCCAATCAGTGTTGATGGTAAATGTAGTTGATTGCAGCAATAAATTCCTCAGTGCGTGCTATATTGATGATGTTCCTCCTGCATCCAGCGCTGTCAATTGACATGACAGTGACATAGTTGGAGACAAGGAAGAACAACAGGCTTCTGTTTCAGCTTGGATTTCTAGTCTCTGGGTAGCCAGGGGGGCACGCATGCTCTAGATGCCACTCAAAGACAGACCTTCCTTAACCTGTTTTAAATTCCATTGCATAAATAAAGTTTAAAGTTCTTTGTTCGCTTTGCTTGTATTGCAAATTAGCTACGTTTGCAACAGAGAAAATATGAGCGAAGAGGATATTATGGAGCGAGGATACTTTACAGTGTTTTGGCTGACTCGGATATTCAGCCGTATTTATTCGAGCCAGAGTATTTGCAGCGAGGGAGGGAAGCTGCGGCTGCATTAGCCATGCAAGAGGATATGGCCGGCGGAGACCCTGGACGTCAGAAGCTTGTTTGCAATGCATCCTGGTATGTAGGCACAGCTGGCACGCATCTGCGAGCATGAGAACTCAGCTTTCTGGGTCAATATAGCGCTCACTGATGAATTTATTCATTCAATCAACTACATTTACCATTAACACTGATTGGACATCCAAATAACAGTGGCAAACTTTCCCTTTAACCTTACCGAACCGGTTTGCATCCCAGAGGCACCATTTGTCACAAACTGGCTCGAGAAATGTGACAAGGTGAGTCCACGTAAGAGATTTACTAAAACAAACAATTTGTTAAAACTTAAGTCAACAGTAATGAACAATGGGGTGTGGAAATCACTAATATCAGCAATGTAAGCAATGCATGGATGTGTGCTGCGGAGGTGTTGAACGTGCAAACTAAAAGGAAGTGATGCAAGGTGGATGTCAGTCATTTTGAAACTTTTTCCATTGTTTGAGACAGTTTAGCAGCCACTTGTAAGTGTATATGACTGTGTCATCTGCGTACATCAGGATTACAACATCATCACACACAGACGAGAGATCATTGATGTACAAACTACATAACAATGGCCCTAGTATAGAGCCTTGCGGTACTCCCATAGTACAGGCTCTTTTTGATGATACATTATTTACCCACACACTGGGTGAGGTCTAATAGATATGATTGTACACAATTTAATGTGTTGTTAGCGGTAATAGTTGGACAGCTTAATAAGTATTGCATGGTTAACTGGTCAAATGCCTTATGTAGGTCAAGAAACACTGTTCCCACAACTCCTCCTTTATCTAAATTAGCCTTGATGATTTCAGGGGAAAAGTATCAAGTACTTTCAGTAGTATGGGTCAATGGCTCTAAGTCCAAATTGGATAGGATGAAGTAGATCTTCTTTTTTTCAGATTTTCTAGACAATTTGCTTAAAATGTAATTCAGTTGTACCATTATTTAAAAGCACAGGCGACTTGAATGCTCTAAAATAGTTGCAAAGTTATTTGCAACCACACAGCTCTCATTTTGTTCAGTTCTCAGATCTGAAGCTCCACACTTCTTTACCAGTACATTACTCAATGATTCTCTAGAGCCTTTGAGCATTTCATTTTGCCTGTTTAATGGAGTCAAGAAAGACGTTTGCTTTGGCCTTCCTGAATTGCATTGTAACTTTGTTTCTATCAACCCATCAGTTGCTAAAGATTTCTTAACCAGCCAGTAGGGGCCAAAAATGATCATGAACAGTAGCAAAAGGCATTTCCGGCAATGGTTAGGCTAAGAACAAGCCTTACCTAGTCTGTTGCAGGCCACATTTGGCCTTTGTTGTGGCTCAAAAACTAACATCCATATAAAAGTTTGGTCTCATTTTGAACCGGAGCATCTGCAGATTAATTCCATACCCAATATGTTATGATCCACCAAAGTTAGGCATAATATAAGATAAATGAATCCACGTTCTGCCATTTTGAAAGGGAGCTGGGAGGGGCAATTCAGTGAGATTCAACTCTTCTTTGTTTGGGACGGGAGAGAGAGACACACTTGGAAGAGATCTGCACTCTACTGAGTTCACTTTACTAGTTTTCTACATGTTTTGTCTAACCAATTATCATCCATTTAGGGCACTTCTTTAGCATCACTCTTTTAAGGACATCAGATAAATGATGACAGAAAACATCCTTTGCAGTTGTCAGTACAGCACAATTACAACGAAGGACATTTCAGGACATTTCAAGTGTGATGGTAACGGAAGCATATCTTCAGGGATTTCAGTTTGTTTACACTGAATGCCTTCTTTAACATAAATCCTGACCTTCCTTACTATATTCTCAATCTCATCTATAAGCATTGTAGTTAGAGTTTACCATGTTTCAGAAAGACACAAGTAATCAAGATTAGAGTTGTTGTTGTTGTTGTTGTTGTTGTTGTTGTTGTTGTTGTTGTTGTTGACAGCAGCAGTCTTTGACACAATGCTCCTCAAATTTATGTGTCCACCAACGATCCCCGAAGGTTTTCACTTTTGGGTCCCAGAGTACTTTGCCCTGGTTTACAGTCTGAAATATTGTAGTTCTGTTGTTTTATTGCTATGGTGTTGGTATTGATACGTGGCGCATTTGCGCCATGGATATCTGTTTAAGAGCCAGTCAAAACAGTTAAATGGCTACTGTGGATGATGGTAGGTCCTATTCTAAGAATTCAGAAACCTACCGGTGATCTTACAAACGCTATATCCATGTTTTTTCTACAGTCTAGGATTACTAAAGCTGTTATAGAAAAGGACATTCAATTGACTGTGCTTGTCTGTGGTGATTATGGTCATTGTCCTGATCAACCAATCTGACACACCAGCAGCAATGCTTGCACATATTATTTGGCAGGTATGAGTGTTTGGGCTGATTCAATACATTTTGCCATTACATTATATTACATGTATTATTTACATTATTTTGTATGTGCGGTGTTATAAAAAATGTGCATTTACATCACTGTTGTAACAAATACAGTAAAGGATTGTGCCTCGGTGGTGTTGTCTCTGCGATACACACCTGCATTGAGTAGTTTGCTCCAATTTTCACGAGGTTCTTGACGAGCTCAGCAGTATGCTGAAAGTGGATGTTGGCTGAGAATAAAGAAATGAAACATGTCAGCAAGATTCAGACTGACTCCTAACTGGGAAAAAGAAGTGACAATCACATTCTCGCAGGATGGAAATACCTCAACAAATTTGACATGCATGGTTCACCAGCGAATGTTTTCCTCTGGAAATCCCAGCATCAATTTAGATAACCCACTTCTCCTTTTATCTTTTGATTAAAAACCATTACGTTCCGGGATTGCATGCTTCTTTGTGCTCAACAGCGATGCACCACAGATACAGTATTTTCATTGTATCACAAATTATTTTCTCTTACCATCCGCTGTGCCATGCACCAGCATCAGTCTCTGCTCCCTAAGTGCTTGAACGTTCTGCAGCACACTGGAAAACTGTGAGGAAATCAGAAATAGTGGGGAGATAATAGATTGATAGATATGCTAACTGGCATTGAAGAAAGTCATAAAAAGACTGAAGTATGATCAAATGAAAGACATTGTGGTAAATTGCATTATACCCTGATTACACACACAGACACATTCAGTCCCATTGACAATATTTATCTATGCTTTGAAATATCACCGTTGTGCAAATTGTGAGGGAGAAGATATAAAACCAAATCTGCAGACAGGAAATATACTGAAAGCAGTGAATTACTTGTTCGGGACAGATTCGTTGTTTGGTTGTTTACAATGTGCTTGCAAAAAAAAAACCTTTTGTTCTCCCCACTGCCTCTTTCCTATCGCTGTGGAAAACACCTCTGATAGCAAAACATCTTGTCTGTGCGGGAGTCCTGAGAGAGCCAGGCAACCCTTTTGCAGCAGCTTATAAAAAACCTCCGGCATGTGATCTAACACACTGGTACACGCAGTTACCAAAGAGAGATGAGTGACAAAATCCTATGGTGCATGAAAAAAACACAAGAAAAGGTGAAGCACCGCTGACTCTGACTTTGATAGCAGCATTCAGTAACTGTGGGAGCTTAATTGTAGGTGTGTCAGTGATGTGTCGGCAAGCCGCTTTCGAAGATCAACGGCAAACAAGTGGGGGGAGGTAGTAAGCACGTACCTGATATCTGCTGTCATCCCGTAATGGCATGCCAAGGTACCTCTCAGAGAACGCTGATGCTGTGCAAATGAGAAGTGATACATTCTTAACAGTGCTGCCGGTAGACAGTGCTTCAGTTGCAGCTAAGCACCTAAACAATGTGGAGTTCCTGTCATCCTGCGCCCAAATGAAATGTTTCCAGTGAGGAGGAAATAACATCTTGTGTAGGTGTAAGGGTCCTCTGTGTCAAAAGAATGCTCTTTACTCAGGTCTATATATGCGGTAATGTATTGCTAAAAGTTAAACAGATTCTTAACAGGCACAGGCTAAAGCACAAAAATCGTTAGTTTTACTCCTCACATACACATGGTATCAATTTTTATACCTGAATTTTTTACTTATACTTGACTTTCCAGATGGCAAATATGAAGAAAGAAATTCATCCCAGTCTCCAGGAAAAAAAATCGGCATTGTACGTTTCTGCAAACCACGAATACGTTGAATGTCTACTTGACTTCTTTTTTTATGTGGACGTTTTTGCACTCATGCAGAGCAAGTGACATATTACAGCAAGTGACGTGCAGAGCAAGTGACGTAGTACGGAGTGGTCATTATTGAAAGTTACATGGTATAATAACCAGTATAAAGAACGAGAAAGTCGGGCCGCACAAATACCAATACCAGATATCGGGTCGATACTGACTCAAATAGCTGGATCAGGAATCATGACAATGGGGCCGATCTATTCAATTCAATTCTATGTTTATATACTATATACATTATATACTGGAAGTTTAATTCCTCTTTAAGTTTTGACTAATTTGTTGCTGCATTAAAAAGGTTTACACCTGAATTTTAATTCATGTTAATTCTGAAGATTTCTTTGCTAAGTTGTTGGTGTACGATTTATTATTTTAATAATAAATAACAATTCACTAAATTTCTGTGATGTTATTTATGTATTTTTTGTTAGATTTTGTTTTACAAAGTTAAGAAAACAATATTTAAGTCAAGCCTGATGTTGCCCTTATACATAAAATAATGATTCCAGTCACTTCCAAGCAGTCAGGCATACAGTTTATTAATTAAAAACTGGTATCGGATCGGTACTCTGTATCGGCCGATACCCAAAGCACAGGTAACGCTATGGGTATCGAGTCTGAAAAAGTCGGATCGGTGCATCCCTACGAGAAAGTCCACTAAGGGTGGGTGGGAGGTGTGGTAGATGGGTCAAACAAACACAGGACTTTCACCCTGGAGACCACTGTTCATGTCCCATGTGAAACCAAAAGAGAAACGTTGACTTTACGCTTGTTACGCAACATTGTTACGCAACATTACGTAAGAACGTCCGCTAAGGGCAGTTGTTATTTACGCTAGTTACGTTGTTACGTTATTATTTTAACACAAACCATGATCTTTTTCTAACCTTAAAGCTGCAGTGGGTAGAAATAGAGCAAATATGATTAAAAAAAAAGTTATTTTTGTAAAACGGTCACTGTATCCTGACAGTAGTGCATGAGACAGGTGTCTGGTGTCCTCCGGTGCTCCTAATGGCATCTGCAAGATTTCACAGACCGGAGGAAAACAACCAGTCAGAGCTGATCTGGAGTCTGCCGTTCAGCTTCTGTCTATGAGAGCCACGAGTCAATCTATGTAACGTATTTTTTTAAATTCAGAAACATTGACATTCTACTAATCCTGTGGTTTGCAGAAACGCCAACATTTTTTCTGGGTTGAAGAAATTAAGTGTGTATTCAACATGATGCAGGATTCATGGAGGGATTTTGTACTCACCATAGAGTTTCCAGTCTGTCACTGGTGACATTGCACATGCACATTTGAAGAGGCTGTCAGTAGACTTCAGCATCATTAATGTTATGTACGCTCCATAACCCTGCACAGACAGACATAAACTTTCATGGAACTTCAATGGTTTAATCCTTCAAGCTGTAAAACTATAAAAAAACAACAACCTCAAAATCAGTTATTTACTAGAAATCGAACAAAATAGCCTACTGATACAGGTCTCTAAAAATTAACAACTTTAGTGGAATGTAAAAAACCCAAACACGTAACATCACATAAAAAGGCATTCTATGTTTTTGTATAACATTGATTCATACTGTATATGGATTTTGCTCAGCGGCAGCAACATGCTAGAGGCCATGATTGAATTAATTTTACATCTAATTATAGATGAGAACATGGGCTCACCTTTCCAAACACTGCTATCCTTGTCCGATCAATATATGGAAATTTCATCATGAATCTGGAAAAAAAAGCACATACCATATGAGCTATGGTTTCAAACATATTCATATCATCTGAAGTTCATCTTCAAATTGGCAGAATGTTATAGGGTAGACATGATCAATCCTTACACCATATTTCTGTTACACCTTTGTATATATTGATTTCATTATATTACTTGTTTAATTATTTCTATTTCTGTGTTTACTAGGGCTGTGTATTGGCAAGAATCTGGTGATACGATACGTATCACGATACAGATCTTACGATTCAGTATATAGTGATATATTATGATATATTGTAATACTGTAAGCAAGGCAATATATTACGATATTTTAAATCTAATTTTGGGAAAACTGTCATTGTATGGTGGGATCTGCATTTGCATTTGTCACAGTCCCTGTAACATCCAACGTCATAACACTACTTTGAGAGGGCACATCTCTTTGCAAATGAAATAAAGAATTGACTGAGTTCATCTTTGCATGTAAACTATTAATTACAAATCAATACAGTGTTTTTGAGAATCAATACAGTATCACAAAACATAGTATCGCGATACTCGATATTTTCTTACACCCCTAGTGTTTACTGTATATTTGTACTTAAAGGAACACTGTGTAGGATCTGCTGGTATCCAGCGGTGAGGTTGCAGATTGCAACCAACTGAAATTTCTCCCGGGTGCCTAGCGTGTAGAAGAGCTACGGGGGCCGATGTGAAAACGTCAATGGACCTCTCTTGAGACAGTTGTTGTAAGACTAGCAATTGGAACAGATCCAGTGTGTAGTGTGTGTGTATATGGGAAGTGAGTGATGAAGCAAGACAGGTAAAGCGGCGCCGAAGGCAGCGACAAACGTTATCGACTCCGGCCCAAGCAGGAAAAGTTAACAATGTTTGGTTTGTCCGTTCTGGGCTACTCTAGAAACATGGCGGCCAACTCCGTGAAGAGGACCCACTCCCTATGTAGATATGATATGATTATACACTAAAGAAAACATACTTATTACTATTATATTCCATTTCTACCAATAGAACTTATTGTTACACACTGGTTCTTTAAATTAGAGAAGTTGTGTCACAAATCAGCAATTACATCTGGTGGAATTATGGAGAATCAGTGGAGAACTGCTTGTGTGTGAATCATCTGGTTGAAAAAGATTGATACCCTAGATTGCTGTGGTGGGGCAAATCAGTAATTTTTGCTAATTAATGCAAAGTAATGAGCAAATGTAGTTTGATGAGACCGATTTGTTTTGAAATTAAGGTCGCTGTAATCTCTCTTTGGCAAACCACTGTGAGCTGTATCTTGAGGTTAGCAGTAGCAAACCTGGGCTCTAAAGAGCTGAGTAAAGGAAGCTCTTTGTTTAAGTGAAAAAGAAGGCACTATCAAATCAGCTAAATTTAGAATAACCTTAAGAGAATCTTTTAAGTGATCATCATGATTAATCACATGTATGGTGGATGGATGGGACAAAAAACACAGGATTTTAATCCAGGAGACTGGAGTTCTCATCCCGTGCAAAACCAACAATGTGTAGTTGTCTTTGTGTTCATAGTTATTTTAACCCAAAACACGATGTTTTTCCCTAAACTTAACTGTTTTTTTTTTTTTTACCTAAACCTAAAGGGTTGTAGTTTTATTGCCTAAACATAAAGAAGTTGAAGTTTTGTTACCTAAACCTAAAGAAGCTTTTTCGTTTGTGTTCAAAACGTAATGTTTCATTCAGTGTTACATGTTAGATCGTGTTGCTTTTAAATTTCACTTTCACTTTTACAACGTAGTAGGCGTAGTAGGCCCCTAATGACCCAAATCTATGGTGCTTATAACGACTGATAACGCCTATTAAATGGCCTGATAACAGTCGAATCATGTGCAGCTACACTACATTTGCCCCATTTTTCATTCTGTAAAAATCCTCACATCTCAGCAATACATTATTCTGCAAAAGCAGGCATGATTGTAATGTCTTTAAAGTAAATTTTATTTGTGTGAAATATTTAAAGGGGCTATATGTAAGAATCAGAAATTGCTTGTTCACAGCGACACCTGTGGCCGCAATGTCAACGAAAGTCAGCGTCCTGTTGCTCGCGCTCGCGCGCTACATTGACATGAACGAGCACCGGTCTAAACAGTGAGGCGACACACGTCAGCTAACACACAATATCACTCTATATTTCACCTGCTTGGCAGTAATGTTAGCTGACCAGAGGAAGGTCTCTCCATGAATCAATGCTGATCCTGGTGTTGGCTTTTCCTCCCGATCCGGAGGGAACGGAGGGAACGGAGGGAACGGGGGGGGGGGACCGACACCCGGTCGGGGGGGGGGGAGACACCGACACCCGGTCGGGACGATAACGTAACTCGCTGCGGAGCCCCGTCACTTCACAAGACACGGGAAACCTCTGTTGGTCTGGAGGAGCTGCAGCAGTTATTTCTGCAAAAACGTCCACTGCACATTCACTAGATATTCTCAGAGCTAAACTAACTCTTCTGCAGTGTGTAGTGTGCGCGCGTTCACGTGGAGGTGGAGCGAGCCGAGCTGGTGAGAGCGAGCGCGGTGTGCAAACAGGCAGGAGCAGAGCTGCTGCGCTCTCGCGTACCCACACGCGAGCGCGCATGGGAATCCGACCCGTTAAGATTTATGCGCGTGATAAGTTACAAATAGTCCCTTTAATGTCTTGAGTAGCAATTAACAGATTAAACACATAACCTGTGAAATAATGACATTGGCTGAAAACTGGCCAGAAATTAAAAGAAAGCCCAGCAGAAGTATGGAGAAACATTTCCTGCTGGTAGACAAAGGACATCAGAGCAGAGAAATAATACAACAGGGGGAATCTAGTACCACATTGACAAGTGCAGACAATTAAGATGCATGAAAAGAGATTGCAAACAAAAGCAATGCCAGCTTTGTTCCTTTTGTTTTCTCCTCCAAGGAATGAAAAAAAGCTGTGTACATGTCCATCAAAAGTGTGATTGGAGATAACAGCTAAGAAGAAAGCAGCAGCTGCAACTGGCAAGCCTCACAACCACCATGTTTTCAAATATACATATCATACACAGGATTTCGTAAAATTTCTCATTTGAGACAACAAGATGGTTTGAAGTAGAATAAAGTGAGTTTGATAACATACTCTACTGCTGCAATCTGGTCCTGAACATCAACAGTTCCCAGTCTCTGGTGAACCTCGTGCAGGATCCTCTGACCCTGGAAGCCGCTGCCCCGGCCGTCTAGACGAGCCACGATGACGCTGTCTGAGCTGACCAGCACAGAGTCCCAGCTGAGAGAGAAGCGGTCAGTCACAGCCTGACCACCAGGGGCGCTGTCACTGAACAGAGCACAGGACATACAAATAAAGAGCAAAATCAAACTGCTGGAGCTGAAGACAAAAAATCAATAGGGTTTTAGTGAATTTGTAAAAGTGCCAAGGAGGGTTATGTTAGTTTCTTAAAAGATGTGTTTTAACGTGGAGAGCTACTAAGTAGCCGGGTTTTTGGTTGGTCTTTGTAAATAATGTAAGTCATGATTGCTTTAATTTGAAATTTGAAACTTGTCAACAAATCCATCAGAGACCAAAACCGGCAGTGTGTTCTGACCTCCGATCCCTGGCTGTGGCACTAAGCCCATTGGTTCCTTCTAAATACATAAACCTTGAAAAACTGCTCACCGTTTTTTTGGAGATATGGGGCACCTACATGAATACAGTATTGAATGACTAACTAAGGAGAGGCTGATAATGCTATATGTAAGATGTTATTTTCATGATGTGTGAGAGTCGCCTGCATTGTATGTTGATTATATGTACTTACATGCTGTTGTTTAAGTCATCATTATTATGATAAGTTTGTGATAAATGATGTCATGTTGGTGGTGATGCGTGGGACAGACACGGATATGATAGACATGTGGTCGGTAATGGCGACTCTTGCTGGGCATGTTAAATATATTACGACATATGCATGATAACTATGGGATGGTGACGTTTACCCAATAAGATGTTATCAGGATATGTGAGGGAGGGTCATACTTATTTAGATGTGAATGGTAGCAATGTGATGGGATGTTTGCTCTAAATGTCATTACTATTGGAAATGTGAGTAGCAGCTGTATATTTAGCAATACTTGCACTGGTTGTTACTATCATTTTGATATAGGAGTGATAATTATACTTGCCATGTAAACTAGTATAACGATGACACGAGTGATAGCAATATCATAGATAATACCATTGCTTACCCTGTGTGTCTATAATTTATTTTATTATTTTTTTCCTGTGGTCTTATTAGTATTAGGCTCAGTGATGTGTTTTTACTAGTTTTTGTACAACAAAGCTCTATGGCTCAGAGGAAGAAGATATATCAGGCTTTGACTCAACATTGCACATACATTTTCTTTTCTGTATTGCTCCTTGGATCAAGGCGTCAACCAAGGATTGTATAAGATAGACATTTATGTCAGAAAAAAAAAAAAATTTCATCAGTTTGCATTTCTGACATATTCCGAGGTATAATGCATCATTAGAAATGGAACGTACATCAGCAACAGTAGTCCATAGTGACGGGACTCAGAGAAATCTGGTGGATACGTGATCTTCAAAGGTAAATCTGTATAAAGAAACAAACAATTGTATCACCAATTCATCCGTGATTCACAGTAACAGTATAGAATCCAAGAGGTCATTCTCACCAAAATGTTCCATCTGAACAGCTCTGAAGTCAGTCAGCTGGA
Source organism: Sebastolobus alascanus (assembly GCA_916701645.2). Lineage (NCBI taxonomy): Eukaryota > Metazoa > Chordata > Actinopteri > Perciformes > Sebastidae > Sebastolobus > Sebastolobus alascanus. The sequence continues at coordinate 1,382,995 of CAKAOJ020000016.1, read as the reverse complement.
TCCTTTTGAGCTTCAAGGCGGCCTTCAGCAAAGAGTTGTTCCCAAGGATGTAGTAATCTGTAAAGAATGTGTTGGAAAGGATGAAAGAGTGCAAAAATTGCTGCCAATAATCAAAGTGTCACTGCATATAAGTGACCCATAAATAACATGAGGCTGTCTTTGGAACCAGCGGTATAATGAGATGAGATGGAAGGTGTAGGTAAGACGGATGAGATCTGAGTCTCGCGGATCGTTTCTGACATTGTTTCATTTTTCGTGGTCAATTTAAATGGTTCAGAAGTCTGAATACATTCCTGGATTTCATCTCTTCGGGGTGTAGCTGTTGCAAATAAAGGAGACAGTTGTAAATTGCAATAAGTGACGAGATTGTAATATGAAATATGCAATCAAAGATTATGATAAATCACCTTTTTAACAAAAGGTTTATGTGTTTTCGGCTTTTGAATCAAAAAGAAGGATTTGTGAAACACTGACAAAAAGCTGGATATAATTTGTGATTTGGGAAAAGAAACTACATTTAATTCAAACCATGATAATCATGGCCATTTGTACTACTGTTTTACTTGGATGAGCACAAAAAAAATACAGTCAAAAGGTTCCATTTCTAAAAGGCATTTTACATACAGCAGCTTGCTCATTCTGGCCTCAAAAACAGGAGCCCCGGTGTTTTCTCCACATGTAATAAACAATGACTCTGGTTTGTCCATTTTTCCATTCAAGCCATCTGAGAAGCAGCTAAATGAAATGGAATTCATCCAGCACTTCTAATGGAAAACCCAAAATCAATAGACGCCTCATTATGAAACCGCCAGGGGCCTTGAGTTCCCAGCTGTGGATGGAGGGCCTATCCAAATAACCCTGGGCAAATTGCTTGCTTTTCTGTAGCACAGCTGTTCAATTTTTAGGGGGGGGAATCTGATAGACATGCAGGCATGGATAACAAGAAGAAGCATGTGTGTACTGTAACATGTGTGTATGTGTGTAGCCTATATAGCATGTGTGTCTGTATTCACGCCTGTGGGAAAGGAAGAGGAGGGCAGAAATCCTGATTCATGAGCCTCTCTGTTGACCAAGATGAAGCTCATACGGTCTTTTCCTTTAACACTGATGGCACTGTTAGAAAGCCAGTTTCAAAACGGAAAACTCATCAACTCCCCATTCAAGTTGTGCCTTGACTACTGTACAATCTAATAGACTAGGACCTTGGCTTCAGCAACCCCATCAAGGCAATCACAAAATCAGCCGTCTATGCTCTAAAACAAATCACAAGAATTGGAGGTTTCATGTGCAGAAAAGGTGACATGTAGTTTTAGTTTATTTATAGTTTGAAAGCTTTATTTAACAACCTGGACACACCTGCAGAGCAGTGACCCCTACCCAACAATATATCTTCCTTTGAAGTTGTTTTAGCTGTAGCCATAATGCCCTTTTCAGGCATCTTCTTCCTGTGTTTACTTCTAGCCAGTCTCAGAGACACGCATTTGAAATGATTCATGTATATTACAGCTGCCGCTGGCACCCTCTCTTGTATATAACCCTTAAGCTGGGCATACACTGTACAATTTTAGAAATGTTGTTTTGTAACTCCTACTCCTACTGTACGAGTATATCGTTTGCGATGTAAAGCCAAAGCTCACGATTTATGTGCTCACACTTTACGGTCCGATCGTCAGCCACGACCTGAGTGCTCACACTGTACATGTAAAATAGAAAGAAAAAAAAACACGGCCCGTCGGCTCCTGTGAACCGTTATGGCAGTTGACAGTTGTCAATAAAGATTTGTTTTTTAAGCTCTGAGGCAGGTAAAGTTGGTTTGCTAGCAGAGGTCTTTACGGGACACAATACTAACAAGGCAGAAATGTGCTGCCTTGATCATCTGTGACATCCTGTCTGCTGAAACGTCAAAAAAAAGGCGCCGGCGTACAGTATATGGACTAGCAGGTGGCGAGGAAGACGAGGACTGTAAGGCTTGTCCATTTTGCAGAGAGAATTGGAGATGAGCTAGCTACGTTTTACTATATCTATTGTACGTTGTTATCTTGATCGCTACGCTCTGATTACTGTAAAAAAGTAGAAAAAAGGCACAGACGTTGGGGAATCGGCTCGTGGCTTTGCTTAAACTCTGCAGCCGACCAACATTTCTGACATATCAGAAATTTTTCCGACGGCCGTTTGGGAGGAGTTAATCGGTCCTCGTTACCCCTGTGCACCGCACGGCAAAAGACGCCTGATAAAGCCAAAATTCGGTCCAACTCTGAAATGAGTCGTGTGGCTCAAAATCTGGGCCAGAAATGGGAAAAAAATCGTTCAATGTATACCCAGCTTTAGAGGGCCCTATTTAAAGGGACAATTTGTAACTTATCACGCGCATAAATCTTAACGGGTCGGTATCCCATGCGCGCTCGCGTGTGGGTACGCGAGCGCGCAGCAGCTCTGCTCCTGCCTGTTTGCACACCGCGCTCGTTCTCACCCGCTCGGCTCGCTCCACCTCCACGTGAACGCGCGCACACTACACACTGCAGAAGAGTTAGTTTAGCTCTGAGAATATCTGGTGAATGTGCAGTGGACGTTTTTGCAGAAATAACTGCTGAACCCCCTCAGACCAACAGAGGTTTCCCGTGTCTTGTGAAGTGACGGGGCTCCGCAGAGAGTTACGTTATCGTCCCGACCGGGTGTCGGTGTCTCCCCCCCCCCTCCCGTTCCCTCCCGATCGGGAGGAAAAGCCAACACTAGGATCAGCATTGATTCATGGAGAGACATTCCTCTGGTCAGCTAACATTACTGCCAAGCAGGTGAAATATAGAGTGATATTGTGTGTTAGCTGACGTGTGTCGCCTCACTGTTTAGACCGGTGCTCGTTCATGTCAATGTAGCGCGAGCACAAGCGCGAGCGCGAGCAACAGGACGCTGACTTTCGTTGACATTGCGGCCACAGGTGTCGCTGTGAACAAGCAATTTCTGATTCTTACATATGGCCCCTTTAAACGATCTATAGCTCATGGTCTAAAGTGCATGGCACAAGTGCATTTTGGGCGTGTCCAACTCCACTTTTGCTTGTTAAGCAGCGCATAATCTGGGCTAAAAGTAAGGCGCAAGGAGCAAAGGGGTTTCATTTAGTCTCTTAATTAATCATAGGTGTGTTTTGGGCGTAACAGGAATCAAACCAATCAAAGTGTAATCTCCCATTCCCTTTAAAAGCCAGGTGCACCTGGAAACGGATCTGCTTGTGCGTAAAGTGAAAGTGCGCGAGCAGATGTATGTGGTCCTTGGCCGGTGGACTCTCTGCCTCCGCCATCTCCCAATCCTCTGTCCCATCAACAACTCCATTTGACTGCATATGGGAAACCGATAACCTATTTAACCGATGCATGCGGCACTGGGGGAACAAAATTCATTATATGATGCAACCCATGGAGGGCTCAGACCGGCTGAGCGGAATCCTCCGCCGAAGAGTATAGAAGCAAAGAGACAAAACTCCGGTGCTTTTTTGACAATGGCTGCTAGATGGAACTGCGGTAGCGCTGCCGCCATTTTGGACTAAAAACACCAATAAGTCTGTGGCCATGGATGTATAAAGAGACATCTGTAAATCAGAGGATAATTTTGTTTTAGGTAAATCAACTTCCCAGTACGAACACTTAAATAGCCCTCATTTAAATCATTATGTCCTAAAAGTTGTAAAATGAACTAATAGCTGAATCTGAATCTGAATAGCTGAGTTATTTTCCTCGGCATAATGAACGTGCATCAGACCCACAGAACTGCACCGCCCTGCACGCTCATATGGCATATCTGGTTCTGCCAGCTTCCTACTAGCTGTATGCGGCTATAATAATTAGATAAATTGGCTTTAATTCATCACTTTTATTATCTTATAATACACCCATGGGCTGTATGCTGTAAGCCTGTACCGTGAGGGATATATTACGACTCTGTTCCCAAACAACCGGCTATCGGCCAGTAGCTAGTAGTGCTAGTAGCATGACATAAACAGAATTTAATGGAGTTTTAGGTTATTTATTGGCATGCAGGGCAAAAGCACAGGACGGAACCTCTTTTACATCCATGGTCTGTGGTCTATTGAACATCCATTTTGGAGGTCCTTGACATGAAAAAGTTTGAGATTGCTCTCAAAATCTGTGCTGGATTTTTTCTAACTTCCATTTATGTCCATCGCTCACTTTATGCTCCTCTGGGAGGCAGCCGGGCAAAATAGTTTAATAAGTAAATTAGTAAGTAAGTAAATAGTTATAATAGTATGCATATTTATAATATTTGTATTGTTCAACACAGGTCATTTCAGTAGAGACATTAAAATTATAACAATAGAATATAAATAATTTTGTTACTTGTTGTTGTTACTTTGTTACTTTTGTACGGCAATTGTAGGCGCTTTCAGTCCAAAATGACAGAAGCGTAGCTCTGCTGCTGGGCGCTGATGTTGCAATGGAACGATCAACTGACTTTCACGTTTTATCAATATACTTTCTTTGCCTTTGCTTTGAGCCAGATTTCAGATAGGGCCCTTAGGTGTTTTCTTTTGCGCCAAGTAGGATATGTGGTTCCCAGTCCACGACTGGTTCCAGCCAGGGACTGTCCATCCCACTTCCTGCTTGGATGTTTGGAGATCCTGATTGGAGCAACACCCAGTCCAGCCCTCCAATCAAGGAAAAGCAATCAAGAACAACCTGTGATAAATAGCCGGCCAGATTGCCAGTCGTGGCAGCTGTGATTTTCATTGAACAGTGTGCCACTGTGTCTCTTCTGTGTTTTAAGCCTGATAGTGGTATTGAGGCTTCTTTTGTGCCTTTAGAATAGAGGCACTTTTTGGCTCATTGAATAATATGTCTGTGTAGAAACACTAGGAGCCGGGCTGCGGTTCCTTGTTTTTTTCATCCAGAAGGCTCAATTAGTGAGGTTTTAGTTGTATTTTGGTTTACTTTAGATAAATTAGTAGTAGCTCATATTTTGGTTATATGTATTTATTTGATTTAAACAGCAGCCACTGGCCCTTTCTTTTTCCTTCTTTGTGTTTTGTGGAATGTCTAAGTCCCTTGTCAATAAATAACTTTATTTTACCAACTCCAACTGGTTTTATGTTGCTTCCCCTTCCCCTAGCAAGCTGCATCGTAACAATGTACAATCACGTTTATTTGGACAGCTGTAGAAGATCACGCAGCTTCCCCGATATATATGCTGCTTTGCACGAGACCTCATTTCCCAGAATCTCTACAGCTGAGGTGGTGGGTGCACGCCCCACACAACGGTAATAGACACATTTATGGGAAATACACCAGATTGAAATAAACTGGCATAATTAAAATGGTCGTCCCATACCCGTCATTCCCACAAGACTAAATGGAGTCCTTACTTGAATTATTGAGGCTGTGTAAGATCACAGTAGGTGCTCCAGGACCTGAAAGGAAAAATAAAAGCTTGTGAGTGCCATTTAAACATTATCCTGTTACTCTGTAATCCTCACTGAAGGGTTCTATGCAGATAGTGAAGGACAATTTAAAAGCTATTCTTCAAACATTGTATACGGTAATGTATGACAAGGTTGCTCCTCTACACAGCTACACAACATTTTGTTTTCTCAATTTTTCTGGTCACCTTGCCGACCATACCTGTATCAATAAGGGGTTAAAAGTCACTCACATTGCCTCCCTAATAGCCTCAGACTGTCAAATTAAGTCAGTTCTTTTCCACATCCTTTTGTAAAATACTTAGTTAGAGGTTAATAGGATGGCAGGTTTGCTGAATAGCTCAGCTGCGGCTGAATCGCTCCCTCGGCAGCTGCAAAACACACATTCAAAACTGCATTCCTCCTGCTCTGCTTTCTTTTGTACGGAGACACAAACCGTACCGCTCTTACTTTATTTACTCTCTTGGACTTACTGTTGGTGGGCTGCATTAGCTTTGACCTTTGCATTCCTTACTACACTGGCTTGTGTCACACAGAGAAATGGTTTCATTATGTGCACCTGCTTTCAACACTAAAGCAATCAGAAGCATTGATTATGAGTTGAATTAAAAGGCTTGTGTTGCTCCTGATGAAAACCAGTGTCAGGACAAACTTGTCGGGGTCATGTGAACCTGGCCCTCTGAAGACAGCGAGCTTTCTCCATTGTTTTTATTGCTTTAGGGAAAGGGAACAGTGCTATTTTCCAATAAATCACCATGCCAAAGCCCAAATGCTTCTGAGCATGAAGCACTCTCATCTGCTCAAAATAAATTGAAACCACAAACAATATAAAGAGTTACCCTCTATTAAATAAGCTACTCGCCGCCCAATAACGCTACCTAAAAGTAATTATACACAATAGAGTGGCTGTTTAATTTTATGCCTCTCATTTGGAACTGATGAGAGATGAATTTAAAACCAGATAGTTGGAGGGTGACGGTTTACAACAGGCAAACCCTGACATCTGCCAGATGATCTCAGACAGAAAGTGGCTGAATTAATTAGGAAAATAAAACCCAGTAGAATCCCAAATTTTAAAGATTTTTTGAATCTATTATCTGTAACCATCTGCAGATAATTTTAACTGAAATGTAAAAGCTGAGGTTGTTCAAGTTTAGTGCACTCCAGTGTGTTTATTTGACCACATTTGTATATCATCATTCTAAATTAAAGCAGTAGTAGGAGCAAACATGATTAAAAAAGTTATTTTTATAAAACGGTCACTATATCCTGACAGGTAATCTGAAAAATATCATGTGCCTCTGTGTCCTCCGGTGCTCCTAATGGCATCTGCGAGATTTCACAGGACGGAGGAAAACAGCCAATCAGAGCCGAGCTGGAGCCTGCTGTCTCTAAGTAGTTGTCAATCACTCGCAAACTCTGTTCAAACGGTCAAACTTGGCAGTGCTAATCAAATATGAATCAATATTCTGTTACTGTAATGCCTATTTCTCGTGTAAAATGTTTTCAGAAACATCATGTAGTGTACTGTTTTGCTGTAAAATGAGAATCTTTGTGACCCAGCAGCCATGCTCAGATCAGTTGAGGAAATAGCAAGTACCGCCCACCAGCCGGAGCAAACTTTCTCATTTTACAGCTAAACAGTACACTGTAAGATGACTCTGAAAACATTTGAGGAGAGAAATAGGCATTACAGTAACAGAATATTGATTCATATTTGATCAGCGCTGCCTAGTTTGACCATTTGATCGGAGTTGCGAGTGATTGACAGCTGCCTCCATTGAATGAACAGCCAATAGGAACACTCTCATTCTCAAATTACCTGTGTTCGGCCAAAGTCTCCGGTCAAGGGCTAGATTTTATAAAGCCTGAAAACAGAGCCATGAGGAGGTGCAGAAGTCTAGTTATCTCTCAGAACACTTTAATTACATTATGCTGAAAGGTTATTATGGAATTTTTGCCCAATGATGTCAAAATATTCTGCCTACAGCAGGTTAAAGTTGAGTGATTTATGCTGTGCAATGAAAGTGTAACCTCTGCATCACAAATTGGAATTCATATTATTTCACAATGCACACAAAAAAATACATTTTCTGGGAAGATGTAATCACCACTGAGTCAGCTTTAATCTACAATGCAGTGATACTGCAGTTATTATGATCCAAAACAAGTTGGAAAAGATGATTACTCGAAAGCAAGTCCACCAAAATGAGTTGTACAGAGTGATTTAAAAGATGATGTAGACAGGTCATTTCAAAAAGATCGAGCCTCGATGACAAATAGTCTTATTGTAAAGCTTGACTCATCCTGTACTCAGAGGCGTATTTATTCAATTGTGTAGTGTGTGATGTTGGAAGTCCTCTACAGTTGCAACCTGCTCCATAATGCTGAGCTTTCTTTGTCATGCCCACTTTTGAACCCACCCTCATATTCCATTTCACTTGGAAACACGTCAAATTGTGGAAGCTAAAGATGCTCTAATTTGAATTCAATAGCAGACACTGGAAGAACCTTAAAGGCAGGGTTGGTAGTGCTGGTCAAATACATTTTTGTTGTAGTTGTTGAAATTATCATTACATCCCGACAGCAATCAATAAATCAAATCCTCTGACAAAAAAAAAAGAAAGAAAACTTGTATCCATGGCAGTTGCAGGACTGTAATAAACCCGTCCATTCATTTTATTTGGCCCGATTGAAATGATTGGATGAGCTACATGCCCGTCAACCTACGTGCACTCTGCCCGTACACTCATGGCGCATCACCAGAGTCTTCCACAAGCTGCTAGCTGTGTTAGCCATGTTGGTTGTTTACGTTCATAATGATAATTTTGGGGGAGTGGCTTTGGAGGGAGGCCTGAAGAGACAGACTGTCAGTGTTGCCGACTTGGTGACTTTCTTGGGTCTTTAGGTTAGATCATTTTTTAAAATCTAGTGTACTCTAGTGCTAGTTTCTCAGCATTACCGACCCTGCCTTTAAATCATTGGATGTCCTACCTTTACAGTGGAGGATAATGTGCTGGTTTGAGGGGCTGATGTCAGCATCGAAGTACAGACAGTGAGCTTTATTTAGCTCGCATGTCAAACACCGTCGTGGGAACAGACCCACAGTTTTAACACTGAGGAGAGGAGATAATAAATTAGTAAAGCAAGACAAGGCACACACAACTTACCTAAAAGTAAAATATTGAGGGTAATGCCGGCATTACTTTATCTTCTTATCATGGTTAAACAGTCCCCTGAAGAGACCAAAACCAGCAATAAAACATAGCCAGCTAAATGTATTACGTGTGTCGTCACAACCTCATGCAGGTTACAGAACTTAATTATCAAAATTGTCCAAAAACTATTCAAATGTATGAAATATGAAAGAAAGAATTCAAGTCAAAGTAACAAAGTAGGGTCGAGGTACAACGAGTAGTGGATTAATCAATTAATCAATTGACAGGAAGTTAATTGCTGTTTTTTTCACTATTTTCTGGCAGTTTATAGACCATACAATTGAACAATAATTGGGAAAGATGAATCAATGATGAACATAATCATTAGTTGTAGCAGCGTAAACAAGGAACCGAGGTTCCTGAGCATGCTCAGTGATGTCAGTCTGATACAGAGGTACTATGCAGAGACTGATAATCCAGTTGCCAATTTATTTCAGAATAATCTATGTTGGTTGTGTTTATTAAAATGAAAGAATAAGTTACCAATTGCAATGGTTGTGTTATGTTTTGGATAGTGTTTAAGGTGGAGCTCTATGGCACTAAAGAGATAGATATATCAGGCTTTGGATACACAGACAATGACTGTTAGCAGGATAAATTCACTGTAGGTAATTAAAAGATAAAATAATACCAGCCTTATCCTTTAATGTGGGTGTCTTCACTATTAATAAAAGAAAAATTATAAAAGAAATATAGAACAGACATAAAGTGATACTCCGATAACAATATCATGTTAATATGAGTGCCTTGTGGGAGCATACTTGCCAACCTTGAGAACTTAAAAATAGGGAGGATTTCAAAACCAAAACAGGAGGTCTAGGGGTCCTCCTCCAGGAAAATTAGAGTTTCAGAGACTTTGTTTCCTGCATTATGGTGACTTTTAAAGAATGAAAATAGCAAAACATGAAGTATACTGCAACGGCCTACTTTTAATTTTACTTTTAATTCTCACGATAGAAAACTGAATAATTTGCCCCATTTGTGTAAATCTCTGGTATAAACTAATATTCATTGGTTTTTATTCATTCATAATTTTTTTTCCCCTGCTTGAGTATTTCTTTATCTTAGAACTCTCCATTTCTCTCTCCGTCTCTCACTCACTGAAGGCCCTTTCAGACACAACGTGACAATGGCTCCACTGCGCTCTGAAACCCATTATTTCCAATGGCTTGCGCCAGCATCCAGCACAGCCCTTGGGTGCTGTACGCTGTGATGTGCGGCGAGCGCAGCTCAAACCGTGTTGTGTCCCAAGCATCTCTTCCACTGGGAAAGGGCATTTGGTATAGCTTTATTGTCGTCCGAGTAGAAACAGTAGGGCTTATACACGCTGTAAAGTGCCAGAAACAGGTTGTGACGAAAAGGGAAAAAAAGGTGTGAAAAACTGTCATAAATCGGGAGAAATACGGGAGAATTGTGACCCGGGAGGAAACCGGGAGAGGGCAATGTGTCCCAGGAAAATCAGGAGGGTTGGCAAGTATGTGTGGGAGTCTTGCAAAGATCTTGTTGTGTCAACTTGTCGAATTGTCACAAAATGAATTTTCCTAAAAAAAAAACAACTTTGTACACATTTGAAGCACTGTAAGTACAACAGCTGTCAACAGCATGTGCAAAACAAACCTGAAAAGTTGTCGTCTTCGTGGTGAACCCTCTGTGCTGAGAAAATAACTGTAAAGAGCAAATAACATCAATAAGAGCAAACAGGCATGCTTAACTTTATTATCTCTTTCAATAAGTTGAAGTCACACATCTAATTAGCAAACCACGCAGTCTTTTGTTTATAGTATGAGCGTGGTATCCATGGTGAATTGAAGAGAAAATAATGCAATTCAGGATTCACTGTCTCAAATGTGACTGTAATGAGAATCAAAGCACAGACCAGATGCTAATTAATAAGAGAATCTACTGTAGCATGCATCATGTTTTTCTCTAAGAAATGTATGCAGACTTACAGGTTGTCAGTGGTCTCATCATAGGCAATGATCTTGGTCACCTCCCAGTTCCCTGATGTTAGATGTCGAACTTCATTTTGATCTGCTCTGAACTGAGAGAAACAAAAGAAGATGAGTACAGATAATTTGTTTGATTATGCTCAGGTCTTATTGTATGCTGTGTATTTGAAACTGTCAACCATATAAATAGCAGCATCAGTCATTGGTTCAAAGCCTATACTGTAGGTGTTTAATGATGACCTATGTGTATGCTTTCCTGACAAGGATCTTTTGTAGTCATCAGTCTGTTGTAGTTGTAGTCAGACATCTGTCTGTCCCAGGCAGAGGTGGAAGTAGCATTACTGGTCATAATGCTACAAAAACCGTACGGTGTGTTCAGACTGAAAGCGAAGCCAGTTAAACCCCCCATTGCAGCCGATTCAACTGTTATCAGGCCATTAAATAGGCATTATCAGTCGCTATAAGCACCATAGATGTGGGTCATTAGGGGCCTATTACACCTACTACGTTGTAAAGTGTTAAGTGAAACTTAAAAGCAACACATTCCAACATTGTGTAAAACTGAATGAAACGTCAAGTTTTGAACACAAACAAAAAGGCTTCTTTAGGTTTAAGCAACAAAACTACAACTTCTTTAGGTTTAGGCAAAAAAAAAGCATTTACTTAAGTTTAGGGAAAAACATCGTATTTTGGGTTAAAATAACTACGACGTCCACCCCTTATGGAGTTTCACGCTGTCTATACTACAACACTTGACTTCCGCTTCTGCTCCTTTTAGAATTACTACGGTCGCTGTCGTGTTCTTTCATACCTTCTTTCGGTGATCTACCATGTGAATAGATGATAAAATCTACTAGTGGGTGTAGTAGGGCCCTACTGACCCACATCTATAGGGCGTATAGTGACTGATAACACCTATTTAATAGCCTGACAAAAGTCATTAAAATTAGTTTTGGGTGACCAGGTTGCAAACGAATAGTGCTTGACCACATACAAACAAACACAGGACGTTTACTCAGGGGACCGGCGTTTGTGTCCCGTGTGAAACCAAAAGTTGAGTGATTTTTACTGACAACATTCTGTCATGTGATGTTCTGTCACTGGACACTATGTTACTGAGTCACATGACGTTACGTCTGTAGCTTACGTCATGTTACAAGCATACTTCATTTAAGCCGAACCACGATGTTTTTCCTAACCCTAACTAAGTGGTTTTGTTGTCTACCGCCACCATTTCACAACGTTAACCACGTGTTACAGCGTTTCATAATGTTAACCACGTGCAAACCTTCAGCGTCAAGATACTTCGCAAAACTTCTGCCCAAGCAGCAAAAGATGACGGGCGGAAACACGTAACTGCGTGTGACTGTTCCAAACCAGTGAGAAAGCAGCAAGTTAAGCTACTAGCAAGAAAGCAGCAAGAAAACTTGGATATTCAAGACATTCGTTGATGGAGTCAAGACGAGACCAAGTATTTGCCTTTAATTTGGTACAACGAAGTATACAAGCAAAACTTTGCAATTCATATACATTTGGAGCGGCTGTGGCTCAGAGGTAGATGGTAGGTCATCCACCAATCTGAAGGTCTGCGGTTCGATCTCCGGCTCCTCCAGTCCACATGTCGAAGTGTCCTTGGGCAAGACACTTAACCCCAAATTGCTCCCGAAGGCTGTGCCATCGATGTGTGAATGAGTATTTAGATTAGATCCTGAAAGGGCAGGTTGGCACCTTGCATGTTAGCCTTTACCATCAGTATATGAATGTGTGTGAATGGTGGAATGTTGACATGTAGTGTAAAGTGCTTTGAGTGGTCAGAAAGGCGCTATATAAATGCAAGTACATTTACCATTTACCATATCGTGAGCATGATGTTCGGTTGTTTGAGCTGGACAGAGCGATCAGATCTCAATGTGGACTCCGGAGATGCATACTGTATTAATACCAGGTGTAAATGTAATCAGGTTAAATCATCTCTAGATACAATCTGGATACGGGACGCATTTTAATGCGAGGTGTAAAGGGGGTCATAGATACAATATGACTGCATACAGAGTTGATGAATAGATGCAAGTGATTGCAAGCTCTTAAACTAAACACACAAAGACGCAGGCATACTCCACACAAACACGATTGTTGCTGGTGCCAGACGGTACATTTGCTGTTTGGTGCAAATTAACATAGTTCTGGACAAACACTCCCGGCAAAATATGCTTTGCGTTAGGTCTGAACACACCTTTAGGGAAGAGGCTGGGTGGATGGTTTGGCATGCAAAACTTGATTATTCTTTTTCAAGAATCTCTACTAACATTACTGAAATCCAACATGCAACCTGTGTATTTCTTTGGATACGGTTGGGGGTATTTTAGTATCTGCGTTGATGAGAACAGGCTCTCTTTATTGGGCCTGTGCTGTTTGGTAGGAAAGTATCATAAATCATTTGAGAGAAGTTTCTTGATTATGGCAACACTTCAATTAGCAGCTCAACAACAGCATGACAAATAAGGGCTGCTGTGAGTAATTTCCTCAATTTTTGGTTAAGCTATTTGAAAGTATACACTTGGCTGCACATTAAATAAAACAGCTCTATTAAAGCAGTGGCGACACACAACATCCATCCTGCTAGAATCAAGCATTTAGCCAGATCCTCTGGGTGTGAAAACTGTGGCTGTATGAACTTAAGGGTAAGTGACTATAAACTGGACCTCCACCTGTGTGGTGAACATGGCGATGTGATGGAACTCTCCACGTCCTCCTTGTTTGACCGGGACACTCAGGAAGAATCTGCTGCCATCTTTGGAGAACACCGGTTCTTGGTTCTGCAGAAAGCAAAGATGCATAAACTCCACAGCATCAATCAACACATTCCTATTTAAGGCTGGATGTAAACATTGGACAAGAATCAGATTTTCCAACCATGTCTGATTTCTGTTTATTGTTGTAAAAAGGTGTGACGCATGATAATAAGTAACCTGTTTTCAGAGGCTTGCAATATGTATACCCTTGACTTCAACAGCATGAACACGTGGATTGAAATGATGATGAGTGATCTGCAAATGGCCTCTACAGTCAAACCACTTTTACAGCCTGAAAGTTGTAATCTGCAACATCTTTATTTTAATAAATGTCTATTTTCCTGTTATCTAGGCAGCTCTAACGGTGGATGAACCCTTTTCCAGGAAGGGAAAAAGGTAGTTAGCATTGACGGCAGCTGGACGGCAGACTCCAGATCAGCTCTGACTGGTTGTTTTCCTCTGGTCTGTGAAATCTGTGTTTGTTTTTTCAGATTACCTGTCTCATGCACTACTGTCAGGATATAGTGACCGTTTTATAAAAAGACTCGGTTAAAAACCGAGTATATGGCTGGACCGTATGGTCAAGTCTGTGAATTTGTAGCTAAATTGTTATACAAATAGTCAGTGGTCATGTCTATAATGTTTTGTGAACAGTTTTTTCCACTTATATCTTAATGTTTGATTGAAAGCCAACTTATAATGAAGCAAATGGCATTCAGTAATAGTAAATGGTAACATTTACTAGTCAGTATATTGTACATTTTATACAAGGTGAAAAGGTATTAGCATGACATACAGTATGCAAGGTTAAAAGTATTTCAGTTTTTTATGAAAGCATGTGTATCAAAAGCATTCATCAAGTGGTGTGTAACAATATATACATACTTAGCGAAAGTTTATCAGAGTTGAGATATTCCCGCTGTCATCACTGACGTTGTTGTCGCTGTATTTATTCCTAGATGGAGTGTTAATGGAGCAGCTGCAATGTTAACGTAGCCTGCCACTGATCGATTCGAACTCCATTCAGAAAACAAGGATTTTAAAAGTTGTTTGCTTGTCGTCTTGCGGACAGACCCGACAAAGCATGAATTCAGACTTTTTACTAATCAGCATCGTTATGTAGTTATTTCGGCACACTTTGATCCGTTTACAACAACGTCGCTGCCGTATTCATGCCTAGATGACGTTATGTTGAGTGTTGATGGAGCAGCTACAATGTTAGCATAGCCTGGCAGTGATCGATCCGAGCTCCGTTCAGAAAACAAGGATTTTAAAAGTTGCTTGCTTGTTGTGTTGCGGACAGACTTGAATTCAGACTTTTTACAAATCGATATATTTCTGTTGTTATTTCGGCAATATTTTTGATCTATTTATTGCAATTAAATCACAGCACAGTCTGTTTATTTTGGGTTCATACCGCAGTAGCGACGTGTAGCTGCTAGATAGTCAGTTCATGGCGGAAATGGAGGAAAGCGAGGCGAAAATTTGTGAACATAACGTAACTTAAACGAACATAAACAATAGCACATGCACAACAACAGCGCTATGTAATGTTACATTGAACCGCTGACACGCTCCCCAGAAAACGTAAACACAGAACTGTTCTCCGCCTTTTCATTTTGAAAGAGCAACGACCAATGAGGAAGCTCCAGCAGTCGGCCGACCAATCCTGTAACTTCATCAGTCAGTCACTCAGTCAGTCAGTCAGGGACAGACTTTTGCGTCTGTAGGGCTGGCCCTCTGCGGTCCAGCCAAAAATCCGTTAGGAAAGGCCCACTCTCTACACTGACACAACCTAACAGTCAGTAAATGAGCATCTCGCAGATTACGAGCTTAACAAAGACAGGCAGCTCTGTATGCCAAGATTGACAAGTGGTTAAATCACCCACATCGCTACAGCCAAACATGTACGGCTGCAGGGCTATATGATCAAATCCTGCCAGAAACGTTCTCTCCTCGGCCTCCATCTCTGCTTCCCAAGTAAATAAAAAATGCTAAAGCTGAGTGTAGACTGCACTCTCTCCTTTGGAAGAAAATAAACAAATAGAGCCATATCTAAATGTAACTAGTGGTACAGTGTAATGCTTCAGCCTTGCTGGCTTTTATTAGATGCCAGGTTATTGAATGTCCATGGCTCTGTTGACATTACTACACAAGCGATGGAGTTAAAACAAGTAAATTTCACAGTGCAGTCATGCGTTCCAGAAGTCCATTCTGACAAGAAACATTTCTTGGAAACACTGATTTAAGTGGCAGCTTTGGTTTTCAAATGAACTATACACCCAGTGCATTTCAATATCTCCAAGGAAGGCTCTATTCTCTGCTCCTAAATCCTACAGGTGATACTGAAGCCACAGGTCCCTGCTGCTTCCAGAGTCTCAGGGTTTCATCAGCTGAAGAGAATGATTCGAGGGGCCGACGTGAGTCCTTCTTGCTGCCGCTCATCCTGTATTGAGGCTGTGGCGGCTGGTGGGGAGGACAGGAGGAAAACCAACCCATTGTGTCATGTTATTACCTCCGCCAAGGCCGAAGGCCTAGGAAGGAGGTTATGTTTTCATCGGCGTTGGTTTGTTGGTTTGTTGGTTTGTTTGTTCGTCCGTTTGCAGGATTACTCCAAAAGTCCGCAATGGATTTGAATGAAATTTGTTGGAGGGCTGGAGTGTGGCACAATGAACGATCCTGTCGATTTTGGTGGCGATCCGGATCATGATCCGGATTCAGGAATATTTTTAAGATTTCCGAACAGCCTGAGCATTAAGACCACAGGGTATAACACATGCGCAGTGTAACTGATGACGCGTTGATGACGCGTGACCCCGCCTTGTTCTTCTGAGAGCAGAGAGACGTGTGTGGATGTGTGTGCGGAAGCTGCTGCCTGTCCGCGGTGAGAAAGAAAAAAGCGGTACAGTAGATGACGGGATGAGAGACAACGTAGTGTAACGTTATACAGACATAACAAGGCTGCTGAATGAGAGAGGCATCCGCCGATACGTTACACAGAAACACACTGTGTTAATAATAAGCCGACCACCTCACGGTACCGCCAGCTGTGAGCTGGGATCTGTTTTTAAAGTCACGCGTTGGCGGAGGTCCTGCGCTCTCCGAGTGCATTTCTAGTTTTATTATTAATTATTTCTCTTATTTTGCACTTGTACCTCCATTTCATGTATGGACTCAGATATACATAATGTGCTCTCATTTTCTCTAATTTTTATGTCATATTATGGCTTACATGGGATTCAGATTTTTAAAAAAGTTTTATTCTGTAAGCACTTTGCGCTTAAGTTTGACAAGTGTTATGTAAATAATTGTTAATATTATTATTATTACTACACTAGTTGCATAGGTTACTTATCTCTACTTTCTTATGTAAAAGGAAAAATTAAACAGTAAAACAATGGCTTACAAGATGTACCTGCAGCCTCAGGAGGGTGTGTAATGTGTCACTAGAAGCCTGTCTGTAACTGCGCGTACAGCAGTCCGTTGCCCACACTGGGATCCTGTCCCAGTTGAGTGCACCGCACGCCTCTGTAGCTCCGCTGTGGGTCCAGCCCGGACAGCTGACGGTGAGGCCCGAGTATCAGAGCTCTCTCCATCAATTCCCCGGCAGGGTCAGACTCCTGCCTTACACCCCAGGCAGCATCGGCACTTGCTCAGCTGTCTGGACTGACCCAAGGCCGGATACAGTGGTGTGAAGCGGCTACAACAAGCTAACTGTTGCGTTGGCTAACACTAGTAGCTAGCTACAGCTCAATAAACAGGCCTAAATAAAAAAGGATTTCTTTTGTTATGTGTTTAAAAGTAGTTCACAATTGACAAGTTATAATTCATTTTTTAATATGTATGATACTTTACTGCCAGTTCATCACGTACAATACAGTGGTAGAGATTGAAGATTTTTCGACATTTGGACATCATCCTTGGACCAACGTGATGTCAATCTTGTATTCTGCTGATTGTTGATTGGTAACAAGCCAAGGAGGATGACCTCCCTTGGAGCGTCATTTTAAGTGTTTTGGCCAATCAAGAATAAGCATGAAAAAAATGAAATGCATTGAACTGATAGCAGAGGTCCCGTCTCAAGGGAGGAGAGGACCTGCTGTCCTCCTTTACCCCCTACGATGCCCACAACCACTTCACACACACAGGCTGCCCTTTCCCCTCTGCACTGCAGGTGTTGCTGTTTAGGCATCTTAATCATAAATGATAATGAGATTTGGTAATGGTTTATTTCAACCAATTACTATTTTTTTTATATTTTGATCTCCCTCTTGCCTCTCAAAAATAGAGGAGGAGCAACCTCCTCTGCCTCTATGGACCAGCCTCCACTGAAATACATAGAGACTGGGTGGGAAATAGGTGAAAATGTCCTTAATGTTTTGAAAGATACTGAGATAGAATGAATAACATCAAGTGAAATTACAGCACTGGAGCACATGCTTTCTAAAATATTAAGTATAGACCATGACACATGGAACGGAGAGCACTTTACCTGCTTGGAAAGCCAGAGCTCAGAGCTTTCTTCATGTCTCTGAAAAAGATGGAAGAGCAAACTGTCAGTCTGGTGTTAATTCACCCATCAGCCTTTCTTTCTGTGTCCTGCGTTATACTTCTACTTGGTGCACAGAGGTTTTCATATAGTGAACAATAGAGCAGTGTTGTCGATTCAGTGTAATCACATTCTTTCTCCCAAAATGACATTCCTTTTATGTCAGCAGAACACTTGTGAAAGTGTTGTATTTTTTATATTTTGTAAAACTTATTTTGGAATAGCACTTCAGTGGTATATTTTCCAGGCAGAATAATCTGTCACATAATGGACCCCTTATGTTGTCGTTTATTTGAATATGCCACTGGGGACACCATTCCCAGTTTGAGCCATCGTTTCAAACCAAACATGCCTGAGAAGGAGCCAGGGCTTTGGCAGAGGAGGCTGGACGCTGTGTCCAGGCCTGAGCTAAGCTGCCTCTTGGCTGGGGGGCATGTTTGTTGGTGCAAATCACACCAAATCAGGAACCACAGAACTGGAGAGCGGTCTGTGAGTCCCACAATTCAACTGCGGGGTTAACAGCGCTCTGTGTCATCCAATTGTGGAGTTTATTCCAGCTGCTGTGCTGTAATTTCAGCAAAGTTTTCTTAAAAAAATGATTAGTTTAACAGTTATGGTCATTCCACAAAGTGGCAAAGAGAAGTTCATCCGTATGTCCTCGTAACCAAGAGATTTAGTGACTTGGGACTACTCGCAGGGCTAGTTGGTGATCGACTGTAGCTGGTAGCCAGTCAGGAACATGCTAGTGCTGGTCAGTCACAATAACTATCTGAAGCTGTTTCTATTGTCTCTTTAATGTGCTGTTTACTCCTCCCTGGCATTGTGTTCTCACCACTGACTGTTCGCTAAACCCTGCCCTCAAACATGATTGTTCAATCATAGCTTAGCACCCGTAAGGCAGAGCAGGCCTGTCTGGGATTTATTCATATAGGCTACACAGGGCAAGTTTAGGGCATATAGGCGAGTGCCTAGGGCGCCACTTTCTGGTCGTCCTTTAAAAAAAAATAAAAAAATAAAAGAAATTCTCATTTACTAATTTTCTGCATTGAGGTAATAAATGAACAAATAAATAAAGAAAGACATACACTTTTCACCCCTGTAACTCTCATTGTAGTGAAACTGACTAAACACTTTCAAGGTAACAATATCAGGGACCAATTGTTGATTTATATCATAATAAATATAGTTATTTATGAAAATAAAAATAATAATTTTTGTCATAAAACCATTGTGATGTCTGATATGTGTTGCGGTTTACGGGGCAAGGGTTAGGGCTCTGAGGGGCTGAACCCTAAACCTAGAGCGGCGCCGCCAGCGGAGGCGGGCTCCAAATTCGAATTTCGCCCAGGGCACCAAAAGGGCTAGAGCTGGCCCTGAGGCTACAGCAGACGTCACTAATAGGCAGACAGTAATAGGCGGTCAGACACCGTCCTTTCCGGACCCGGACTTATAACAAATTATTTAGAATTATTCAATTCTGACAGAATGTTTTTATTTTATCCTACAAAGCTTTTCTAGCCTTACGGCACGTTTAGCAGCCCAAGAAACTCACAGACTAATTGCATGTGTTGTAAATCATCTCACATGATGCAACTCAGCCAATGAAATCTGAGCAATCTCATAAGCATTGAGTCACTGAGTGATAGACACAAACAGGGGAGAGAAGAGATGAGAGACAATAGTCAGAGAAATAATAAGTGAATCAGAGAATAGTGATTTCACATGGCGTGCTCTAAAAGTAGAATGTAGACATCAAAAGAGCTTTTAATCAAGATATTCATTCTTCAAAACCGGCATGTCTCATATGTTCTGAGACCGTGGCGATTATTAAAAGCATCAACGTGACACGCCACTATGAGACAAAGCACAAATCTTTTGAGCAAACATACCCACTCAAAATAAACAATCTAAGCTGCTACTTGAATATGCATGGCACTGAATCATAACACATTTTCTCTAACTTTAAAATTGAAAGCTACAGCTGGTAACTTTAATAAAAAATAACTTTTTGTCATAACTGCTCAAACTGTCACTATATCCTGACAGTAGTACATGAGACAGACAATTTGTGAAAAGAATTATGTTCCTCTGTGTCATGTTTGATCACCGCTTCCTAGTTTGACAGTTTGAACAGACTGACAGCTGTGTTAGAGACTCCTCAGCTCTGATTGGTTGTTTTTCTTTGGGCGTGGCGGAATCTTGCAAATGCCATTAGGAGCACAGGAGGACACAGAGGAACATGATTTTTTTTCACAGATTATCTGTTTCATGTACTACTGTCTGGATATAGACCGTTTGAGCAAATATGACAAGTTATTTTTATTAAAGTTACCAATTGAATATCTCTGGGCTACAGTCTATGGGAAGGCGATACCACAAAATGTGGTTTCGTTCCGATACAAAGCACCAGGGCCAGAATCACTGATATCAATATCGATATTGACACTTGATGACTTGATACTACTTAAAGGGTAGAGTCAGCGAGAAAGACCCTGATATTTGAACTCAACACCCAAACAAATACCCCCCTCCAGATTTACCGTCCCTCTCGCTCCCACTGCCTTTCTCTTTATACTAGGACTGTCAAAGTTATTGAGATAATAACGCATTAACGCAAATTTGTTTTAACACCATTAATTTCTTTAACGCATTAACGCAATCAATCTTTTGGAGGTTGTATGCGGGCTCAGTTTTAAGCCTGTTGAGAAGGAGATTAAATAACGCTCCAAGTTTACGCTAAACTTTCCTACGCGGAAAAACTGTCCAATTGCAAAGGGGTCCCTTGACCTCTGACCTCTAGATATGTGAATGAAAATGGGTTCTATGGGTACCCACGAGTCTCCCCTTTACAGACATGCCCACTTTATGATTATCACATGCAGTTTGGGGCAAGTCATAGTCAAGTCAGCACACTGACACACTGACAGCTGTTGTTGCCTATTGGGCTGCAGTTTGCCATGTTATGATTTGAGCATATTTTTTATGCTAAATGCAGTACATGTGAGGGTTTCTGGACAATATTTGTGTTGTTAATTGATTTCCAATAATAAATATATTGCATAAAGCAGCATATTTGTCCATTCCCATGTTGATAAGAGTATAAAATACTTGACAAATCTCCCTTTAAGGTACATTTTGAACAGATAAAAAATGTGCGATAAATTTGCGATTAATCACGATTAACTATGGACAATCATGAGATTAATCGCGATTAAATATTTTAAGCGATTGAAAGCCCTACTTCATACACCATGGCCTTTCCCCTGTCCTGTGCAAATAGAGTTATGTGGTACAGTCCGAGCCTCTTTGTTTGTTTCTCTCTTACAGAGCCAGGGTTGTGTGTGAACACCGAACTTTTTTTTTTCAGCGCACACACAGAACGGACAGCTAGCAGACCGTAACTGAATTTGTCACAAAGTGTATTGGATTAGAAGCAATGACTCCACCTTTAATGTTAACAGCACCTGGTGTATTATCATTTAAGAGAAATGTGTCTTGATTTATGAGGTGAATGCATAATTAATAGGCTACTTCTGAATTCTTTTTAATTACCACCAACTAATTTGTCAAGCATGAGGCATTTTTTTTTATTTTCCTACTCTCTGTTAATTAATCACATGCATGTTTAAACACAAGACAGTCTCAATGGTAATTCAACAAATGTTCATATTGTGACTTCTCAGAGCTAAAGAGGTGATCTCAACAGCGGCAAAGATCTAGATACTGCAGCACTAACATGAGTGTTCATGTTCCCAGGATGGGATCCAACGTGATGGATGGATTGTTTTTGGCATCCATCCTATTGATGCTAGTATTGATACTCAAAACAAGACTTTGTATTGGTAGTATCAATTCTTTGGGGTTGATCCGCCCACCTTACAACCATTTATCTACGAACAAAAGTGTAAGGAATGGACTTTACAAGATAATGCTTGTCAGCGTAACTGCTGAAAAGGTTAATGAGTGTCTCACAAAAATACTAAAGGCACTTGTACTTTCTGTCTAACATGAATAATAGATGCCACTGTTCTTACTTAGATCCCACATAGCAGATGCCAACCACTCAGTGGATAAAAACAGGAGAATGATTTGAAATGGCAAGAGCTCGTGAAAAAGTTGAACTAAACAAGTGCTTGGAACAAACACTTGACAGGTTGGAGTGTTACCTAGGAAATCAAATCAGATATAATAAGTCAATAAGTGTTACCAGGCTTCATCAAATACAAACCTTGCAACGAGCACTCGACTTGACAAGGGTTACATGAAGTAAATGTGGAGCATCATGTTGCATTCTAAGCATTTATTAAGCCGACAATAGATTAGATGATACTTTGCCAACGTAAACACAAAATCTCCTTTTCTACCCAAGGACACGCTTCTTTTCCTCTCTCTCTCTCTCTTACACACACACACACACACACACACACATACCGTGACGCAGGCTCCGGTAGTGGTGTCACACACAGTCAGGATGGAGATGTTCTGGGCCCGGTTCAACCACCTGACAGATGTCTTGGTCTTGCTGATCCACTTCACCATGGTCACATAATGCTCCCTTATGAAAAACAATAGAATTATTGTGGTTATTTCAAGTTATATAGTTATCTGTACACGACACACAAACAGAAGATTACGGATGCACCGATGTGAACGGAACTTGGCGTTCCCTACCAGATTTTACAATGGCGGTGGCGTCACAATATTTCTCATTTTACAGCTAAACCGTACACCACAAGATGATTCTGAAAACATTTGAGGCGAGAAACAGGCATTACAGTAACATAATATTGATTCATATTTGATCAGCGCGGCTCGCGAGTGATTGACAGCCGGCTCTCATAGACGGCAGCTCGACAGCGGACCTCAGATCAGTTCTGACTGGTTGTTTTCCTCTTGTAAGAGAAATATTTCAGATGCCGTTAGGAGCACCGGAGTACACAGTAGGACACAGAGGAACATGATTTTTTGCAGGTTAACTGTTTCATGTACTACTGTCACGATATAGCAACCGTTTTATAAAAATACGTTTTTTTAAATCATATCTGCTCCAATCTCGCATACTTTAGCTTCAAGGGTTCCTCATGCGTCGTTATTTGACGCCGAGGGGCATTGACCAAGCGTAGCATTTATATGGCACCTTGCTAGTCTTCTGACCACTCAAAGTGCTTTACACTACATGTCAGCATTCACCCATTCACACACACATTCATACACTGATGGCAGAGGCTGTCATGCAAGGTGCCAACCTGCCCATCAGGATCTAATCTAAATACGCATTCACACACCGATGGCACAGCCAGAATGTTAAGGAGACAGGGCTGCCAAAACAGATGCTAGAGGGGTGCCTAGAGCGCCATAGTTTGAAGCGTAAGTCCACCAAGCTGCAGTATTTGATGAGTTGGGAGTGATAATCTGTTGGTTATTTACTACTAAACTGCTCACTAAAATTAACCTGTGCCACACACATGTAAAAGGTGTACTGAGCCGTGGATCAAACCACCGACCTTCCAATTGGTGGGTAACTTGCTCTATCTCTGAGCCACAGCCACCATATTTGATGCATTGATAAATAACATTACTGAAGATGAAAGTTTGTAATTGAACCAAGGATGCAGTTTAGTTTCTCAGCGTCCTCACAACTCTACCAAATTACTACAGTGTCAAGCTGCTGCTCTTCAATTGCCATGTCTCTTCTACACAGTCTTTTCATGGTAATACAGTAAAAGAGATGTCTCTGTAGTGGTCCAAAACTCCAGTCCAGCACAATAAAAAACATTTATACATGTGGTGCAGAGAGACGGAGTAGGAAGAAGTCCTGTTGACATACAGTCACAAGAGATTCATTAACAGCCAAAAGATTGAGTTCTGGCATTCAGTGATGGGATCTTATAAAATCTGATGGTTATCATGAGATCTCTAAAATACGTTGAAATGACAAATGCAGCTGCATTCCTTGTGACATATTAAGCCTCATCAAACTCATGCAGGCTGGGATTTGCTGGTCATAGTTTGTCCTTCAGTTTGTTAGCTATCCTCATTGAGAGTAAAAGTTAAAGCTACTGTTACTGCAATGCAGGGGCACAGCAAGCTGCAGTGCACACCATTTCCCAATTAAAGGTGCCGTGTGTCTAGTGAGCAAAAATTATCATCTGAAGTTTAAAATGTCAAAATTCTCCCTTTCCAGTGGCACAGCAGCTGATGCAAAACTTTGACAAACAAAATGCAGCTCTTCTTACCGTAGCTTGAGCGTCTCTGGAGGCATGAGCTCCAGCGTGTGCGTCGGCCCGTAAAGATTGACTACATAGAGCTTCACCACTGGGTTGGGTTGGCCCGCCTGCATGCAGAAGCAACAGTCCAGACTTTAGACAAAAGCCTCACATCATCAAATGCTTTATGCAACATCCAAAATGTGACTTATAAAGTGTGACTTATAAAGTGCTGTGTAATGATGAAGTTATTTTGGAATAATTCATAGAGAACATTGCTTTAGAAGCCCCTTTAAACTCTTTGAAATGCACATACAGTTAAGACAATTATGCATGTGTTGTTATGCAGAATTTTGTGTGACAAACTAAACAGCAGACTGCTGATTGAACATGATGCATTGGAGAAACACTTCACTGAAGCAATAAGAATTACAATAGTAAAGAACGGGCATTTGCATTCTGTCAGTGTTTTTATTTGAACATTGTTCTGCAAATCCACGAGAAACCTTCCCTCAGACATTATAACACTGTTGGGATCAGTGTTGTATGATGTTAAATGAATTCTACACGTGAATTTGGGATTCTGTGTAGTTTTCTTTTTCACGCCACCTGCAACAACTCGCTCCACTTTGATTTCCCGTGTTTCCTAAACAAATGCCTTCTGCTGATGCGAGAGCCGTATAGAAAGGTCTAAAGAGAGAACAACAGGTGTTGCTTTCAATCAAAGATGGGCAAAGCTATTGTAGCTAGCCAACTACTTTGTGTATTATCTGTGCATGATCACTGGGGTGTGTGTCATTCTGTTCAAGCGAGGCTGCTGTCAGTGGGGAAAATTGTGTCCTGCCTCTTTTACAATGTACATGCTCCCCGTGGATCGTGGCGGCTCTACACAGACTCTGAGAGACTGACAACAAAACCTGTTTTTCTCTTAGCTCGCTGATTTCAAAGTGAGTTGAAAATGTAAAACTGGGATATGAAATTGTTGTGTATGTATGGAATGAAATATATTCCACTGGAATCACAAATATTGCAATTAGTCCAATAGCCTATATGTTTTGAGAAACAATTTTGTAGAGAACAGGTATAACATTTCATACTGGTCTTGTTCAGATGTATTT
Source organism: Sebastolobus alascanus (assembly GCA_916701645.2). Taxonomy (NCBI): domain Eukaryota; kingdom Metazoa; phylum Chordata; class Actinopteri; order Perciformes; family Sebastidae; genus Sebastolobus; species Sebastolobus alascanus. The sequence goes on along the minus strand of CAKAOJ020000016.1, from coordinate 1,357,738 downwards.
GCCTATAAATTATCCTATGGGCATGTTTTGTTAGAAGACAACTGGGTTCACAAAATAGTCTTAAAATAAAAAACAACAACAAACCCTAACAGGGTAACAGGGTAACAGGGACAACACATATCTTGTTCATCATATTTGCCTGGAAGCATGTCTAATGGTAATGTATCCAGTGTGTAAACTGTGCAGTGATATTATGGCATGGCGTGTGTCTTCTAAACAATGTTTACCTTAGGGTATGGGTAGTGCTTTCCTTTGGGGTATGTCATGCCGGTGAAGCGAGGTAAAGCCATGTTGGGCACCAGACTGTCATTAAGGACAAGGAAGGCCAACCTCTCTCCATCAGGTGACCACCAGTGGGCCACATGGGTCTGGAGGATCTCCTCTGTTTGGAAGGAGACACAGGATGAGCTACATTCTTTCATCAAATCAATCTTGAAATTTAAGGATCAGAAAGTATGATTTTTACATTCTTATGACACAAAATAAGTGGGGCTGTCAATCGATAAAATATTTAATCGCGATTAAACACATGATTTCCATAGTTAATCGTGATTAATCGCAAATTAATCACACATTTTTTTATCTGTTCAAAATGTACCTTAAAGTACCTTGTCAAGTATTTAATACTCTTATCAACATGGGAGTGAGCAAATATGCTGCTTTATGCAAATGCATATATTTATTATTGGAAATCAATTACCAACACAAAACAATGACAAATATTGCCCAGAAACCCTCACAGGTACTGCATTTAGCATTAAAAAATATGCTCACATCATAACATGGCAAACTGCAGCCCAACAGGCAACAACAGCCGTCAGTGTGTCAGTGTGCTGACTTGACTATGACTTGCCCCAAACTGCATGTGATTATCATAAAGTGTGCATGTCTGAAAAGGGGAGACTCGTGGGTACCCATAGAACCCATTTTCATTCACATATCTTGAGGTCAGAGGTCAAGGGACCCCTTTGAAAATGGCCATGCCAGTTTTTCCTCGCCAAAATGTAGTGCAACCTTGGAGCGTTATTTAATCTCCTTTACCATTACTGATTGCTACATTGTTATACTTCACACATAGAATTCAAAATAAAAGGAAAAAGAAGGCAAAACAACACTGCAGTTATTGCAGTCGCTTGCCTTTTTGTAAGATTTACATAATATTCTTTTCTCCTGAGAGATTGGTCTAAGTCGCTCAGTGCATGCAGTGTGTATTTACTTAAAGCCCATAAACGACTCCTCTACACCCAGTGGGGCGATATCTGCACTAGAACAAACATTATGAATATTTAATCACTGCCTTTTACAAGGTCATGTTTCTCAACACAGACATTTACAGTTTAATGAGACAGTCTGCCAACACTTTGAAAATTAAGTTAGATATTATCTTCTGTATCTGTGCAATAAAACCCACTGTGGCAGTGCAGTTTCTCAACACGCCATTATCAGACATCAAGTTTGCCATTGAGATTCTGGCATGGTTTCTTCAAACAGCTACCATGAAAAAGTCTGAACGGCACGCTTTGACTAGTTTTGCCCTTAGACTGAATGATGTACCTTCATAGAGCCAGTCAGCAATCCCATTGAAGATGATCCCTTCCTTCCCTGAGGATGTCAGCCTAAGGGAGTTACTCTTGACATCTGATTGGTAGTAGATGTTATTTTCAAATATGTAGATCTGTAGAGAGAAAGCACACACAGTCACGACTTAAATCTTATATCGTGAGAAATAGAGAAATTCTGCGAGAGAGGAGCATCGGTGCACGGCTCCAAAAGTTTCAAGTATGTGCCAGATTTCAGGCTTCACAACTTTAGCACACATCCACTGGATTAAGAATTATTATATTAAATACACACAGTATCTGCTCAAGCTTCCAAACTATTCTTTTAGGATTAAAGGTGCAAGGCAGTATCGGTAAATCCATCAAGTGATTAACTCTAATGTACTGTAAACTGTATTTGTGGAAGTAAATGTGTTACTCCTCCAAAGCAGTAAGCAGCAAATTAAAATCCCAAACCCAGAACCCTCTACCTGAAGGGTTTTCAAAGTCTGACACTGCGCCCCCGCCCCCCCCCCCCAGACAAGATTGAGCCGCCTGCACCTCCCACCACACCCTACCTCCGCTCTAATTCAAAAGGTCTTCATCACACAGTAGATATTTGTATATAGGAGTATTCATGATGAAGATTTGGAACTACAGTTCCCATGATGCTTTTCTCTGGGATGTAAACAGGAAGTGTAATGTTTCCATGGACTCAGTGAATTACACTGTGGGTTACAACTTGAGCGCTGTTTTTTTAGCCTATATTTGTTTACATTTTGGCAATTTGTCACTATTAAAAGTATGCCGAATTAGCTATTAACAGTATCTCAGTCCCTCCAGGATTTCACAGGCTTTTTTGGGATTGTTGCGGCCTAAAATGCCTGATTTCGCAGCAGCTTTTTGAAAAAATTGCAATGCATGTTGCATGTTCCATGGTTAATTAAAAATCAAAGGCAACTTGTTCCTGTGAGAATAAAACTGCAATGTTTTGAGTGTTCTCAGTAACCTTACTAAAAAGGCTCAGTATTTACATGCTTTTTTGTGAATGAAGAAGTGCACCTGCGGTATTTCCCAAAGCTCACAGTCAAAACAGCATGAAATATTAAAGTGCACAGAACATTCATATTTGTCATTAACAATTACAAACCTAAAACATTGAGCCCGTTCAAAAGCTTAAATGTACTCTACAGTAGAGATACACCGATTGCAGTTTTGATGGCTGATTCAGAATTTTTATGAGTTTGATCTGCTGATTTCGATTTACTTTCTAAGAACTGTAATTGACAGCAAAGCTCCAGAATAACTTTTATTTTATCCTTTTACTTTGTAATTGTCATCTATAGTGGTTATTTGCATAAAAAAACACAATTGATTAGGAAATAAAACACTGTATTTTTATTTAAATATTCCTTTGATAAAAAATAATTATTGGCATTAGTAGTTTTAATTATATATTCTAAGCTGCTTAGAGAAGTTAAACAGGCCATTATTCCCTCTCTATTATCTATCTTATATTTCTGTGAAAACATCTCCTTCAAACAACTGGATTTATTCAAGTTTCTCGCCAAAAACTACATTTCACAAGATTACATTTGAACATATCATGCCAGCGTTATAATTTACCTTCAACCAATTCTCATTTTTACCGAGCAGAGCTTGAATGCACAATAATGTACTCAATGGAACCTCTGTTAACAGAGCTCTTCAGCTCCGTGCTGTGTGCAGACGAGCCGAAAACTGTGATCACTCTGAGCAGCATCATGTGAATGAATACAATATAATAAGTGTCTGAATAAGTTAATTGTTTCAAATGATTTTAAGGTTGTTCCTTCACTGCTTGTATTGCAGTTATTGCGAGCTTTATGTCTCCTTCACTCATGCTGAAGAACTTCCACACCAATGACATGTTGTTTGTGTGACTGTAACGTTACTGTCTGTACCGCTGTGTGCCGACGTTAGAGGCATACGTATGTAAATGTGACTGGCAACAAATTTTAAATATAACACTGACACTTGGTTTAGCCACTGCCCTGCACCTGTAAGAAACTAGCAGCAGGTCCTGAGTCTATTCAGTGCAATGAGAGAAGTGAACGTGAGCACAGATTATGACCGATCTTCACAAGAAGGAGGAAGTGAGTTGGTGAAATGGCACTGCTATCATCCGTCAAATCTGTGGAAAAGTTGCGGTGATTGGACAAATTTGCAAGGTCACGCAAAAATTACAGGGACTGGTTGAATTTTGCGTGAATTGTTGCAATCGCAACATTGCCACTTCCTGGAGGGACTGGTATCTGTTTGCATTTGCCCATGGATGTACAGTCAGCGATCACTGGATGACTTTGATATTGAAGAAAACTGAGAGTGCTACTGACATTTCCCTGTAGAAAAAAACAAACGCTGGCCTTAGCTGATACATGTCACAAAATACAAATCCAACTAGTCAAACAAACATCTGTCAACGTTACTTAGACAAAAGCCTGTCTAAGAAACAGAATATTCCTTTGGCCTTTCCAAAAAGGCAGAGGTCTGTGGTCTTATGCGATCTTACACAACAATTCATTAGCAAAGAGCCTCTCTCTGCATTGACACAACCTCACAGTCCGCAGGGCCTTCTGCTGTCTGTCTATCTGGCATCAAGATATCATCGGTCCAGAAGGCAGTCTATGCATGTGCTAAAAGGTTTAGAGAAATGATAATCTACCAGCAGACTGCAAGAACCAAGTTCTATTCGGAAATGGGAGTGCTCATTACTACAACTGTGGGGCGATTATAATCAGCCATTTGAGGTTTTATTGCTGCAGGTTTGATCAAATTATAGAAGTGTTTTAGAGATCTGGTTCTGGGAAATAGGACATTTAGATATTATTGTTTTTTTTATATATGCTACCACCACAAAGACTGAGATTTATTTCATTACCTCTAGATGACATTGCTTCAATTTAAAAAAGTAAAAAAAAAACAAGTAACTTTGGCAAACAAAATGTTTTGTGAATGTCAAGTAGTTCCTTTTCAACTATATTTGAACATTATGCTGCGTTCACACCAAATGCAAAGCAAATTTTCGCCTTGCGTTACTCACGTGAGTTTGATCAATTCAGGATCAATTGTGTTCATTTGCATCACTCGCACTAGACGTGCCGGAGAGGAGGAGGGGCTTAACTCCATGTAGATACCAACAATTCATCATCCATGGCCGAAAGAACCACTATTGCTGCTTTGTACATGTTTTGGAAGTCCCAGATACGTCATCATAACATCAGCTGTATTCACTGTAAGCAAGCCACACGCTGCTACAGCGGTATGAACCCGAAATAAACAGATCGTGCTGTGATTTAATTGCAATAAATGGATCAAAAGGATGCCAAAATAACTACATACAATCTGAATTCATGCTTCGTCAGGTCTGTCCGCAAGATGACAAGCGAACAACTTTTAAAATGCTTGTTTTCTGAATGGAGTTTGGATCAATCAGTGCCAGGCTATGCAAACATTCTAGCTGCTCCATCAAAACTCATCATAACGTCATCGATGCATGAATATGGCAGCAACGTTTTTGTTCTTACCATAGACACATATGTATACACAGAGTTTCGTCCGGTCTCTACAAATACGAGGTACTATAGTAGCTCTGGGTGCCCACAGACGGCTTCAATATTTTTATCCTCCATTTTTGATTCAACAACTTCAGGACTTCAGTTACGACAGGAGGAGAATCTCAACGCTGATAGGCTGATGCCCCATTATAGTCAATCTCTCCATATTTCCCAAATTCCACTTTTTGTGGCTCTTAGTAAACCATAATGGGAATTTTGTAGTAAAAAGACTTTTTTGGCACTAAAAATCTTTGGGAAAAGGGGTTACAGGTGGTTACCGTACATAAAGGTGGATTAAATAGACAAGACTAGTAACTCTGGAAAATGGACAGAACATTGACCATGACCAAAATTATAATTTACATAAGAGGTTTTTGCAACAGTGAGGCACGCCTCCCCAGGGCCTCCCCAAGGAGGCAATTAAGTAAACCCTTACTTTTAAAACCCTTAGTCCGGCCCCGATTGCCGCACCACGCGTAAAAGAAATGTCAGTCCTTCTCTGCGTCATAAGTCAAGTCAAGTCAAGTCTTAACACACAGACATGAAACACATAATTTTAGATTGAGTGGGACTTGCACTCTCCAATATCTCTGATACCATTATCCCCATTACAATTAAACATTCATAAATCTGCCTAAAAATCATAGAAAAAAGCTCCTTATAACTCCAGAACTTTCCTAAGAATCATCATGTTTTTAGATTTCTTCAGTATCAAAGTAATCCTGTGATCGCTGTCTGTACATCCATGTGGATAATGCAAATAACTGCTAATGGCTAATTTGGCATCATTTTAATGTGTGAATTTGTCAATGTAAACAAATATGGGCTAAAAAATGGAGCTCGAGTTGTAAAACACTACTCACTGAATCCATGGCAACATTATAATTCATGTTTGCATTTGGGGGCAATCTTATCTGGGGGCCAACATTGTCAGACTCCCTGATATGAAGTCAAAATGATCAAAGACATTAACATAACGCCTAATTAGGAAACTTGCGACGTATTGCCATGTGTGTCCAATGCATTGCTTAAGACGTAATGAAAGAATGGCCCTAATTCATATTCCAAACGTAACTTTCTGGCATCCTAATGAGAATACACAAATTCCCAAAGAATTGTTAGGTACACACGTTATGTCACTGTTTCCAAAGATGCACTTCAGGCTAATGATGCTGCGCATGCTACTCGAGAGCTAGAAAGCCTTCACATCTGTCTAGCTCACACATCCTTATCACCATAATGACTTCCTAATGGAGTCGTGTTTGATTTATGCTCAAATATTACACGCTGAAATTTGCAAATGTGGACAAGGCAGCTCTACTGTGCTTTAGCCTTTTAGCTGTCAACAAAAAGTCCTCCCCATCTGTCCGGTATAGATAAATAAAAAAGGTATGATGGGAGAAAATTTGCATCTAATTAGGTTCCCTCAAAAATTGAGGTACATTATGAATAGAGCGGGTAATTCTAATACGAAGCACATGGCACTAAAAACACTTTTTTTTTGTGTCCTCACAGTTCAACTACACATGCGGTAAAAGCAGGAACACACACATGTCATCCAGGCCTGGAGCTGAGCATAAATTCATATTTTGTTGGCTCCACAATCACAGAGCTTTCAAATTACTGAGTTTTATTTTTCTAAAGAAATTCTGATGCCAGATAAAGACTGTTGGACTCAGCAACAAATATGCTGGAGTTGAAGGCTACATTATAAACTAATGATTTTCTGTGCTTGCCGATTTAATTACATTATAAAAGGAAAGCAACCTCATTTGCTTTGGTTCAATGTGTTGTCATTAATCAGTTGGAATTGGTTGGTCTGGAAAAATTGTTGGCATTCTACTTTTGCATGGTATAATAATGAGTATAACAAGCAACAAAGTCCACTATGGGCAAATGGGAGGGTCAAATAAACACAGAACTGTCACCCAGGAGAGTGCCGTTCGTGTCCCGTGTGAAACTGAAAGTCAACATTGACTTTACGCTTGTTATGTAATGTTGCTTAAGAAAGTCTGTTAAAGGGACTATATGTAAGAATCAGAAATTGCTTGTTCACAGCGACACCTGCGGCCGCAGTGTCAACGAAAGTCGGCGTCCTGTTGCTCGCTCTACATAGACATGAACGAGCACCGGTCTAAACAGTGAGGCGACACACGTCAGCTAAAACACAATATCACTTTATATTTCACCTGCTTGGCAGTAATGTTAGCTGACCAGACGAAGGTCTCTCCATGAATCAATGCGGATCCTAGTGTTGGCTTTTCCTGCTTCAGACTCCCGAACCGGAGGGAACGGGGGGGAGGGACGATGACACTGACACCCGGTCAGGGGGAGGGGGACACCGACACCCGGTCGGGATAACGTAACTTGCTGCGGAGCCCCGTCACTTGACAAAACACGGGAAACCTCTGTTGGTCTGGAGGAGCTGCAGCATTTATTTCTGCACAAACATCCACTGCACATTCACTAGATATTCTCAGAGCTAAACTAACTCTTCTGTAGTGTGTAGTGTGTGCGGGTGCACGTGGAGTTAGAGCGAGCAGAGCAGGTGAGAACGAGCGCGGTGTGCAAGCAGGCAGCAGGAGCAGACAGCAGGAGCAGCGCTGCTGCGCGCTCGCGTACCCACACGCGAGCGCGCATTGGACACCGACCCGGTATGATTTATGCGCGTGATAAGTTACATATAGTCCCTTTAAGGGTGGTTGTTAATTATTTACGTTGTAACATTCAGTGCTCGAAGTGGGCCGGTATTCACCGGTACACAGTACCGGCACTTCTTCATTTTACTCCTTGGGGTACCGGCACTTCTCACAAGCTGGCGGTACTCTTCTCTGCCGCACCTCATAAGCTGTATGTACAGTAAAATAGGGGGGTTCAAGTCCTTTTTGGAAAATAATTAGTGAACTGTGACAGAACTTTTTTATTTGTGAACAAATATAATTAATGAAACATAAGTTTTCTGAATCTGCTCTTTTGATTTATAGAATGTAATTTTACAGAGGAAACCTTTCCAGAAGAATTGAATGTTCAGACGAAGGTGATGATGCAAAAATCTTAAGTTTAACAATCAATAATGATATGTGATGATTCTATAGTAATCAATAATGATATGTGATGATTCTATACTTATATGTTGATCATTAGGTGTGAAATAAGGGACATATAACCATGTTTGAAGAAAAGTCCAGTCACATACTTAATGTAGAAGCTCTCCATACCACTGCATAGGCCACACTCTAACAAGAACATAATTCTGAGCAACTAGGTAGATAGTCGCTCCCTGTGGGTAGATAATCACTGCGCTGTTTTAATAAAACTGTTCAATAAATCGATTAAATGTCACACACCCACATGCAACTGCATCATAAAGTTTTAAAAGATCTCCATCGAGAAGTCCCAAACATACCGAGGGCAAATAAGCTCCTTTTTAAAACCGTATGATTAGATACGGAACCACCTGCCACCATTAAAATCGAACCAAAGGTGATTTGTCAAAACCATGGGAGGGGCTCCAAGCCCCTCAGAAACTGTATAAAGACAGCACATTTTAACTATATGAGTTCGTTTGCTACCGGTACGGCTCGGGTTATGTTGTGTTGCTGCTTTTGATCACAATAAACTCTGCTTATTGCAACTGACTTGAACCTCTCCAGTGATTCATTGGGCACCCTGTGTGGACACTTTTGAACAACTTGAACAGACATTTTTGAACAACTTGAACAGTCTTTTGAACAACTTGAACAATCTATTGAACAACATGAACAGATTTTTATAGAAGGTTGATCAGGTGTTTCTGGACTCATCTGGCCCATGTCTGGAACGTCCGCTTCGACAAAGGCTGTGATAAATAATAAAAATATTCATTTAACTAGTAATAATAATGGTCCAGAATTATGTAAAATTGTATAGTTTTAAGTCAAAAACCTTAAAATGTTGATGGGCGAGGACCCCCAAACCCAATATCTCCTAGTATCTTGTATTCACTGTATAAATTCAGAATGTGTCTCTGTAGAATACGTAGGAGCATCCTGACTGGGACACTGGTCCTAAAACCTGAATGAAGAGCTCACACACCTCAGCTCTGCATGCATACCTGCCTGTCTGGCTGGTTGCTGTTGATTCCAGGCTATAGACCTATAATATATTATAGAGTGATGCTGTAGGCTACAAATAACACAGCAAAGCACTTTAACTATAAACACTATATACAAACACACCACCTTAACCGACTGACACAGTATAACATGCTAAAAGAAATAATGAATACACTGGAATAAGTCGCAAGAGATTGCTGATACACACGCCAACTTGTGAATATGAGAGAACTGGCACTTATTTTTTTTCCACTTCAAGCACTGGTTATGTTATTATTTTGACACAAACCATGATTTATTTTTCTAACTTTAAAGGTTCTCTATGGAATATCCAGAACATTAATATAGCAGCAAACAACTATTGTCTATGTAAAGATATAGAGGAATAATGTCTACCTGAGCAGAGAATGAAGCCAATGTGCTTTGTTTGGGCATTGTGCTTTTCTGCAAGCCTGACTCAAGGATGATATGAAATGTATTTCTGAAACTTATTTTTGGTTCACAAACATCGACATTCAATGTATCCCATGGTTTGCAGAAACGTAAAATGCCAACATTTTTTTCTGGCAACTGTGTTGTAACTGCAGTCAGACATCATTTTGGAAAATGCGGTTTTCATTACAGTTACCTTGAAACCTTGTATTTTTGAAAATAAACATGCTTTCACAATGACTTAATTACTGTAAGCTTCAGCAGGTATGAGACATAGATAAGTAAATGTATAGAAAATAAAGCATGTGAATTTAAACTTCACTAACCCTGAAATGCAATAAAGTTAATGCAGGCAAAGTAAGATGGTGCTGAAAGGTAAGGTGAGGCTGTGGAATGTTTTTCTGTTTGTTCTCACCAGTTGTTGGCCTTGAACTCCCCAGGCAGCATACTGCAGGACCGAGTTCACCACCTCAGGAGGGTCCAGCTCCCAAACCTCCCTAAAAACGAGACAACAAGCAATGTCATCACAAACATCTAGTGGTGGTGGTCATGGGCCGCTTGAAGGCTCACAAAATGAAACAAAAATGCTGGTGCAGATTCTGAAATGTGGGAATTTCTTGGTCTCACATTAGAGTAAATTGAATATGTTTGGGTTTTGGACTGTTAGACAGACAAAATAAGACATTAAATTGGGCTCTTTTTACAGTTTTCTAATGTTTCATAGACCCAACGATTAATCAAGAAAATAATTGGCAGATTAATCAATAATAAAAATAGTTAGTTGCAGCCTTAAAACACACATACAAATATGGCCTGTAATATAAACACAGCAATGCCTTTTAATACTAGCTAAGACATATTAAAATGAAGAAGCGTGTGATTACTGAGTATATATTAAGAGGCAAACCTATGTGAAAACAAGACTCGGTGTCAAAAGATAACACAAAACACTGCACAGTGAATAAGATTCAAAAGCTGAATTGTAGTATATATAGTATACAGTCAGACATAAATGTAGGCTAACGTTATGGGTTTCATTTTGTGAGATACCCGTAGATTAAATATGCAGTTAGCCGAGGTTTTCTTAGTATTCCGTTAGCATAACATTTGCTATCTTTGTTAGGATGATTGTGTAGGCATTGATGTTGCCATTTGGCTTGTAGATCTTAATGTCATATACCAACCCGTTTGTAAACTGGACATCGCTTTCGAAAGACTTACATATTTTGAACTGCTGACAGGTGTTCACTAACGCCAAAACACATCAGTGACTGTAATGGGTGGCAAGCTGTCAAGGTCCTTCTAACTCGTAAGGATGGATATCATTAAATCACTTCAGTTTTGTGATATATCGCCCCTTTGTCTCTGACAGCTTCTCTTTATATGGCTATTTGTCTTTCTGCACATACTTTATAAATTTCTGATGATGAACAATTGACAGATGAATAGACCGGTGAAAGATAATGACATTCTACCGTAGCTCCGTACGCTACCTTCCAAAAATGGCGGCGCGCATCAGAATGCTCCGCGATTCCCATTCCCTATATGGCTAGACCGTGTATGGTTAGTCTGTGAAATTGTGGCTAAATTGTTACAGAAATAGTCAGTGGTCATGTCTATAATGTTAAATCCAGCGGTACATGTCCACCAGGTCCGGCGAGGACACTAGAGGACGCGCTGCTCCACTGAACTGGCCGTTTCAAGCAGTGATGTACCCTATCGTGGAATGCACCTGATTGGTCCCTGTTTTTTTGCTTGCCGTTTCAAACAGGAAACAACATGGCGGCCTGCTCGTAAACTTTCTGTTATTCCGTCTAAACAATCCACCAAAATCTATTTCTGAAAACATTTTAAGCGAGAAATAGGCGATGTCACTGTTGAATCTCGTTACATTTTAGAACTAGATCGCCTAGTTCGACAGCTTGGTCCAAGTTTCATGAGCCGACGCGTCGCGCTGGACTGGCTCATTCGCATAAAGGACTGTTCTCGCCTTTTCATTTTGAAAGAGAAACGGCCAGTGAGGAAACTCCAACACTTGGCCGACCAATTGTGTAACTTAATCACTCAGTCAGTCACTCACTGACAGACTTTTGCGTTTGTAGAGCTGGCCCTCTGCGGTCCACCCAAAAACAGTTGTTGAAATCGCCAGTTTTTCCCTGTGCTATAACACATGCTGTGTCAGTTTCTCTTGGTCCAACAAATTCAAATGAGCATAAATTGGCAACAGACCCAGAGTCTGATATCAGCACAGAGATGACCAAGATAAAAAGAACATGCCAGAATGATGCCCCAAAATGGCTCAACATCTGAAGAATTTATCACAAAGCCTCCTAAAATAACACTCATGTTCATGAAAAGACAAATCCCATCAGCTACAGTATATAAAGATTTAATCCTCTCCGATTAGTATTGGGAATCCTGCCCGTCACCGTGACTGACGGGACTGGCAGGATGTCTGCATCACAGCATGTCTGGGATCAGCGAGTTGGATGGCGATTGTGATACTCTGTGCAGGATGTTTCTAAAGATCCACCTGTAGAGCAGCATGATGCTATAGACTGTAGGCTGATCAACTGATAGTCTTCGACCTTTATCTTGACTGAGCATGCATCTATTTTACATTGCTGAAGTTTTCAGGTCATCAGCCTTATGATCCACAAGCCTGCAGTCACAGACAGTCACAGTCACACTATGTAAAAATGCAATGGAGATACAGTAAGTGAGCCAACATTATCGTTGAAATTGATTTTCATGATGGCACAAAGTGAGGGAACTTCCCTATAGAAGAGGTTATAAAACCGTGACGTCCATTGCAAATAGATGTCCATAAATCCACTTAGAAATCAGTAAATTAGTAAATAAAACACTCCCTAGAACTACAAAACTTGGCTGAAAATCATCAAGTTTTCTTACTTCAGTAATCTAAGTAATCCAGTGAAAGCTGTCTGTACATCCATGTACATTGAAAACAGGAACTGCTAATTGCTAATTCACCATATGTTACATCAGGGGTCTCCAGCAAGTGGCTGAGTGGCTCGCTAAAGGTTAAAAGAATATGTACATAAACTTGATAACACAAAGTCAAAAATGACTTTGTAAACCTGTTAAAATTTCTATCCAATCAAATTGACCGACATCCTGCTCCCTTCTGACACAAAATTACTTGTTTAATTGACAAAAAATATCGTCAACTAGAATGGCACTCGGAGAGCACAGTCCTCCGCCCCCCTCTCCGTTCAGCTTGCGCCATCATCCACGTGTATTTTTGTTTATGTTGAGATCAGCTGTACGTAGCAGAGCATCGTAAAACACTTCATTTAATCTACAGTTGTGCCCCCCCTCCCTCCACCCCCCTGCTCTCTCTCTGTCTCTCTCTCTGAAGCAAAGGCGCGTGGTCTCATTTGTGGTGCGAGTGTGTCAGTCGGTAAAAGATGTAATGTCGAGCGCCACTTCACCAAAGTCCGCAGCAACCAGCTGGTGAAGAAGCTGAAAACGACTCCTTGACAACAGTCTCTGTTTACCTAACCCTTCACCGATGGTAGGATTGTAATAGAGGCGATGACTGCAGTGGCTGAAACGTCATTAAAGACACATAAAAGTAAGACAGAAATGATATCTGCAACTTGGGATTGCTCTCGGACACTTTCATTTTGTCAAATTAGCTCTCAGAGGAAAAAAGGTTGGAGACCCCTGAGTTACGTAATGGCAATTATGACGAAAATGTCTCAATTTTGTCTGATGATGCGCCCACAGTGTCAGACTTTGAAAACTCCTGCCTTGCCCCTCCTGCCCAATACTTTCATTGCACTTAGCCTTTACTGACAGTATCTGTGTTTTACAGTTTTGCAAACCAGGTAGGCTCACAGCTACGTTTTCTCCCTGATGAGAAGCGTTTTTTTTTACCCCACCAATGCCTCACAGCAGCTGCTGAGGAGGACAAAAACACTTACCGTGTGTGAATATTGTAGATACTGTAGGAGGCCATGTAGGAGTGGCGATAAACCTGCAGCAAAATAAAGACAGAGAGAGAGAGAGCTTAAACGATGACTGTCTGAAACATTAACGAGAGAAGCAGCAGTGCCACGGATAATGACATCATGACAAAAAATTGAAAAGGAAGAAGGCATCAGACAAAACAGACTGCTGGCTGTTCTCAGTGATAGAATCTGTAGACAATGCAATTTGCATGGGTGACAGCTGTGGGACGAGACATTTTAATTCCATCTAAGAAACCCATCATCGGCGGGTGCCTCAGTGCTGAAAGCCTGGGAGAGACGGGGAGAGAGAGAGGGAGGTAGAGAGAGAGAGATGCATTCAAAGTGACAGAGGGGTGCATGTAAAGCTGTCTGAAACCCCCCCTGGAGAAGCTGTGGCTGACATGTTAATAGACCTCTGACCGCCGCTGCTGATCCTGCACAGAAGCAGGCCATATTTTTGCATTTCATCATGAAGATGACACTCATGTATTCAGCTCTGATACAACACAGGGGAATCTATTACAAGAGAAGAGTTTGTACTGCTAATGTAAAAACTCAGAGGTACACTTGACTGACAATGAGTGTAAGCTGGGCCATTATCATACGTTTATCATCAAAGTAACTTATATTGTGTCATGAGGACAATGTGTACATTCAATGGCAATGCTTTCTTTTTCTGATATCTGGGCACGGCGGTATATACAGCATGGTGAACCCTCTAGAGTCCAGGTTCATTTTGGTTCATATTTGCAGACTTTCTATGCATTCATGTTTGTCTTTATCACTTTTTAAATAGTCCTTACCCAACATGCATGGTGACCTTTTTTCAGCACAAACAGAGCTTTAAGTCTTATTATAGTATAGTTCAAGGTTGTAGGTTTTTACTCTTCATGCACACAAGTTCATCAGGAAAATGTAAGATAAAAAACTTGAATACAGTCTTTTTACTAGGGCTGTCAAAGTTAATGTGATAACGCGTTAACGCAAATTTGTTTTAACGGCACTAATTTCTTTAACACATTAATGCAACTTGCAATTTTTATGTTTTAGCGGGTTCAGTAAAGCTACAGTGAAGATACTGGTATCATATGAAACTAGACAATCTAAGGATTCCATTGGTACCAACCATGTCATAGTAGCTTGTCGCCAAGGAGGTTAAATAACGCTCCAAACTTGCGCTAAATTTTGGCGAAGAGAAACTGGCTTGGCCATTTTCAAAGGGGTCCCTTGACCTCTGACCTCAAGATATGTGAATGAAAATGGGTGCTATGGGTACCCACAAGTCTCCCGTTTACAAACATGCCCATGATTAGGATAATCACATGCATTTTGGGGCAAGTCATAGTCAAGTCAGCACACTGACACACTGACAGTTGTTGTTGCCTGTTGGGCTTGAGTTTGCCATGTTATGATTTGAGCATATTTTTTATGCTTAATGCAGTACCTGTGAGGGTTTCTGGACAATATTCTTCATTGTTTTTTGTTGTTAAATGATTTCCAATAATAAATATATACATACATTTGCATAAAGCAGCATATTTACCCACTCTCATGTTGATAAGAATATTAAAAACTTGACAAATCTCCCTTTAAGGTATATTTTGAACAGATAAAAAATGTGTGATTAATTTGCGCTTAATCGCGATTAATCATGGACAATTAATTAAAAAACAAGGGATTAATTGCGATTAAATATTGTAATCGATTGACAGCCCTTGTTAAATAGTCGAATGCAAGCAGCTGGTTATTTCATTAAGAGAGACGAAACAAAAGTTTAAGCTATATATTAATATATTGTGTACCTGTGCATTCACAAAGATTAGACAGAAATATATAAAACCTCTTAGCATGCTGTCAGATTTAAACTGCCCTAGCGAGGCATGTGTAGCCTACCAAACAGGAACAGAGGACAGTCCAGGGAAACAGCTATCAGCGCCTTTTCATTTTACTCAGGCTGTTACGGCAAGAAGTATTGCACACCCCAATGGCACAAATGAGAGCTTTAAGTGCTCCCTGGTACACCTTGAGGGGGTCAGCCAGAGGCTACAAGAGCTCTGCATCATCTTGGAAGGTGTTGTCCAAGAGTTCATTTTGGACCATTCCTTCAGGCTGTCCGGCCCAACAGAAGTTAAGCCTTTGTGAGTGTGTGTGTGTGTGTGTGTGTGTGTATGTGTGTGTGTATCATGCCTGATGGCAGCTTCATCCTATCCCCCAGAAAACACCGGCAAGAACATGACTTGACTTCCTCAATAACTGTAAGTTTTGGCTACTGCCATCCATTTTACAGACAGCGCTTATCACATATCTTATGAAACTTATTTTCCACTATGCCTGACACACATAGTGAAAGCTAAAACCCAGAAGTAAATTCCAGCATATTCCTGTCACTATACATCACTGATATTTATGGATATCTGCAATTAAAAGCACCATGGTGGAGATAACAACTACAAAGAAGGGACCATTGTTGTGGTTAAGGGCTTTGTAACAATTTTCATTTTTTGGAGAAACTGCATTCAGATTTGTTAGAACTGGCTACTCCTTAAGTTACTATTATAACTTAAGTTCATATACGAGTATGTTTGACAGGTTTCTTTGTCACTTAAGCAATGTTATGTTTAAAGTGAGCAGCAGACTAATTTTAGTCACATTAGCTAATAAGGAAACAGATGGCCCTCACTGTGTGGGATGAGCCTGAACCCATATCGATATGAGAGCCAGAGACATCAGTAGCAGCTCCTTATATTTATGATTTAATTTTTTTTTTTTTTTTCATATTCTCGGCAAGGAAGTTTGTTCACCAGGTGTCTATATTCAGAGTTGCCAAAGTTCAGCTGCAAAAGGTTGCATGCGAATACATTCTATTATTTTTAGGCATGTAAACACCTCAGCAGGGACAGTAAAGGTACCTGTATTTGCCTTACTGCACTACTGTGTGTGACACAAGTGGTCAGATGGTAGAACTGGCCCCATTTACTGTAATATATATTATTATTATTGGTAACGGCCCGGTGCATTGCTTCCGCCCTTCAATATGGCGATAGATGGCCAAGTCAGGGCTGCATGGTGGTGCAGTGGTTAGCACCGTCGCCTCACAGCAAGAGGGTCGCAGGTTCAAACCCAGCTTGGGGCCCTTCTGTGTGGAGTGTGCTCAAAATTGAATGGTTGTCTATCTCGGTGTGTCAACCCTGTGATAGTCTGGCGACCTGTCCAGGGTGTAAACAGGGTTACAGATAATCAATGGATGGATGGCAAAGTTACTGCAGGACCTCAGTTGGTAGAGTTTGGCAACTTTAGCAATGTAGAAATGACTTACAGCAGCAATATTTGTTATGATAATAATGGAACAAATGGCTATGTGTAATGTGAAAGCTGTCGTTCGTAGTGATGGAGAGAATTACCAGCCGATTCTGCTGTTCACTTCGGCTCTACGGAGAATTTCCAGCCCTCTCCTAAAAATTACTTCCCTTACAACAAAATTGCAGAGTGAATTACTTTATGAAGGAAACGTACGTTGTCACGGATTACGATCGTTTTTTTTTACGCATAACAAATGCGGAGGTCCGCGTAAGGAGGAGGTTTGAGGTGGTGGATGGATCAAACAAACACTGGCCTTTCAACGAGGAGTCTGCTGTTCGTGTCCCGTGTGAAACTAAAAGTACATTTTTAAATTTTAGTATTTTAATCTATGTCCGTAGCTTAATAACGTAACAAACATAGTCATTTTAAGCCAAACCATGATGTTTTTTACTAAATCTAACCAAGTACTTTTGTTGCATTTTTTTTATTTTTTTTATTTAAAACGTGTTTAAAACTATTTAAAACTGTGACCATACCGGAGAATGCAGTTTAGTTGTATGGGAACGTGATTTTGTTGGAGACAGGCATGAGAATTTTTGCTTCTTTCAGCTCATTGTTTGGTTTTCTGTCTCACAGCTTTAATGTGTTGGTTCAGTCTCACTGCTCTTTTGGTGGCTAAAAAACCTTAACTATTGTACACTACCTGCTCAGCACCAGCAACAGCAACAGCAACAGCAAACAGACAAGGTTAATGACTATCTGGTGAACATAGTGGAGCATTTAGAAGCTAAAGAGCCAGATATTTTTGTCAGGAGTTGGTGTTATAGAAGTAACTACATTATGCGGCACTCCCCTTGAATGTGACATATTCCGTGTTCCAGTGTTAATGGTATCTAACCCCTACAGAGTGTATTATTATCTTTTTTCCACCAAATTACTACTTAAAAAATCTAAACAGATGTTAATGAGGCTTATGGCAGTTATAAAGACATTATACAAAGACTACAATAAGGCTTTGGATTCCAGCCTAAGCACCCATGAACGGCCCATAACAATAAGCTGGAACACCAATAATAGAGACTCTTGTTCATAGTGAAAGTAAATTACTGTTTAGAGAGAAGAGGATTCACCGAGCTCCAAGTGACTCATATCGACTTTACGTATGCAGAGTGTAACTTCTCAGTACATGAATGTACTGCAGGTAACAGAGGGGTTGAGTGTGCTCAATATAAATTTGCAGGCGTTATTACAAATATTTCTCTGTGTTGTGGAGAACTGTGCCTGGGAGCAAAAAGTGATCCTCCAAGGTGCTCAGACACATTTCTCAAACTCTGACATGCTGAAACTTCCTAATTTTCCACCATGAAATTGAAAAACCCTCAACGGGCCCCAAATGAGCCCTCAAATGAACTTTTCAGCAATACCCCATTAAATGAGGTGTAAAGCTCACATGGGTACGGTGACCTTTGTTGCCGGCTCGATGATAAAACAAAAAAGGTTGTGACATTTTCAGCACTCAAATACAACAGTGGCTGTGAAGATGGATTTAATATCCAAAACCAAAAGCATGGGTGCCAATACAGGAAAATGTTATTAATATTACAAAGTTGATCTTTGAAATCACATATTGACCAACACAATATGACAACCAGGTTTGGGGCACAGTCTCTAAAGTAGTCTGTCAGAAAAGGCCACCTTAAACCTGCAGTATGCATAATGTTTTGGCATCATTGGGCAAAAATTCCATAATAACCTTTCAACATATTGTAATTCAAGTGTTCTGAGAGTAAACTATACCTCTGCACCTCCTCATAGCTCTGTTTTCAGGCTTTAAAGAATCTAGCCCATGACAGGAGACTTTGGCCAATCACAGGTCATTTCAGAGAGAGAGCGTTCCTATTGGCTGTTCATTCAACGGAGGAAGCTGTCAATCACTCACAAACTCCGATCAAACGGTCAAACTAGGCAGCGCTGATCAAATATGAATCAATATTCTGTTAATGTAATGCCTATTTCTCTCCTCATATGTTTTCAGAATCATCTTGTAGTGTACTGTTTAGCCGTAAAATGAGAAAGTTTCAAGACAAAGGGTAACAAAATTTGTAATTTTTCAGCTAAACAGTACAGCTAAGTTGTAGTTTTATTGCCTAACCCTAAAGAAGTTGTAGTTTTGTTTTCTAAACCTAAAGAAGTCGCAGTTGTCATGCTTAAACCTATGAAGTTGTATTTTTATTGCTTAAACCTAAAGAAGTTGTAGTTTTGTTGCCTAAACCTAAAGAAGTTGTAGTTGTGTTGCCTAAACCTAAATAAATTGTAGTTTTCTTACCTAAATCTAAATAAGTTGTAGTTTTATTGCTTAAACCTAAAGAAGTTGTAGTTTTGATGCCTAAACCTAAAGAAGTTGTAGTTGTGTTGCCTTAACCTAAATAAATTGTAGTTTTCTTACCTAAATCTAAATAAGTTGTAGTTTTATTGCTTAAACTTAAAGAACTTGTAGTTTTGTTGCCTAAACCAAACTGTTTTTTTTGCCTAAACTGAAATAAGTTGTAGTTTTATTGCCTAAACCTAAAGAAGTTGTAGTTCTATTGATTAAACCTAAAGAAGTTGTACTTTTCCAGCCTAAACCTAAAGAAGTTGTAGTTTTATTGCCTAAACTTAAAGAAGTTGTAGTTTTGTTGCTTAAACCTATCTGTTTTTTTGCCTAAACTGAAATAAGTTGTAGTTTTATTGCCTAAATCTAAAGAAGTTGTAGTTTTATAGCCTAAGCCTAAAGAAGTTGTAGTTTTGATGCTTAAACGTAAATAAGTTGTAGTTTTGTTGCCTAAACCTAAAGAAGTTGTAGTTGTGTTGCCTAAACCTAAATAAATTGTAGTTTTCTTACCTAAATCTAAATAAGTTGTAGTTTTATTGCTTAAAATTAAAGAACTTGTAGTTTTGTTGCCTAAACCTAACTGTTTTTTTTTGCCTGAACTGAAATAAGTTGTAGTTTTATTGCCTAAACCTAAATAAGTTGTAGTTCTATTGCTTAAACCTAAAGAAGTTGTAGTTTTCCAGCCTAAACCTAAAGAAGTTGTAGTTTTATTGCCTAAACTTAAAGAAGTTGTAGTTTTGTTGCTTAAAACTATCTGTTTTTTTTTACCTAAACTGAAATAGGTTGTAGTTTTATTGCCTAAATCTAAAGAAGTTGTAGTTTTATAGCCTAAGCCTAAAGAAGTTGTAGTTGTGTTGCTTAAACCTAAATAAGTTGTAGTTTTGTTGCCTAAACCTAAAGAAGCCTTTTTGTTTGTGTTCAAGACATGACGTTTCATTCAGTTTTACAGCATGTTAGAACGTGTTGCTTTTAAGTTTCACTTTCACTTTTACAATGTAGTAGGCGTAGTAGGCCCCTAATGACCCACATCTATGGTACTTATAGCGACTGATAATGCCTATTCAATGGCCCGATAAACAGTCGAATCGGGTGCAAAACCACACCCATAATTATGCCTACAGCATACCAATAGGCAAACAAGCTCTATGATGGCAGGTGTGGTTCATCCAAAACACTAGCGTGATAGAACATCCACAAAATAGTTAAGAATTTGATTTAGTACATAGAAAAGTACATGCAAACAGTAATACAAAAGCCATACTTCTAAATATCAAACATGTTATTCATAAACATTAGGTCATATTTATCATTACAGCTATCAGAAAATACATCACCTACATTCAAAAATATTACATTAAGTTAGAGGAAACAGAAAATAAGTATTGAATACATGTACAAAAATTGGGTTTCAAATACCCTTCTAAACAAGTTATCTATATCAAATTCCAATATGGAAAAAAGACCCACCTGTTTTATTTATAACGTCTTTTTTCATTTTTACAAATATGTGTCAGAATCTTAAAAAAAAATGTATATATAGGAAAAGCCACCCTCTTACTCTTTGGAATAAGATGGTATCTAAATTGCCTCCTCTTGTCGGAGATCCAATGTGCTCGATGCCAGTGTATCTGAGAGAGGCCACTGGGTGATGTGCCTCTCTGAAATGCACTGCCACAATGTCACGCTCATCCTGGGTCCGGATGAAGCTTTTCAGTGCTCTTTGTGTTTTTCCTACATAAGCTAAGCCGCATTGGCATTTGATAAAATAGATTACATTTCTTGTGGAACAAGGAGATAGTGTGCTCATAGTTTTTCCTGTTATAGGGTGGGTGTATGTGGTACACTTGTATGTAAAATTGTGTAAAAGTGCATGAACCACACCAATAATTCCCTGACGGAGCTTCAAAGAAAGTGATGTTTTTAGCAGGGACGAGATCAGATTTTACCAGCATTTGTCTCAAGTTAGGGGGATGTTTTTACACTACTGTGGGTACATCTTTATATTAATTTTTAAGTAGTAGATCGAAGCTCAAAATGTGCCAGTGTTTCCGTATCATCTATTATAATCTCTAATCTAAGGTTTTACTTTTTTGGTAAGGCACTCTACCTGTGTTACAGTGCTGAACCTGTTTTACCCAACTTTCATTACGCCCTCTTTCCTTGAATCTGTATTCTAATTCATCTGCTTGTTTTTCATAGTCAATTTGTTTGGTGCAGATTCTCCTGATACAGCTAAACTAGCTGGTGGGGAGGCCTTTTGAGATGGAATGGATGGAATGATTCCCCAAGAACATTTGTCTGTATCTTTCCTATAAAGGTCTGACCGCAGTGTCCTGCCCTCACGTTTTACAAGAACGTCCAAAAAAACTGATTTGCTGTACATCATGATTAATGGTAAATTTTAAATGTTCATGGCAGCGATTGAGATACTCATAAAACTGCAATAAACTGTCCACAGGACCATAAAAGATCATGAAAATGTCATCCACATAGAGTTTTCATAGTTTGATGTCGTCATGGAAGGAATTTCTCGAGGAAAAGACATCATTATTTTCAAAATAGGCTACATTTAGGGAACTGAAATTAGGAGACATTTTGCTACCCATAGCAGTCCCTTTGCATTGCCTGTACAATGGGGATGTTTTCTCAAATATAAAGAAGACAATTTAAGAAAGAACTATCTCAGCCACTGCTTAGATCATCCACTGTTTTGAAGATGTTAATCATGTCAATTGAATCCCATACATAGGATGGAAGGGTAGTAACAAAAGGCTTGATAAAAAAAATCTATATAACTGAAAATGTTTTCCCATGTTTCCGTGCTCCTTGGGAGCGGGGAATGTGGTGTGCATGGTGTCTACTATTTGTTTTTGACCCCTGCAGGGTTGGACCATGGCTGTACCCAGATCAGTTGTGTACTATCTGAGGAGGCTAGGGCCCCCAAATTCTTCGCTGTGGCAGCCTAGTTTATAAAGAAGTAGGCAGGCTGCGGTGTCTAATCCTTAGCCTGTCTGGATCAGTGTGGTTAAGTTGATGTGGTATCGCGGCATGGCATACATCAATCGGCCTCCTGCCTCAGCCTGTGTGAGTTAGAGCGGAGGTTACGATATTGTAACCCTAGTTCTATAAGCACAGGCGGAGCCCTCTACCAAAGGAGGCCCTGCCACTCTGCTGGCTGCTGAAGAGGGCATGGGATGCCAGGCAGTGCTGGACGCCGCCTTTTATCCTATGGTGACGCACGTATTCGGTAGGCACGTCCTGATTGGCCGGCTTCATTTATGCAAATCTCAGTGGGCGAACGCATGCGTGTGATTGGAGGAGAGTATTACCCATAGAGTCCAGTAGAGGGCTCCACCTTTGATTATAGAGCTAGGGTTACAATATCGTAACATTCGTTACTGCTTACTTCATACTAACGTCACACACTTGCACTCTCTCTCTCAACCGCTCACTGTCACTCGCTAACTTTACGCACACAACCTACACACAGAGTTATTCCTTAAAGGTGTTTGCTACTTGTATAACAAATTTTAGTTTAAAAAACATCTTAAAAATACATAATTCCCAGATCCTTAAGCTCGGTGGGAAGTCAATTTAGGGCCGGCGGGCCTACACTGGCGGCTGTGGTGGTTCCAAGGGGTGGCTAAAAAATGCCTTGCCATGCCAGCTGCCAACCCAGACAATCAAACTTAAAACATTTATAATGAAAAGCTGTGGCTGGTCATAAATTTACATGAGCAAATCTCTGATGTCCAACTGCAAGTGAACGCAGCAAGAGATGACGCTCCCCATCCTACAGTGTGGCGCCAGGAGCCTGCAGCAGGCGCCGGGCAGCAGCTCTGTTTACTCCGGGCCCCAGCAGCTCCCAGCCACACACAACATCTGCTGATGGCTTTTTTCCTGCTAAATGTGTGTGTGTAGGGTTGCCAACTTCCACTAGTAGAAATACAGAACGGCCGCAGATGGATATTGGCGGGTTGTTTTGTTGAAGCGTTTTGTTTAGTGGGATTAAACCGGATTAAACCTGACAAACCCAAATATTCACCGGTTCTTATGAGTTTCTCCTTTGCCTGCAGCTACCAGCATCTCTGAAACTGCTCATCGTGCAGACAAACATGTCCACATTTCATATCAGTGCAACAACATGTTAAAAAAAAATGTAATTAACATAAGTAATTTAATGATTTGTTATGGTCACATTTTAGGCTAAGTGATATCTGAATATTTGGAAATAAAACAATATATTTATTTCTAATGCCACCTTTTGGTACAATATTGTAATTTTTTGTAGTTAAAATATCTTCATTTGGGGGCTTTCTAAACAAGTATTGATATACGTGATTGTTTGCGATTAACTCAGCATATACAGTATATTTCTGCCACCCTCTTGCCTCCCCATGAATATTTCTCTAGAGCCACGACTGATTGGTGGTCAAACATGTTCTAAAATGAGTTCTTCTGCACTTGCTATTACACTTTGAACTCTTGATGATTTTAAAAAAGTTAAGCAATGATGAAATGATGAATGTGTTAGCATTCGAAAAACTACTGCTACCATGATGTTCATCATACAACATTGTAACTTTTCCTTTATCTATCCTTATCATTGCCTCTTTCACTCGTTTGGGATTGTCTTTAAAAAAGGTGAGTTAAGAGTTAAGAAGAATATTTCATAATTTTGAAATAAATTACCATCCCTGTCTCTACCCTGTTTATGTATAAAACTGTCTTATTAGAAAATATTATTGTATGACATGAAACTACAACATCTGAGTAACACAAAGAGAAAAAAAACAGCACAGACACTTAAAGAGGGTCTTGGGAGTGTCACCACAGAGGAAATGTAACTGATTCCCCCCTCCCTTGCTTGGCATCAGCCCACTTATGAGCAAAGAGAAAATCGATAGCCTATTGGGAGTAGCTCCCTGGATAGATGTGTACAGTGGAAAACATGTCGGGGTAAATGGCTACCAAAGAATAACAAAGCTTTGGACTATAGGATATGAGTATCTGTATAGCACACTGAAACCATCTGGTTGCTGTGGCAATGTTGCCCCTAGGTACACTTACACAGAAGTAAGTGCACAGAAAACACCATACAGTAAGTGTGGTTCTAAGGTAACTTGAGGAACTATTTCATCTCTACTCCATGGTCCGGGGTTGTAGTCTGAGATCAAAATTTCACACTTCAAAAGACTGAAACTGCTTCACCCTCTGCTTTGATTTGGTCAAAACTTGAAGGAAAAAAACAGAAAAGAAAACTGCTCTCTAAGTCTAATTAGAAAGGATATCTCAGACACTTCAGACACAAGACTCGCATTTTCACACAAAAAATAAACTAATTGGCTACAGCAACCTTAAAGGAAAACTTCAGATTTTGATTTTCGGTTTTGATTTTGTAGCTTTGGGCTATGGTTCTACCGGTTATGATAACACTGTACTCAATAGAATAACTACTGAGATCTCAGAATGCAGCGACATCAATGCAAATAGGTCCAAAGGGGCAAGAAACATGAGCATTCATACGATCAGACACGTCATAAACAAACCTTGTTAACCCAATTAGAAGAGAAAACAAAGGCAACCATACAATTATTTTCCAAACTTTCTGTTGTAAACATCCCTCACAGTTTACAAACTGACTTCCTGCTTTAACCTTTACCTACTGCACTTAATGCAGCAGTAGGCGAGATTGAGCTTGAGCAAATATGATTAAAAAAGCGTCCAATCAGAGCCAAGCTGGAGCCTTGCTATCTCTGAGCAGCTGTCAATCACTCGTAAACTCCGATCAAACGGTCAAACCAGGCAGCGCTGATCAAATATAAATCAATATTCTGTCTATTTCTCTCCTCAAATGTTTTCAGAGACATCTTGTAGTGTACTGTTTAGCTGTAAAATGAGAAAGTTTGTAACCCGGCAGCCATGATGAGAATAGTTGAGGAAATACCAAGCACAGCCCACCGTCCAGAGCAAACTTTCTCATTTTACAGCTAAACAGTAAACATTTAAGATGAGAAATAGGCATTACAGTAACAGAATGTTGATTATTTGATCAGTGCTCCCTAGTTTGACTGTTTGAGTGATTGACAGCAGCCTCTGTTGAATGAACAGCCAGAAGGAACGCTCTCTCTCTGAAATGAGCTGTGATTGGCCAAAGTCTCCGGTCAAGGGCTAGATTTTTTAAAGCCTGAAAACAGATAACAAATAACGTAGCAGTGACGTGGTCATGTACTAACATAGTTACGTACTTAACTTAAAATAAGTTAATGTGTTGAATTTTGGCTTCACAGGACATGAACAGCGGCCTCCTGGATGAAAGTCCTGTGTTTGTTTGACTTCCTCCTTTGCTCCCGTCATAATTACTACGGCCACTAGAGGTCACCACCTAACAACAAATGCAAATATGGGTCGTAATAAGCTACTTGCATGGACGAACTTCAGCGTTTTTTTTTGGTGAGGATGGCTTGCCAAATATTGTCTGATTGGCTTGATTGCTCATATTTTTGCCTGTTGGATGTCCCTGCGTTCTGTGAAATCTTTGGTGAGTACACTTAAAAGTGGGGGCAGGTTTGCTTGATTGACAGCTGTCTCATGCTAGCACACCCAGCTGAAGTGGTAGCCTCGAGTAACTTCTTGCCCAAGCTGGGATTTTCTGTTTCCATGCCACTGCCAAGATAGCGGCAGGTGATAGGGCAACTCAAAGCTTTCAGTAACTTTGGGTGAAGTCACACCTATTTTATATTTTTCAACTGTCTGTGGACACCTAAAGTGTCATAGTTCTACGGGTGTGTGGAATTGATAAAAGCTTTTTTTTCATAGTACATATGTAATTGTATAGAACATCAATTCAGTGTTTTTTTTTTATAAAATAACGAGAAAATGTCTGTTTTAAATAACAGACAATTCATGGTACATTGATGCAAAATCCTCTGAATCCCATATTCAAATAAGGCTGCCCTGCTCATTGAGTTGCAACATTGCCTGCAGTGGCCAAATAAATCCTGAGATATTAAAGGGATAAATGCCTTTTTATGAACAATCACAGATACATTTCTATCATCTCACACTATATTTTGTCATATTGCCCAGGCCTACATAGCTCAATGTATGTTTTATTTATGTCTGCTGTGTTGACTTTACTTGTGCTGTTCTAACTACTCCCTTTATTCATATGTCTCATAATATTCTGCATGCATTTATGGTCAGAGTACATTAAACATATCCAACAGCATCCAGGGCCCTTAAGAGACGGATGGCAGGTGTTGTACTTTAACAACAAAATCACAAAGGCATAGTGTATGTGTTTTGTTGGCATGATCGGAGAAATGTAGATATATAATAGTCGGTGTCACCATTCACTGCAACAGCCAGCATTCAAACAGACTCATTTTAGATGTGCTTACAGACTAACAGAGACGCAGGTGCTGTTTTTCCAACATAAAATGATACATCAGTGGGATATTTGTTCCTTTTTCTAACATAGCAGGTGGGCTCAACCGAGACAGCCGAGACAGTTTCTGCCGCCTCTGTTCTCTTTGTTTTCAGCATTACATCTGGGACTCCTCACTTAACTTATTTGCTCTTTCATCAGCAATTCAGGCTCGAGGAGGGACACTGGAATATGAACTCATCTCATAAGAATGTGGAATAAATAATTTTTAAGACAACTCCATCAGCATTGTTCTGAATGCTTTCAAGACAAAGTTGCAGGGAAATGGCTTTTTAACTTGTGCACTGACGGCCAGAAACAAGCAGAAATCTTGTAATATACAGAACAAATGCAAGCATACAATCCATTTATGCCTTGAATGCCAACAATGGAGGCTGTCACTCTGAATCAGTGAGGAATCTGTCAACATCAAACCCACACACTTCTGTGCCTTTATAGCTTAAAGCTAATAAGCTATTTTATTTTCTTTTTGAATGTGTTTTAGCTTCAGTTGAAAAAGGAACAGAACATTTGCTCATTAAGAGAGACAGTGGACATATAACACATGTCTCCCACCTGATTCAAATGCAGTTGCATAGGATTTAAACCACTGGTCCACAAAGATGCCATAAAATGGCATATAAAGACTGAAAAAGGCTGCAAGGATTTGCGCCGACAAGAGAATTACAAGATGTCTAAAGGCTAAAAGACACAGGCCTGTTGTCAGCAGTGACAAACAGGAATCCCAGAGATTATGAGCTTTTATCAAGCTTAATCACTGACAGATAGAGATGTAGCCAGATAACAGTTTGTAATCCTACAGATAGGTGACGCTAAAAGAGATCCCTTCACTCACATCAGAGCAGATCCATATAACCTGCTAGTAGGCATAAAGACTGTGGTATATAGAACAACGTATCAGTTCAAAGCCTGCATGGGATCAAAGTGTGTGATTAGCAGGAGACTCGTTTACTCATTTTAGAGCAGAGCCAGGTCCCTTTGTTATTCTTTTCATCATTCATTACAGGTTACGATTAACTGCAAGCACAGACTTCATGGTAGAATTCATGGATCTAAGCCTGGAGTTACAACAAACCACATTAAAGCCCTGTTTCAGCTCTGAAAAAAAGGCAAATCAAAAAAAAGCAATCATGGCAAAAAATGCATATAATGATAAATTATTTTAGTATACTTATTAAATTAAGCAAAACACCATCCATTCAGATACTACACAAAATCCTGTAACACACACTGACTATGTGTACATGCACACATGCACTATTATGTGTGAATTTGATACGGGTCATGTAAACAGCATATTTCGTTTCGATATTCTGAATTAGGCCTTATTCCAAATGGAGCATTTTCCGATTAAGACGTGGGATATGCCCATATTGTATTGACATGTATACAGCGCATTCAGAATATGCGTCTCAGTTGGGGTTTTTATGGCAGTTTGCGACACACAGCCTCTTGTCCGTTTACAGGGACACAAATAGCGGTCTCCTGGGTGAAAGTCCTGTGTTTGTTTGACCCATCCACCACCCCGACCTCCTCCCTACGCGGACGTCCATGGACTAGGATTGGAAAAGTATTTGTGATACTTCAAAAACAAACGTAATCTGGGAGAAAATATGCTTCCCTCGAAACATAATCGACAATGGGAATGTCAATTTTAGGGAACCAGACTGCCTGCATTCCATTTGTCGATGGTGTCATTAAACTTGCAGTAACTAATTTATTGGCCACTTGGAGGCAGCAGAAACAACATTCACATAGCATCACCTTTTAATGATATGTATATGCATTTAATGATGTGATATAGTGAACTTGTTAGCAAACAGTTGCTTATTTACACATTTAGTAACATTATGATTCATTTGGAGTGTTTGTGTCCACATGATGAATGTCAGTCTAACAGTTACTCTCTTTTAGCTCTGTTTTTGGTCTCCACCAACTCCTGAGAGAAATATCTGTCTCTTTAGCTGCTACATACTCCACTATATTCACCAGCTAGTCTCTAACTATGTCTGTCTGCTGTTTGTGCTGAGCAGGTAGTGTACAGTGGTTTTAGAGCTTTTTCACTTATAAAGCTGCCAACTGCGGCCGAATATGAGAATGAACCAAAACAGTAAATTGTGTGCCAGACAACTAAACAATGAGCTGAAACTAACGTTAAAGCTCTGTAAAGCTGAGCTGCTTTAAAGTTAGGAAAAGATTGTAGTTTTGGTTGAAAATTGAGAAAAAATAAATAAAATCAATGCATTCTGTCTCATATTTCAAATCAGTTATGACTTCTTCAATATTCAATATATACAATAGAAACCATGATGATCCTCTAACCTTAACCAAGTGCCAAGGGAAAATAGATGAAATATATTGGAATAGAACATTTGTATTTACTGTATTTACTACTGAAAAAATACTTTTGTATGAACTAGGGCTGTCGATTGGACAAATATGCATGCTTTATGCAAATGTCTGTATATATTTACACAAAACAATGACAGATATTGTCCAGAAACCCTCACAGGTACTGCATTTAGCATAAAAAATATGCTCAAATCATAACATGGCAAACTGCAGCCCAACAGACAACAACAGCTGTCAGTGTGTCAGTGTGTCGACTTGACTATGACTTGACGAAACTGCATGTGATTATCATAAAGTGGGCATGTCTGTAAAGGGGAGACTCATTGGTACCCATAGAACTTTCATTCACATATCTTGAGGTCAGAGGTCAAGGGACCTCTTTGAATATGGCCATGCCAGTTTTTACTCGCCAAAATTTTGCGCAAGTGTTATTTAACCTCCTTCGTGACCAGCTATGACAAGGTTGGTACCAATGGATTCCTTAGGTTTTTCTAGTTTCATATGATACCAGTATCTTCACGCTAGCTTTAAAACTGAACCCGCCACTACCTAAAAATCACAAGTTGCATTAATGCGCTAAAGAAATTAGTGGCATTAATACGTTATTATCGCGTTAACTTTACGTAGTCCTAGTATGAACAGAATATTTCAGAGATAGGGCTGCACATTGAAAGTTTTTTTATGAATGCATGGCAGATTTGATGTCTTTTTAAATATTGGTCTGACAGCCAGGAGACTTTTGACCATCTCTTGTGTTGCTCTGGAAGGATTTCACCTTCAGCACATTTTGCCATCATCTGTATCTCTGGCTAAGCCTTTGTCATAAATAAGATACACATTGTTTTCACCACTGTCAGCAGCGTCCATACAAGCTGTGCTGAAACTTCATAAATTATCCAGACAGCATGAACATCTCGCTACTCAAATCGGAACAGTCAAACAGCTGTGCATATTCATAGCTGTGGTGTATTCTGATTTAGTAAAGAACAAACTTTAAAAGCTGAGATCTGTTTACTTATCACTTATAATTTTCTTATGTCATCAACAGTAGTCATAAAGACGACAATTAAACTTGTTAACACAACAACTGTAAATTGTTTAGGTATTTTAAAATCTTCACTCATTAATGGTCTTTATGCTTAGGCCTAATCTCAAAGGGGGCTGGAATGTATTCCAGTATGTAATGTGGGGAAGCAGGGAAAGATGCTTAACAGGTGAGTGTGTGGGCTGCCACACATAGACAGACACTCACATTGAAAGCTACTGAATGGGCTGGGTGAAGGCTAAGACTGATGATTTATTGTTTTTATTAGGGCTGTCAATCAGGCCTGTCAAACAAAGGCGATTATGTGCTTTCTGTCACTGTCTCCTCCTGACTGATCAGGTCTCAGGTTGTCCAAGCTACCTGAGCCCTGAGAGCCATAGCTGTTCCAATCCTGTTTCTGCCCAGCGATGGTCAAGCGTTTTCCACACTGCATAATATCATACATATAGTGTGGATTTGGCTGTGCATCAGAACAATTAAGCTATATGTACAAGTAAAACATAGTTTTTATATATCTTTGCTTTGATGGCAGATGAAGCACAAGGCAATGCCATTATTGCTGCTGACAACAAATAATTTTGTGGTGACGAATCCAGAACATTATGCACTGTTATTTCTTCATAACTTGTTCAAAATATAACAAAACATACTGTAACATCCGAACCAAAACAAACAATTAAATGCAAGAAAGAGGAAAAAAAAAAAAAGAATCAAACTCACACACTGTCACATCTCTACTACGGCGCTGAAATTGGGCACAAAGTGTTAATGAATGTTTTATTTCATTCAGTGCACTGGAGATGAACCTATTATAAAAGTAATTTACTTTTTTCCGAGAGGAATGGTTCTTATTATTACTCTTCATCACAAAGGTGTCAAGCTCAAGGTTGTTGGTTTATTTCATGTCAGCATGCTGCCAGGTAAATAACAATGATAGTTATATAAATACATAAAGGAAGAATGGGTTACAGTGTATTGCACTGTACAGTGAAAGCGTACTGTCGAAGCCAGAGCTGTTTGTAAGTCTTTTTGATCAAGTCCAACTCAAGTCTCGGGGCTTTGCACATGACTTGCAAGTCAAGTCTTTTTAAGCAATCACTTGGCATGCGAATTGTAATAGCACAAGACCAAAATAAATAATAGAAATAAAATAATGGAAACAATGACTATGTTTACATGCACCCAGTTTTTGCCTTTATTCCAAAAAATACAATATTCGTTAGCTGTTTACATGGCTTATGAAAATTAATATTCCTGTTTACATGCAGCCATGCATACTCCGATTAATGTAACTGGTGGTGGACTTGTTCGACTATGCAAACACAGCCTCCCACTTTCATTCCTTCAAACACCTTCTTCGAAAGGTCGTTGTTGCGATATTTGCGCATATCCAAAAACCTGCTGATATCCAAGTCCTTCATAATGTTTGAAAGTAGACGTGTTTCTCCTTCAGAGCAGAGGTGTGGGCTTTTCTTTTGGGCATATATCTCTGCAAACTGTTGGCTAGTTGGTTTGTTACAACGCACAGAGCTGGCAGGAAACAGGCAAGAGGCCATGCGTCGCAAACTGCCATACTTTAGCGGGCTTTTTTGCGGCAATTTTAAGGCTAGAGTGAAGATATTTTTATCATATGAAACTAAAAAACCTAAGGAATCCATTGGTACCAACCATGTCATACTAGCTACTAGCTACATACTAAACGCTGCAAACTTACGCTAAATTTTGGCGAGGAAAAACTGTCATGGCCATTTTCAAAGGGGTCCCTTGACCTCTGATCGCAAGATATGTGAATGTAAATGGGTTCTATGTGTACCCACGAGTCTCCCCTTTACAGGCATGCGCACTTTATGAAAATCACACGCAGTTTGAGGCAAGTCATAGTCATGTCAGGACACTGACACACTGACAGCTGCTAAATGCAGTACCTGTGAGGGTTTCTGGACAATATTTGTCACTGTTTTGTGATGTAAATTGATTTTCAATAATATATTTATACAGTATATATACATACATTTGCAAAAGCATATTTGTCCACTCCCATGTTGATAAGAGTATTAAAGCTGGGGTCTGCGATCTTGGAAAACTAGCATAATTTGAAAGTCGCATCGCCTCAGGAGCTCCGTCTAAACCCCCCCCTCCCCTCGAAACTCCTTATAAGGCAACGCCCCCCACACACATGCACGAGCACCGCCGCATCTTAACTACTTCACATTTTTCGTAGCTATTTCATCACTAAATTCACTTCTGAAAAATGTTGAGGCGAGAAATCAACGGTGTAGATTTAGAATATTGACAGTTTTACGATGTTAGATGGCGAATCAAACATTTTCTCAACTGTTGTCGGAGTTTAGAAGCTCCACAAACTGCTGGCACAGCCAGCTAGCTCCTACCGGGATCGCCACCTCTCCACCCGGGCATTCACTCACACACACCCCGCTATGAGCTGGAGCTCTCTCAAGAGACCGGTCTCGTAGACGAGGGGCTTTATTTCCTTGTTGACGGAGGGGGGGGCAGCAGCTCGCTGGAGAGCCGGCCACAGAGCAGCAGAGAGGGGAGGGAAAGAGAGAGAGATACCTGCTGAGACAACACGACCCTTTTTAACATTACTCTAATATCTGGAGGGAGATCAGTCCACTCGTTTGTTTCTGTAACTGAAAAAGCAGTTTGAGTAACGTAAATTTTGTTCGGCAATGTTTTCTATCCGCCGTCTCCCCTCGTTGATAATCCTGTTTGTCTGACTTCACTTTGAGCTGTTAGAATAAATAGTTTAAATCTGCAGTATTTTATAAAGTAAACTAACAGAACATAAACAACTAAATCAAAGTTGTATTTTTCGATAATATGGTAATAGTGGTACGAGTTCGTTGTCGTTGTCCGGTGTTTTAAGAGCTGAGTTTTCTCTTCCACTCTCCAGTGAACGTGCGGCGGACACGCGCTTTGAGTTCACGCTGGTGCACGCTGAGGCTAGAGTACGAGCAGGGAGGCAGGGAGGCATCTGATTGGTTCCTTACAACCGGGACCATTTTTACTGACTGGTAGACGTTTTTACAGGATTACAGCAGCTACAGATGACGGATCTTTTCCGGTTTTTTTTCAGTCTTGACAAAGCTCCTTTTAACGTACATTTTGAACAGATAAAAAATGTGGGATTAATCGTAATTAACTATGGACAATCATGCGATTAGTCACAATTAAATATTCTAATCGATTGACAACCCTAAAGGATATACATTTGTATTAGGATTTGACTAAGGCAGACGGCATGAGAAATATATTACTGCATATATATATATATATATATTATATAAAAGCTCAATAAGTAAAATGAAAAATTGAAGTAAATACGGATCTGTGTGTCAGAATCATTTGGAAAATAGTCTCTGCTGGCTATGAAAGTAGTAAACTATTAAACAACTCATGTATATAGGCTAATTCATCTCAAAATGAAAGACTAATTTCTCTTATCTAAATTTTATGAGTTTTTCTCTATTTTATTCTGGCTCCAGCAGCCATAATTACAATTGTGTATTTGGCATCCACATTATGTTATTAAATATTTACAGCAGTTTGGCTCCACAGCACGGCGTTTTAGCCATGCTCCTGGCATGGCTCTAGGGATGGCAATGCCGGTCTGTCGGTTGGTCGGTCCATAGTCCAGAGTGAAACATCTTTACTGGATGGACTGCCAAGTCGTATTGTATGGACATTCATTGTACCCAGAGGATCCATCCTGCCGACCTTGGTGATCCGCTGACTTTTCCTCTATTATTGGATGGATTGCCAAGAAAGTTGGCACACATTCATGATCCCCTCAAGGTGAATTGTATTCACTTTGGTGATCCCCTGACTTTATCTCCAGCACCATCATCAGGTCTAAATTATAATCTGTCCAATATGACCAAACACCTGCAAAACTAATGGCATTCCCATCAGCCTGTACTTTGTGATTTGTGCTGATTAGCAAATGTTTGCATGCCAAAATGCCAAGATGGTGAACATGTTTAACAATTATACAACAATTATGCCGTTGTGCAGCCTCAAAAAGCCACATGCATGACTGTAGACTCTCCTAGTCTTGTTTCAATATTTATGGGTCACCAAGTCAAGTCTTCAGGCAGTCAAGTCTCGAGTAATATCCACATATTCAAGTCCAAATCGACTTGCAAGTCCTTATTTTTGCATCTCAAGCCTCTCCAGTGAAGCCTTGTATCTCAAATCTCCTTCTCTGGTTGAAGCTAACTCTTTTCTTCTTACTGCTAAAATAATTCATCCTCAAAATATCTCCTCATGCAAGGTATTATTGTATCACAAGGTCATAATGTAATTGTCGTTTTGCACATGTTTAAGTCAATTACTGGAGCTTACAAAAACAGAAAAAATCTTTAGAAACTAGATTAGGAATAGACCAACAACGACACTATATTCTTCTCTCAACATAACCTTGTGCTAAAAATAAACTGGACTTGTGACTATTGGCCGTATTGTTCCAAATTGCAAGTCTAACCCTTCATGCAAACTATGCAAATCAGTTCTGATTAATCGCCTTGCCACTAATCCTCACAGTTGATCCCTTCCAGAGTGGAGGGTCCAATTTGCATATCTCATTTTGCATCCACTCTTTACTGATGGAAAGCTGGTAATTATGGTTCAAACTTGCCCTGCTGCGCTCTCGTCAAAATGTATCAAGCTCTACAGGACCATGGGTGTAGATGCTTATTCAACCCTGACAGTGTATTTCAGCATGGCTTTGTCTTTATAAGCCTGGGATGTCATTTTCTACAGCCAAGTAAAACACAAGATGTGAGTGATAGGAGGGATGGAAAGTCACTTGCTTTTTGAACATCTTGACATCTCAAGATAGTACACTTCCTCAAAAAACGAATGGTCTGCTTGGTCTCAAATATCATACCTTCTTGTCCCGTGAGTGGCTGTGAAGGCCTTTTCAGCACAGTAAAACCTGGTTAAGTAGAGTGGATGGCTTACACAAGATGTACTTTCTATAGTTTGACAGATAAGACTTGTAAAGGTAATTAGAATCCTTCTAGATTCCAGCTAGTGCCAAAATTTTGTACAGAATTTTCAAAATAAGAGCATACATGAATGCATTGAATTCAATTTATTGACTAAAATTAAAGACTGAGATTGTGGAAAATATTGATTATTAATTATAAATGATACTGAATATGTGTATGTCACCTGCTAATCAGACTGATTGCCATGCTGTTTTCACTTCCTTATTGAGTCTACATCATATTAACTTGTGCCGTCATCCTACCCAAACAATAATAACTGACATAACCATCCTGTCATCAACATCTTCTGTCGACAATGACTATGTTTACATGCACATTAATATTCCACTATTATTCTGAATATGACAATATACTGAATTTGATACGGGTCATGTAAACATGGAGTAACAATGAGCACACCATATCTATCAATCCAGATGAGGGTGGTGACTCAAGGGTCTGGAACCAGGCTACTGATAGACTTCTTGCTATTATGTTTACAAGACCTGTAAACAAAAGTATAAAGATTATGTTTTTGCTGAAAGAAAGTGGTGATGAAGGTTAAGGTGGAAGCAAAATATTCTCTACAGCTCCATATCTCTGTATGGCTCCATACCATGGAAGTATAAAGAGAACTGGATACAGCGTTGGAGACGGGCTCCCGTTCATTCCTGTGAGAGTTGCTCAGTGGCGCATGAAGCCAAAATGGCTCGACTGCCAAGTGATAAAGTACCCGGATCATCCGGTAATCTTCCGTATCCATTGGGCCCATAGTGCCTTGGACTGGGGCTCATTCACATGAACTGGAAGGAATGGAAATAACTCTGGATTCAGCTATTAGTGCATTTTACAACTTGTAGGTCCTAATGATTTAAATAAGGGCTAGTGAAGTGTTCGTGCTGGGAATAAAGAAGAAAAATTATCCGCTGATTTATGGACGTCTCTTTCTCAATGTAAGTTTATGGGAAAAAGTATTTTTGGGCCCAATGGCATCACGTGACGGACACGGAAATTGTAGTACCACCGTTTGGCCACTACAAAAATTTACTTCACAGCCCGACGCAATTCCTGGGGGCTATCTCCATACTGCACTGTATTCATCTCATGATCGCTTAATTATGGACATTATCAGCATTTGGAAATCAAGCAACTTACTGGAAACCAGTCAAATACGATTTACATGTAAATTTGTATGTAACACTTGTCCTTGCAATTTCTAACCAGTTGTTAACATGGAACTGCAGTGAGAAACAGCAGCTACAATAATAACAAAGATAGTTCTAGTTCAGGTAATGAGAAATGAACTGTGAGTGTACCAAAACATCAACCGGCAGCACAAGGTAAAAGCACAGAAGCCCCCCTCTCAACTAAGTAACATAACCATAAAAATAATGTACTGTATGAAATTCTTGTTATTTGCAATTAAGTTTACAGAACCCCTCTATCTTCCAAAGAACCCACGGTGACACAGGTGTCACATGTCCTTTAAATGTTCTGGAAAGTTCCTTATACAGGTTTATCCTTGACTTTAACTCACGAAGTCCCTAAGTGACGCATACAGAACATCCTGGTGGGTCATATCACAGGTCATGTGATTTTGTGTTCCCACAACAACATTTCCAAGATGTCTGTGTGCCAGGTTAAAACATGTGACAGAACTAGCTAAATTAAAAAAACTTGTTTTTTGTTGCTAAAGGTAAGATTCAAGCCATTTAAGAATTCTAATGCTTACATAACATGTCCTTTATTACATTTAACCTGCTGTGAACAAATTTCTTGAACAAATTGATATAAAACAAATCAGATAAATATCGTTGTGACATATATGTCACATCGGGCCTTTAACCTTAAAATTGTCATGGAAAACCTCATGTGACATATATGTCTCAATGAGAAGAATGATTATGATCTGCTCAGTTAATTTATGGTGATTCAATGATATTTAGTTAATATATTTTATATTGTTCAATTCAATACAGTTTTCGTTACCAAACAGAAAAAGACTGTCAGGCTGATTCATTTTCAAATGAGACATAAATTTACCGTTAACGCCCAATGTGACGTATATGTAACTTTTACACTAGGGGGTGGTAATTTGAAAAAAATGTCAGAAATGTGTTCTATGTGGTCTGTTTAGTCTGTTTTATATCCCCCATAATTTTCCTTGAATGAGATATTGGGTCTTGGTTCTTATGGGTTAATGTTAGTTTGTATGAAAATCCTGCCGTATCCGCAAAATATATGATGCATTTTCCATCCAAAGCCATCTGTTTGCCACCTCAATCAGCTGTCACCAAATCCCACACTGAAACTCTGAAACAAACTGAAACACATTGAACTGATCACCAAAGTATTGATCACAGAGAAAAACGTTCAAACGTTCTTCATTAAACAGCCTTAAACACACCAGAACAGTGTGAGCTGTCTTACCTTTAAACAAGTGTTTCTTCCTCACCAGGTTCTGTGCAAAACTATCCATTAACTTCCAGTACTTTGCACCATCCATAGCTCTGACCAGGTCGCTGGAGCTAATAGCTAATTCTGCTCTCTGAGCTTACAGAGTTTCCATCTTGGAATATTGAACATTTTCCTATCATTATTTTTGTGATTTATGCAGTTTAAAGGACCAATATGTAATACATCTACTGTAATAAATCATAAAATGACCATGATATGTCATCAGAGATTAAGAAAACATGCTAAAATACTAGCTTCTCCGACAACAATGCTACAGCCAGTATGTTCTCCTTTGAAATTTCCATTCCGGTCTGGAACGTCTGTTTTTGTCTTGGCCGGTGTGATCCCGTCCACTGCCCATTTTGACACCCTGCCACCACATATGAAACAAATTGGCATGCAGACTCCGCCTTCTGCATCCATGGAAGCAAGCAAACGAACTGGATCAACAGATATAACATAAACATACATCTTACTGATGACGTTACACAGAAACCCAGAATAAGAATGAAACTACATGAAAACCAACTGAAGAGATTCCTAGAGAATCATCTGGTTGCATTTTATTATCTGAGTGAGTGCACTATCTGTTACATATTCCATATACTATATTCAGGAATGAGTGGAGAGTCTCACCATGACAGAGATGTGAAAAATATGAAAAACACTCATGGTTGTTGAGAAACGTACCTGTTTCACATCATAAGCGAAGAGCACATATTTCAGATCAGGGGAGACAGAATACTTCGCCACGTTGAAATTGATCTAATGGAAATTAGAGAGAAAGAAAGATTTACTTACTGTTTGCAATGTCAATCATTATAATTGCATTTACGCTGTGATAAATCTTCATAACTTAATATACAGTATGACAAACTAATCTACTTACAAATGTTGTGTTTGTCAGGACAATCTCTGTTTCGTTTGTAAGGATGTTGAACTTGATGACGTGGCCATCACTGTTTCTGTAGATAACTTCAGAGTCTGTGAATAGAAACGGGGGGAACAAAGAAAAAAAACATCTGTATGAAGGAAATTGAATTTTGAAAGGTCTCAAGAAAAAGACATTTCAGAGAAAAACTTCAAGGTGAAAACCAGCCGAAGCAGCCATCCCGACTCTATTTAGAACTGTGAAGATGCCATTAAGAAAACAAACGCTTTCTAAGCCTCATCCTTTCCTCAAATTAAATTAACAGTAACAATGCAGACAGCCAAACAGGCACAAGTTTGTGCAACTGTAATGTAATGTGATTAACTGTGAGAATCAATGTGAGATTTCACTGCCAGACAAACACAAAGGGAAGGCCTACATTTTTCATCTTCTAGGTAATGCAGCATGATCTGTGTTGAGGGGAAGAGCACTGTGTGGCACCGCCAGGGAAGCATCTTCCCTAAAGAGCTGGACTGACTGGACGAGACAGCATTGTTTGTTTTGTGTCAGAGCCAAACATTCAGAAACGTAGCCCCCCTCAAATGTCACGGTATGGGGGATTGTCACGATAATACCTTTGTGTCAACACAATAGCATGCACAAATACTCAGAATCTTAAATGGATGCAATATGCTGCCTGAAAACAGAAAGACAGATGGAAACAATCAATATTTCTCTTTTGTTCAGCTTATTTGACAATTAAGTTATTCAACTGTCAATGGTCTGGCCGTGGAAAGTGAAGACATTCCCATCTCCAACAACTCACAATATTCCTGGAGCACATAACCCTTGAGCATCACTAGAGAAATTTTTAGCTTTTTAATTATTAATTTTTCGATCAGTTTGGCTGTGTTAAAACATACGGCATACACTTTGGCAAGGGTGTGATTTTATTATTTTTGTCTTTCAGAATTTTGGAAGTTCAGCCTCAGTTCCTATAATAAGTGTATAATAAACTCTTTTAAAAACAGAACTTTGGGGACATGTTTCCCCATTGAAATCCATTAAAACCTCAATATTTGATCCTACAGCCATTACAGCATAAAGTCGTGCATTCTATTATATCAGGCTTTCAATCTAGAGCCCTGGCTTTCTGGCCCTGATTTTCTCAAGCCCTATGGGCCAAATACATGCTATTTTCCTGGTTTCCACTGGGGGCATTGCTACTGTATTACGCGTTTGATGCAATGCAATAAAATCAACGCAGTTGCTCATTGACATATCCTAGACTGTGTGAGTAAACAGTGAATAATTACATTTTTGTGTTTTTATTTTTTTTAATTCATGTAAGTCAACAGTGGCATTATGTAAACAAACTGGCATTTAAAGTCTTAAAATAATACTAATAATTATATTAATAACATTTTAATAAAATTTAAAAAAAATAATAAAATACATAAATATGAATAAATAAAATATTCATAGTTTTAGAAGGGGACATTTTGTCCTCTAAGGTATCAAGTGGAGTTTTTTTTTTTTAATCTGACACTGCAAAAAAAATAAAAATGCATCAAAAATGTTTTCATTTTTGGCTGGACCGCAGAGGGCCAGCCCTACAAACGCAAAAGTCTGTCCCTGACTGACTGACTGACTTACTGACTGAGTGATGAAGTTACAGGATTGGTCGGCTGACTGTTGGAGTTTCCTCATTGGTCGTTGCTCTTTCAAAATGAAAAGGCGGAGAACAGTTCTGTGTTTACGTTTTCTGGGGAGCTTCTCAGCGGTTCAATGTAACATTACATAGTGCTGTTGTTGTGCATGTGCTATTGTTTATGTTCGTTTAAGTTACGTTTTGTTCGCAAATGTTCGCCTCGCTTTCCTCCATTTCCGCCATGAACTGACTATCTAGCAGCCACACGTCACTACTGCGGTATGAACCCAAAATAAACAGAATGTGCTGGGATTTAATTGCAATAAACGGATCAAAATAATGCCGAAATAACAACATAAATATATCGATTTGTAAAAAGTCTGAATTCATGCTTTGTCAAGTCTGTCCGCAACACAACAAGCAAACAACTTTTAAAATGCTTGTTTTCTGAGCGGAGTTTGGATCGATCAACGCCAGGCTATGCTAACATCAGCTACTCAATCACCACTCAACATAACGTCATCTAGGCATAAATACGGCAGCGACGTTGTTGTAAACGGATCAAAGTCTGCCGAAATAACTACATAATGATGCTGAGTAGTAAAAAGTCTGAATTCATGCTTTGTCGGGTCTGTCCGCAACACAACAAGCAAACAACTTTTAAAATGCTTGTTTTCTGAATGGAGTTCGGATCGATCAGTGGCAGGCTACGTTAACATTGCAGCTGCTCCGTTAACACTACATCTAGGAATAAATACGGCAGCAACAACGTCAGTGATGACAGCTGGAATATCTCAACACTGATAAACTTTCACAACGTATGTATATATATAGTGAACACCACTTATATGATGAATGCTTTTGATACACATGCTTTCATAAAAAACTGAAATACTTTTAACCTTGCAATTAGTATGGCATGCTAATACCTTTTCACCTTGTATAAAATGTATAATATGCTGACTAGTAAATGTTACCATTTACTATTACTGAATGCCATTTGCTTCATTATAAGTTGGCTTTCAATCAAACATTAAGATATAAGTGGAAAAAACTGTTCACAAAACATTATAGACATGACCACTGACTATTTATATAACAATTTAGCCACAAATTCACAGACTGACCATACGGTCCAGCCATATACTCGGTTTACGACCGAGTCTTGTTTGTGGGTTTTTTTTGGCTGGACCGCAGAGGACCAACCCTACAAAGGCAAAAGTCAGTGACTGAGTGACTGACTGAGTGATGAAGTTACACGATTGGTCGGCCGAGTGTTGAAGTTTCCTCATTGGCCGTTGCTCTTTCAAAATGAAAAGGCGGGGAACAGTCCTTAACGCAAATGAGCCAGTCCAGTGCGACGCGTCCGGTTCACGAAACTTGGACAAAGCTGTGAAACTAGGCGATCTAGTTCTAAAATGAAATGAGATTCAGCAGTGGCATAGCCCATTTCTTGCTTAAAATGTTTTCATAATCATTAAGTGTCCATGTATTTGTGTTTACCAGTTAGCATTATTCATCAGGTCAGCAAATTTACATGTGTGTATGAAACTGCTTTTCCTTCAAGAGTGTCCTTGGTAAGTAAATATAGTGATTTTTTGGCGAGGAAGAAACCAAATAGTCAGGTTGAAGCTGCAACAAAGTGTGGGCACCATGTCCTCAGCAGTAAAATGGAATGCTGACCACAGGAATCACTGTTTTAACAAACAGTGAGTAAGCAATGTGATAAAAGTCAACAATGGAAACATGGAGAGGCATTGTTTGGTGACAGAGCAGGATTAACCGTTATCTTTGACAAGACCTGTTTTTTTGTTTTTTTTATTTTTAAAGAAGTGGTAGACATGTGATAGAGTATATTACCTCATGCCTCCGCCAACCCGTCAAGTTTCAGTTTACATCCCTGTCTATCCAAAATATCATCACTTCATCATTTTATTCTGTTAGACATTTGCGTGTAATGGTCATAATTAAGACATGAATTATTGAGTTATGGCCAAAAAATGTGTTTTGTGAGGTCACAGTGACCTTTGACCACTAAAATCGAATCAGTTCATCCTTGAGTCCAAGCGGACGTTTGTGCCAATTTTGAAGAAACTCCCTCCAGGTGTTCCTCAGATATCACGTTCACGAGAATGGGACAGACGACAATCCGAAAACATTATACCATTAACAAAATATTAATATTATTATTAATGGTTCCCAGAAAACAAATTGTCAAAATTTAACTTTGTCCAATATTTTAGTTTATGACCAAATAGATGTTTTTGTCCAAAGCAACAAAGAGAACTGATTGTTCCTTTTCTGACCTTATGTGCCCGTCACATTCCTAGATATCATCACATCAGACAGGCAGTGTGTATAAATATATTGTCAAGGGACTGCAGGCCAAAGATTGTTCCAAATGAGGAGTCTCAGAGACAAAATGAAAATCACTTGTCACATTCATCTTAACTGCAGCTCAAACAATATACACTATGTGTTGTGGAAAATGCTCTGCTCTTTAAGGGAGCTCAGAAAGAATCCGAGCAGCGACAAGGATTCTGCAGTGAGAGCTAATCCCCCTTAATAAACACAAACATGAACATTAAAACTTAGTTAAGTCAAAATACCAAAAGCTTAGCACATAAGCAGTACTGTAAGTTGAGGTGGTGCAAACTTATCAGCAGAGTAATAGAAAGTCCATTCATCTCTCTATTCATTAATCGCTTATCCCTGAGGGTCGCGGATAAGCGGAGGGTTACAGCCAATCCCAGGAGGAGGGGTACACTGTGAACAGGTCACCAGTCAATCACAGGGCTGACACATAGAGACAGACAACCATTCCCGCTCACATTCACACCTACGGGCAATTTATGAAATTAAATTTCTGGAAAATAAAATGCATGTGAAAATGTTAACCCTCTGAGGCCCGCGATCCCGACCGACTTTACTGTCTTTCAGTTTATTTTAATTCATTCATTCATTGATTCATGTTTAACTCTGATTTATGACTAGAACAACTTGACACACAGTGCTGAGCTGCATCTCAAATTAATCTTCAGCTTTCAGATGATGTACACCACTTCTATGTGACATCTACTGTTGACCTGCTATCTCCCCCTGACCCCCCTAAAAAAGACAAAAACAAGACTATTGTGGGTCTCAGAGGGCTAAAGAGGATAGGGAATTTTTTCTGTAACGAGTAGTGTCAGGGATTATCATTTTATTATAACATATTCGTAGAGACATATTCATTTTGTGAATGAACTTGTCTCCTCCTACACAGACCGCCCAGCTAACTTTTGGAGTTTGACATAAGATTTTTATGAATAAAAGACTGAATTGTATCTGTTTTTTTCTCAAAACTTGTACTTTAAACCAGCCAAACCATATTGTTTAAGCTTTATGTATCTATAGGAAAATAGCAAAAACAACAAAATTATTGGCCGAGACTAGGACTGTCAATGTTAACGCCATAATAACGCGTGAACTCAAATTAATTTGAAAGCCACTAATTTCTTTAACGCATAAACACAATCGATATTCCTGAGGTTGCAGTGGGCTCAGTTTTAAAGCTAAAGTGAAGATACTGGTATCATATGAAACTAGAAAACTCAAGGAATATCAATATCATACTAGCTCGTCGTGAAGGAGGCTGAATAATGCCCCAAACTTACACTAAATTTTGGCAAGGAAAAACTTGCATGGCCATTTTCAAAAGAATCCCTTGACCCTTGACCTCAAGATATGAAAATAGGTTCTATGGGTACACACGAGTCTCCCCTTTACAGACATGCCCCACTTTATGATAATCACATGCAGTTTGGGGCAAGTCATAGTCAAGTCAGCACACTGACACACTGACAGCTATTGATGACTGTTGGGCTTGAGTTTGCCATGTTATGATTTGAGCATATTTTTTGTATGCTAAATGCAGTACATGTGAGGGTTTCTGGACAATATTTGTCATTGTTTTGTGTTGTTAATTGATTTCCAATTATACATATATACATTTGCACAAAGCAGCATGTTTGCCCACTCCCATGTTGATAAGAGTATTAAATATTTGATAAATCCCTTTAAGGTACATTTTGAAGAGATAAAAAACGTGCAATTAATTTGCAATTTAATCACAATTTATTATGGACAATCATGCGATTAATCGCGATTAAATAATTTAATCGATTGACAGCCCTTAAAAATAACAAAAGCAACCAAATCATTGGCTGAGATACATGTGACTATAGTGGGAGCGGCGCTGTCCGTAGTACTGGAACTGAGTGGAGGAGATGGATAGACAGACAGACAAAACACATCATTTGGTATCTTAGCCTGATTTTTTGTGGTTGTAATGAGAGAGAGATGGAACAGACAGAGAGAGAGCTGCATGCTGTAAACAGCTGTTTCTGCGCTCCTCCTGCTGATCCTGA
Organism: Sebastolobus alascanus; assembly: GCA_916701645.2. Taxonomy (NCBI): domain Eukaryota; kingdom Metazoa; phylum Chordata; class Actinopteri; order Perciformes; family Sebastidae; genus Sebastolobus; species Sebastolobus alascanus. The sequence continues at coordinate 1,313,183 of CAKAOJ020000016.1, read as the reverse complement.
TAGAATGGTTCATAAATTCTAAATATATTTAGCGCTCTGATAGTGCTACGTTCTTACCTGAGTGCTCTGATTAATAAATGTATTCTTTGATTTTGACACAGTATCCTTGTGTTGTTGATGTCTCGCAATTTTCAACAGTTCTGTAACCTTACTCAATACTCATGCATCAGTAATATAGGTTTGTTTCAATGCATATGCCCATGAAACTGTGGCTACATACATGTAGATCCTGGCATTTGTTCTTTTTGTGAATCTTTTTAAGGCTTTCTGGTGGAGTGAAGGCATTAACAATCAGCGGGACATGAAGGTTTGGATTGGATAGAAATGTACCATCTGTCCAGCTGAATAGACTGTTGTTGGCTATTAAATATCAGTTTATCAGTCTTTATAAGCCCCCTAGATGTGGGTCAGTAGGGGCCTACTACACCTAATAATAGGTTTCATCATCTATTCACATGGTAGATCACCAAAAGAAGATGATAGCGACCTCTAGTGACTGTAGTAATTATGACTGGAGCAGAAGTGGAAGTGGAAGAAACTCCATCAGGCATGGTGGTCAGGGGCGATGGATGGGACACAAAACACAGGGTTTACATGCAGGAGACTCGAGTTCGCATCCCATGTGAAACCAACAATTAAACCTGAAGAAGTTTTAGTTTTATTGCCTAAACCTAAAGAAGTTGTAGTTTTATTGCCTAAACCTGTTTTTTTTTGCCTAAACCTAAAGAAGTTGTAGTTCTGTTGCTTAAACCTAAAGAAGCCTTTTTGTTTGTGTTCAGAACATGACGTTTCATTCAGTTTTACATGTTAGAACGTGTAACTGTTAAGTGTCACTTTCACTTTTACAATGTAGTAGGTGTAGTAGGCCCCTAATGTGTGTGTGTGTGTGTGTGTGTGTGTGTGTGCGTGTGTGTGTGTGTGTGTGTGTGTGTGTGTGTGTGTGTGTGTGTGTGTGTGTGTGTGTGTGAGGGTCCTGTCTGAGTCTCTGGGGTTATCCAATGCCACTGGGACTCATATAGTAATGAATAGCTTTACAAGTAAGCACAGCTGTCTTTATTGAACTCCTCTGGTTAATCCCACACAGCTGCTGACGCTGTGTTTGGATGGCACTCTGCACCCTGAGGAATAGGCTTCCCCAACGGTCCACAAAGTTCCTCCTGCTGTTATCAAATGTGGCGGCTGCATTATCACATTCACTGTCACATAAAAGAAATAGTTAGGAAAACAAAAGGGAGAACAATATAGTCCTTTAAGAGTGGTGTACTCCAGTCTCAGTGGACTGTGCTGGTTGTTTTGAATGTCCTGATCTCAACTAAATTTGATGTACTACAGAGCGTTAAACAATTATCTTATGTGCTGTGTTGCAATTGCTTGAAATAGCCCACTTACAACAAAAGAACTAAGGAACCACTGGCAAAAACTACCCTCCAAATATATGTCTCCGATGAGGTCATTTTCAAAATATCAAAATCATTTCCATTTGATGCCCACCGGTGTTAAACCTCAAATCAATGCATGCCTTTGAGAGAGAAATTAATATTTAGAGCTGATAAAAAGGAACTCATTCCTGTGATCTTTAAAACATTACCATAGGTCTCTGCACTGCTCTGCACTTGTCTCCTTAAATAATGAAAAGTTCGTAGCTGAAAAAGAACAAGCTAAGGCTCTAATGTATAAGTAATGTTCTACGTCTGTAACCCGATGAATAATGAAATGCCTTGGCTTTTTTCCTGCCACGCTTAACTCGGCAACTTAGGTGGACTCGTATGGATTAAGTAATGGTCACTGTACACGCCATGCTACCACTGCAGCTATCGCGTGTGTTATTTTAAGGCAAGTAAATATAATGTTTCCCTGATGTATTTCTCCTTACAGCTCAATGAAAGATATCCGTCATGTTATCTTCACTGATCTTCGCCAGAAGATTAAAATGTAATGTTGTGGTCAAAACTGTGTTTCACTTAGAAACAGGATTGATTTAAAATAATGTTAAAAATTAAGTGTTTGTGGCAGAGGCTGGTATTAGTCGTAACCAATGAAATCATCTCTTCCTCTCCTCTTTTAAACCTCTCAATACTCTGACAGCCTTTGTGTTGAAAAGAACAGTGAGCCACGGAAGGGAAGCTGGTGTCCTTGTTTGAGAGATGCACAATCACTTAATATGCAGCACTATTTCAGCTATGGGGCTTCATGCAGGGAATACTCATACAAACAGATTTGTTCTAAAGTGTCACGTAGGAATGATTTAAGAATGTCTTTGGCGTTCTTCAGTTTTCTCGTACAAATTCAAGAGTGATCCAGATCTGTGGTACGAGTTAAGTACAGATGGTCTGTCTTTCTCTAGGTCTCATTTAAAATTTTTGTTTGTGCCGTAACCAGGTCCTGTAAGAAACTAGGGCTGTCAATCGATTAATATATTTAATCATGATTAATTGCATGATTGTCCATGATTAATCTCGATTAATCGCAACTTAATGATCACACATTTTTTATCTGTTCAAAATGTACCTTAAAGGGAGATTTGTCAAGTATTTAATACTCTTATCAACATGGTATGGGCAATTATGCAATTATGCTGCTTTATGCGAATGTATGTATATATATTTATTATTGGGAATTAATTAACAACACAAAACAATGACAAATATTGTCCAGAAACCCTCACAGGTACTGCATTTAGCATAAAAACATATGCTCAAATCATAACATGGAAAACTGCAGCCCAACAGGGAACAACAGCTGTCAGTGTGTCAGTGTGCTGACTTGACTATGACTTGCCCCAAAACTGCATGTGATGTATCATAAAGTGGGCATATCGGTAAAGGGGAGACTCGTGGGTACCCATAGAACCCATTTTCATTCACATATCTTGAGGTCAGAGGTCAAGGAACTCCTTTGAAAATGGCCATGACAGTTTGCGGCATTATTAAGTTTGGAGGGTTATATAACCTCCTTCGCGACAAGCTAGTTTGACATCGTTGGTACCAATGGATTACTTAAGTTTTCTAGTTTCATATGATGCCAGTATCTTCACTCTTGCTTTGAAACTGAGTCCGCTACAACCTCTGAAAGATCGATTGCGGTTAATACATTAAAGAAATTAGTGATTTTCAAAAGAATTTGCATTAACACATTATTATCGTGTTAACTTTGACAGCTCTATAAAAAATATTAAATTCTGTGCTCCTCAGTGCAACTGGGAAGCCATAAATGACTCGGCTGAGATCAACAGTCACGTGACAAAAACTCAGTGAAACTTGCTGTACGTTCCAATACCCATACTAACATACTATTTAGTATGCCAGAAAAAAGATTTAGTATGTCCCAATACATGGTATGTCAAATGCAGTATGCCAAAAATACCAGGATGTCCTACTGCATCCGGTCACATTTTGCAGTATGCAAGCCAGCATGCTTTTCTGGCTATTCTGACCTGCAATCCTCTGCACAGCGAATATATGAGCAAGAGTGTCAAAGTTCAAGGCTCAATGTTATGACAAAGTAGTATGGCACAATTGTATGCATACTGCATGCAACAGTACATACTTTGTAAGGGCAGCTGCAGTATGTACTAAAAGTAAAAAAAAAAAGTATTTGATTTGGAACGTAGCCTTGGACTGAACTGCAGGCTGTTTACACGGAGCAGAGAGGAAAGGATAAGAGAGTTTGTAAGGAGACGTTTCTAAAAATGTGAATAGTTCAACATGTATAGCATGAGGTAGCTCCTTTTCTTTTTCCATTATTTGCAACACTTGTGAGCAATTGGAAAAAATGCTATATATATACATATATATATATATATTTATATATATATTTTGGAGTTTTAGAAGCTCTTTACTTCCAGCCATCATTGTGCTGTTTCCATAGAGATGCAGTAATTATATTGCAGTGGAAAACAAGGCCACAGTGAGTAAAATGTGACAGAAACAAAAAAACGCCCTGAAACAGCCTGGGTTTCAGAGGGTTAAGAGTCGTAATGCCTTAAGGGTCTGCAGGTTTCTGTCCAGTATCATCCTCTGTTGCACCCGACAATGGGCCATCACCCACTGAAGGCTGTAATATTCTCTTGTCTAACATCTCCTTGACTGTCGCATCCATCTTGACCGCCTCTCATATTAGTCATGGACCACTTTGCTTTAGTGTTTAACTTTATGTCAAACTGCCCTCTCTTTATGTTTGTGACCGGCACATTGCATCGCTGCTCTGATGACACGGCATTGGCAGCTGTGCTATTCATATTTTTTTATTGTTTCAGGTCCTTTAATACCCATACAGACACTGCTGAACATACCTTTTTGTCTGCTGATATCGAACATCATAGGCTCTTTAGTGTGAAAGTTTTCTTTTCACTAGCTAACATTTTTGTGAATGAAACTTGCCCACAAACAGAGCGGAACACGATATGGCAATTTTACGTGTGTCAAATATGATCAGATCTCACGAACACGCACCTCCTCATGAACAAGTGTCATTCATGAGACTGAAACGAGCAATTATACGTTTGTGCAGTTAAAAGGGTTTGGTGAATCTGACTTGAAACACTTGTACGAACAAGCCTCACAGAAAAAAAGTTTAAGTTTTAACGTGAGCATATCTATTGCCTCCACACGGCTCTCAACACGGAGCCGGCTGAGCTGTCAGCTAGCTAACAGTTCAAACGACAGCAACAGTGCTGACAGAGCTAACAGTGTTAACCTGAGGGGGAACCAGAGGGTGGGCGTTACGCTTCCACGGTGACGCTCTCGGTCAGGACGGCGTTATCAGAAGTAACCCCCGTATAAGAGCAGTGCAGAGTGGTGATATATGCACGTATATGCACTAAAAGGCACACACGGCTGGCCCGGCTATGTCAGCAAAGCATAGAGAAGCTCTGATTACAACACAGACAGAGGGAAAGTGCTCAGGTGGACAGTACTCCTCCATATCTTTACATAGCCAATAGTTGTCTGGTGTGGTATCAATGCTCTGAATCCCATATATAGAACCTTTAAAGCAGTTTAGCATAAGAATAAGAGAATGTGCTTGCATGAGGCTCATTGTATTGTCACTCTGGTTAGAAAATACCAAGCAAATTTTAGAGTCAGGAGAAGTCAATAGGAAAACGTGATTAGATGCAAATTTACCTGGGGCTGCGCAGTCGAAAATATTTCAACTTGAGTGAAAATATTCACGTGTATCCCAGGGCTTTATGAATCTGCGTCACAAACGTACAGAGACGAGAGGAAGAAGAAGAGAGACTGGAGGGAAATGACTGAAAGTTTCTGGATCAGTCAGAGGCTGAGCTGAACATAAATACACACAGGTGCATTTTCACAGACACGGCCAGTGTGCCCCTTGCTATTTAGCTAGCTAGTTGGTACATTGATTTGTTTGGGATGAATAAACACAAACGGTCCAGTGGTGAAAGTTCCCTTCACTTTCTGCCGGAACACACCTTAAACCTGCAGTAGGCATAATGTTTTTGGCATCATTGGGCGAAATTTCCATAATAACCTTTCAGCTTATTGTAATTCAAGAGTTCTGAGAGAAAACTAGACTTCTGCACCTCCTCTTGGCTCTGTTTTCAGGCTTTAGAAAATCTAGCCAGTGACGGAAGACTTTGGCTAATCACAGGTCATTTCAGAGAGAGAGCGTTCCTATTGGCTGTTCATTCAACGGAGGCAGCTGTCGATCACTCGTAAACGCCAATCAAGCGGTCAAACTAATCACGTTGATCAAATATGAATCAATAATTTGTTAGATTAATGACTATTTCTCTCCTCAAATGTTTTCAGAATCATCTTGTACTGTACTGTTTAGCTGTAACATGAGACAGCTAAACAGCTAAAAATTGCTCCGGCTGGTGGGCGGTTCTTGGTATTTCCTCAACTGATCTCAACATGGCTGCCGGGTCACAAACCTTTTCATTTTACAGCTAAACAGAACATTAGGAGTACATTTAGGCATTACAGTAACAGAATTTTGATTCATATTTGATCAGAGCTGCCTAGTTTGACCGTTTGATTGGAGTTTGTGAGTGATTGACAGCTGCTCAGAGACGGCAAGGCTCCAGATCAGCTCTGATTGGTTGTTTTTTTCCAGTCTGTGAAATCTTGCAGATGCCATTAGGAGCACCGGAGGACACCCGAAGACACAGAGGCACATGATTTTTTTCAGATTTCCTGTCTCATGCACTACTGTCAGGATATAGTGACCATTTTATAAAAAATAACTTTTAATCATATTTGCTCCAATCTTACTGCTGCTTTAAAGTGAACAAGTAGTGAGCTGCAGCACCAGTTTAGTTGCTCATAACATCTGCAGAAGATGCAGCTGCCAACACAATCCCACCCCATTTACCACACACAGCACAGTGACAGCCTTGTGTTCATTGAAGATCATTCACATGACAGCCACATGTTGGCATACTGTACTTATAATGAAACAGGTTCTATCTTGCTTGAGGAGGAACTGTCACCAAGTCCAGCTGGCTATCATATCCACAAAAAGGGTTGCTAAGCTTTCAACCAAAAAATCCACAGCATGATTGCTACTGAGCTCGCAGCACACCATCCAAATACCAAAAGGCGAGAAAAGCATGTGTGCCTTACAAAATAAATGCCATTTCACCCAGATTGTCAAACCCAAATACTAATAATCCTTGAAATTTTCTGACAGGTGACTATTTATTCCCATACAATTGGTAAACAGCCATACACAGGACTCCTTGAAGAAATAAATGAGGCTGGGGTAATGATATACCCCTTCCAGTGTTTGTACTTAGTGAGCCACGAGACACATTTTCTTTTGAAAACACCAGATTTATTTGGGTTCTAACTGTCCAGCTCCAGAGTCTGCTGCCCACATAACTGCCAGGAAATAAAAGATTAATTCTGCCCGCTGACTGGAGGCAGCAGTGAGGAAAAACAGCACTCAGTACTAACTATAGCAGTCGGTAATTATGTGTCACATTTCTTAATGGTGTGCCTATTTTTGATCATGTGAGGAAATGATAATGGCACAGTAGATATCACATGTACGTGAAGCAATACACGTAGTCTTGTGCCTAAAGTGTGGCTCTTTGCACCTTCTGCATTAGCATTTAGTGTAATTATTTGCAGTTTTAAAGGAACAGTGTGTAACATTTAGGGATCTATTGGCAGAAATGGAAAGTATGTTTTCTTTAGTGTATAATCACCTGAAAATAAGAATTGTTGTGTTTTTGTTACCTTAGAATGAGCCGTTTATATCTACCTAGGGAGCGGGTCCTCTACAGCAACAGCACTGGCTTTAGATAGGGCCATTCGCATTTTCACGTTTTAGCGTCGGTTCTCCTACATGCTTGGGACATGGGAGAAGTTTCAGTTGGTTGCAATCTGCAACCTCACCGCTAGATGGCGCCAAATTCTAAACACTGCACCTTTAAGATATATGTGGCCAAAAGTATGCGGAAACCCCTGTCCACATACTTTTGTGTACTTTCCTAGTTTCCTTAGTTTCAATTAAGGGAAATCGTATGATATTTTAAACAACTAATGTGCTTCAAAATGTTTGGCAAAATTTGGGCAAGACTGCATCCTATTTCCCCATACACAAAGCCAGCTCCATAAAGAAATGTTTTTTTTTTTTTAGTTTGGTGTGGAATAACTTGACTGGCCTGCACAGAGCCCTGGCGTCCAAACCCCATCCAACACCTTTGGTATGAACTGGAACGCCCACCGTTCCAGGCCTAATTGCCCAACATCAATGTCCTTATGGCTGAACTCCCTTAATACCAGACAAGAACGCCGTTATTGGACGATTCTGCAAAGACAAACCTCTGTATTAAATTCAATTATTGTTTTATGTCAATTGCCAGCATTTTAAAAGTTCTTGCCCTTTACAATATCTGTGAATGGCAAATTTAGGTATATGTAAATGGCAAATAACTGTAGCTAAGGTATGGTTAAGGTAGGGCAACACACTTGGTTAAGGTTAGGAAAACAGTTACAGTGTTCGGTTACAGTTAATAACAAAGGCTCTGGTACAAGACACATGCTCCAATCTCCTGCATGACAAACAGACGTGCTACACACCCATCCACATCCAAACCTCCAACTTTCTGCCTGGCAACACAAAGGGCACTTTACGTCCTGGATTGGCACTGAATGGAAATGGACATAAATTGTGAGGTGTGGAATTGTGCAATATCTACATTATTTCTAGGAATAGTGGAATGGACTGAATTGCAGCAAATCTCCAGGTTCCAAAATCTGTTGGAGAGCTCTCCCAGAAAAGTGGAAGCTCATAATGTAGCATATTACTGCTCATGGTTTTGGAATGAGAAATTCAATAATCACATATGGGGGGAGTGTTAGGATGTCACCACCCTTTTGGCCATGTAAATACAATATGTATCTCACATTTTTTAGCACAGGATTTTCACAACGTCATCAGGGACGGTTCCACAACTGTTAGGCCAGTCTTCGTTGTGCTCTTAGTCTAATGCAAGTTAGACAGTTTCACAAAAAATAAAGACTGACTTATTTTAAGCCTAAAATGTTCGCCACCCTACCCTCCATGGCTAACTCATAGCTAAGAGCCATGGTTCCATGGTAACAATCAGTGACACCTGTTGACACCAAATGACAAAAAGAGAGAAAACATTGCTCATAATTTGTGGTTTGCTAGCAATGTGTTGGAGCGAGTAATGAGAAGATTCAAGATTCAAGATTCAACAGTTTTATTTGTCACGTACTCATACAGGATGTGCAGTGAAAGGTAAAGTGGCAGTGCTCACAGGAGCACTCACAGAAGGAAAGAGTTTCAAGAGAGCACACTGAAGAAACTGCTGGGGTGATTGGAGCTGAGCGGTATGACGTGGATGCTCAGTCAGCCATGTTTTTTGGTTTGAAAAAAGTCTTAATTATCCCCAGAATTCATAGCAAACTAGTACTATTTAAGATTGTCATACTTCATCCGTTGAACAAAGCTGTCTAGTTGTTGACTATTTGTTAAGTAGAGCTGTACCGAATAGTTGGAAGCTTCATTCATAACGTTGACATTCAAATTCTTAATCAACATTTGAATGCTGCTCAGCTTTTTTTTTTTTTGCTTATGTCTATTCATTGTGTTTAAACCCGGTATTTTGGCAGAGTTGCAGAAAAGATCAGGCTACACTTACATTATTAGTATTATACTATTTGTAGAATTAGATTCCATGGTCGCGGAAGATTGTTTCAGACTCATATAATCCAAACATTCCTAATTACTCCAGAGCGTTGTAAAGTCCAAAAGTCAAAATGTATTGAAAAAAGATAGATGTAATAATTTCAAAAATTAGCAAAATGTTATTACTAGGGCTTTCAGTCGATTAAAATATTTAATTGCAGTTAATCACATGATTGTCCATGATTATTCGCAAATGAATGACTGTCTCCTGCTTGAAGCACACAAAGAGCGGCTAGCAGCAATCAAACGACGCTATAAATTACATTTAAATAACCACAATAACCAAAAAAATATATATATTTTCCCCATTTCTTTAGGGTGATGATGTCATAAAATATGACGATAGACATTTGAAGCTTCATTCGAAAACCTCAATAGAAGCTTTGAATGTAAAAAAAAATGACATTAAGTACAGCCATAATCTAAGCCATAGTCAAAATGTATCTTTGTGAACCTGGCCCCTAGACAAGGTTGCGTGCCAAGTTCTGTTTATTTATTTATTTTATCTTGTACTATTACTCCTGCTTTGTCCACTTAGAGCTAGAAACATGAAAATAACACAAATGTGCACACTTCCCATCAGATATCACACATGCACAGCTGCAACTCAAGCCCTATGTTTTTATTCCACCACAATGTTTTTATGTACAATCACTACTCACATCATTTTTTGCAGGCTTTGCTACACAGCTGCTGCTACTAGCTGCAGTCTCATACGTAAAGGGAGGTGGGGGTCGGTTGGAAAACAGTGAGAAGTGAATTTTAGCCTGACTGAAAGCCCTTCCACCGGCAGATGAGGATGCGCAGCCAATGGAGTGCAGAGTCTGAGGGACAAGTGGGAACTCTGTGCACAATATAATATGCATAGCACACACTGAATTATTTAGCGAAGGTTGCGTAATGCTTGAATGCTGTGTCTGCAGTCCCTACGGTTCCACCAAATGTCACAGCTGGTCAAGCTCAAAGCCAACTTGTTAAAGATAGAACACGGGTGCTTGGTTCTGCAGATGCTGACAGTAAAATATGGTAGCATGTGCTGGAGTGGAAGGATTCAGTGCCAGCCACTGCTAGTGCTATAGTGACTCATTAAAAATGGCATCTGTCGTTCACTGCTTAGACACCAAACAGCAGAATCACTTTTATCAGCACTTGCAGCACATTTACAGGGATAAATATATTGACAGCCCTCTGTTGGGCCCATGCTGTACCATAGTACAACCACACAATGAACTATCAGATCAGTATAACTTGAAAATATTGACTTCTTCATTTATTTATTTTCACTAACATCATAAAATCCATCATAACAGCAATTATCAAAGCCATCGATTTATTCTGGATTAGACCACTGTAGATGCAGCCGATTAGACTGTTGTCAGGCTACTAGATAGGCGTTATCAGTTGCTATAAGCCCCATAGATGTGGGTCAATAGCGGCCTACTACACCCACTAGTAGACTTTATCATCTATTCAGATGGTTGATCAACAAAAACACAGGGTTTTCACCCAGGTGACCGGAGTTCGCATCCTGTGTGAAACCAACAATGTGTAGTTGTCTGTTTGTCCGTAGTTATTTTAACCCAAATATTATGGTTTTCCCTAAACTTAAGTGTTTCTTTGCCTAAACCTAAAGAAGTTGTAGTTTTGTTACCTAAATCTAAAGAAGCCTTTTTTTCTGTGTTCAAAACGAGACATTTCATTCAGCTTTACATCATATAGATTGTGTTGCTTTTAAGTTTCACTTTCACTTTAACAACATAGTAGACGTAGTAGGCCCCTAATGACCCACATTTATGAAGCTTATAGCAACTGATAACGCCTATTTAATGGCCTGATAACAGTCAAATCGGATGCTAGATGAATGCCAAAATTCATAAAGTCTCATCACTTCACTTGCTAGGGGTATATGGTTTATATGGTTGAGAGATCTCTACTAATACTGTTGGAACAAATAAACCCTGTGGGTAAAACACTCAAAAGCAGATTAATGACACAAGAGCTCATTTAGAGCTGCATCACACATTAACATTATAAATACAACAACCACTCAGTGCAGTAGCTGTTAATGAGTGCCAATGAATGGCAAACAAGTTCACATTTGAAGTAGAGGGGAAGTTGGGGCTGTGAGCGCATCCAAATGGGGCACTAGTCAACCATGGCCTTGCCTCTGAATATTTCTATTGACATTAGTTTGTACAACACACTGTGTGCTGTGGTGTATCAAAACAGTCTCACAGCAGTTCGTGAAATAGTCACGAAATTTAACCTATATGATTCGTGCACATAGACACAAATTTCCCTTATTTTCGTGACGCTCAGCATGACTTTCAACATCGTATTTTTGGTGTATTTTCCTACGAATGTCCAGCAACACGTGACACACGTGTCAATTTTCGCCCCAGTCTTTTCAAAATAAAACTACTTAGTTAGGCTAAGGAAAAGATTGACCTGGTTAGGCTTAGGCAACAAACAAATTAGATTGCTTTAGGAAGAGATCGTGGTATGGGTTAAAATAACTCCAGAAGTGCTGTAATTTAAGTACGGAAGTTACAAGACAAATAAATCAACTTTGACTTGTGGTTTCACACGGAACATGAACACCGGTGTCCTGGGCGAAAGTCCTGTGTTTTTTGACCCACCCATCTACCCCAACCTCCTCCCTGTATGGGGTTTGCCGCTCTTTATACTTCCTGGTTCACAATTACGTGGAGTACTAAGAATTGATTTTTTTGCTGACCATCACGAAAAACATTTGTAATTCGTGTCTGTACACAAATCAATACATTCGTTGCTTTTTCGCAAACTGCTGTGCGACTGGGCTGGTAGTACTACATTACAGTTCAATGACATCACTCTGAATTTCTACACCTGTCATGTCTGTATCAGCTGAGATCACTGAAAGTGGCTCAGCACAAACTGCGTCCAATAATCTGCCACCCGTTGCCCTGAATCTACCAGTTCACTGTGATTGACAAAATACAAGCAGACAGGTGCCTTAAATTAGAGCACGCCCCTGTAATCCCTCTAGCCTCTGACTTGATTTTTTTTTCCACCAGAGAAATAAACGAGTAACATTCTCTGATTAGATTAGGAGATTAAGAGATAGATTAACGCAACACCTTCTCTGCACCACAAACCTTTCAGACATCATCAATAAAGAGATTTAATTAATTACTGAGCCTTATTTAACAAGCAATTCTGAATGATTCTAATTGACTTGTTGGGGTCGTGAACGCCATGTGCCAGTGGGTTTAAGTTTACTAGCATTAACACAGCTCAGTGCTGCTTGAGTGATATCTACAGTGCATGTGAAATGTCCAAAACAAACAGGGGAATCACCACGCCACTCTTGCCCTGCGTTGGTTTGCATGCAGGAATGCATTAGCCTTGTCCATCACAGCTAATATGCTAATACATTTCATCTCGGCTCATTTTAATTCCTCCACCCATGCAGCACGCTAATGATGACACGCTTCATTTTCATCAGAACTGCAGATAATTTATGGGTGCGAGAAGGCGGACTAACGGTTTCAAGAGCCTCCTCTTCCGTTTGCCGAGCAGCACTCCAACCCCATCAAGTTTCTGACACCACCGGACATGCAAGCTAAGAATGAGATGCAGTGGGAACAGCTTTCCATTTAGCTACGCACACACTACTGCTGTATGAAATATGCAAATATTTTGTGTTTGTGTGTGTGTGTGTGTGTGTGTGTGTGTGTGTGTGAGAGAGAGAGAGAGAGAGAGAGAGAGAGAGAATCCCTGTCTCGAATATGTTGTTTTTTTAGTATCAGCTCTCCTTTAGCTATCCATCTCCTCCTGATCACATTGTTCTCCTCTCCCTCGTCGTCATCGTCTAAAACAATGTCAGCAACAAAAGCAGGTGAACATCACACAAGCTTCTCTTGAGAATAATGTGACTAAAGCGGTCCCAGTCGTTCCCTTAAAGCGAGGGCTGCTCTACCTCAGGGAAGCAGCAGAGTCCTCTTCAAAGGCGCCTGCACCTGGATGCTGCATTGTTCTGTGCAGTCAGCAGTTCTGCCTCCAACCTGCACTTCCCTTGTGGCTCGAACAGGAACATTTCCATTATCTCAAGGTCTTTCATCTCTAGGTCACCTCACCGACACTCACTAAATACAGTAACACCATGAGAACAGCAAAAGGATTTGAGCTAAATGACAACAGCCCAGTAACATTATTTTGACTCAACTTTGAGTTAAACCTGCAGTAGGCAGATTTTTTTTGGCATCATTGGGCAAAAATTCCATAATAACCTTTCAGCATATTGTAATTCAAGTGTTCTGAGAGAAAACTTGACTTCTGCACTTCCTCATGGCTCTGTTTTCAGGCTTTAGAAAATCTAGACCGTGACGGAAAACTTTGGCCAATCACAGGTCATTTCAGAGAGAGCGTTCCTATTGGCTGTTCATTCAATGGAGGCAGCTATCAATCACTTGCGAACTCCGATCAACTGAGCTTTGATTGGTCAGTGGGCGGTGCTTTTCTACGAGTTGATTTCTTATCTGGAACATAACCTGCTCCAGAGCAGGTTAGGTATTCAGGATAAGTTACCATGGCGATCTACCCCGGTAAGAAGTGAACCACCGTCATAGGACTGAAAACCTTGAAGGGTTAACCCTGAACTTACATCGCTAACTCCACATCCTGCTTTTTAGTACAGGCCTCAGGTTAGGTGTGAATCGTCTTGAATGAATGAATGAGTGAATCTTTGGCAAGTTCGATCACAAATAAGCAAAAGTGTAAATGCATCCAAGAGGCATTCAAAACGGACGGAATTTTGATTGCTGTATTCTAGCCAGATGTTTAAAAGGTGTAGATGCATTCGTCTCTACAAGACACATACGTAAGCTTTACTCCTCTTGCTCTTATACTATGTGACTGCATGACAACATTGGAATTGTGGAAACAGGGAAAACATTGGAGAACACAATGTGACACACAATTACACCAGCAACAATGCATGAACACACATAAAATGAGAATTATGTCCGTGAGTCTGCCGCCCAGGAGCCTGCTGGGAGGTTTCCCTTCATGCCTACCCTGTAGAAACTTTTCATTTTAAGTTGACTCCAATGACAATGTTTGACACTTGTCCTCCACTGTCAACTTAATTCCATTAAAAAAACACTCTACAATTAAAAATCTTCTGCAAAAATAAAAAAGGGATAACGTACAGAAAGCCAGTCATTGTTGTGAAATAAACCCCAACGGGGCGATGCGGTTGACCCCCTGAAAGGGTTCATTTCACAACAATGACCTGCAAGCTGTACATTACCCCGCTTATTACACGGCTACTTACTTAAGATATCAATAATTTAACACAAAAATGGTCCGCCAGAGTCCGACATCAGAACTGCGCCCATAGCAACGGTCTGTTATACATAGTAACGGTCTGCTATAACAGACCGTAGAACGCCATGATTGACCAGTCAGAATTGAGTATTCAACAAGGCTGTGTAATAAATCATTTTTTCATTTTGGACTGTTAAATGAACAGCAGCACTGTTTTTCAGAGTATCTCGTGCATGTTTCAAAGTAAAGACTCAGATTAAGTTTAATTCAGACCCAGCTGTCTTTACTGTTTTCTATGAGTATGATGTGAACATGTGGTATGTGTTTCATTATCAATACACCCCTTCATCCTTCTTAAGATCAAAATAATTCTCACTGAGCTGTACTACAAATAAGAAACGCTTGTATGTAACCTCACAAATCTCTGCTGCACATGGCTTTGTGGTTACTCTGCTATTTCAGTGCATCGGGAAAAGCATGGCGTGCAAAGTGGATGACTGGAGGCGGTATATATATTTCTACTTAAATTGTACCCCACGAATGCAACAGCCACTTTCTGCAGATGGACAGGTGGCACTGGCACGCTTCACAGACTCACTTTAATTGGTATCCGCTGTATCTTGTAGCAAGCACTACCTTTTATTTGCTTAAGTGGCTGAAAGGTGCTTAAAGGTTTCTGAGACATGCTGTAGAGCAAATAATGACTTATACCCTTTTTCCACCAAAGAAAACCTGCTAAAAATAGGCGATAGACTCCTTTCTCATTGCAAGGAGATGAGTATGCCTTTCTGTTTTTGTTCTTCTGGAAGGAATTTGTGGCTGAGATAACAATGAAAGCGCCGGCAAAGGGGTGAAAATTAGCGTGTTCACCCGGGTGTCATGTTTCTACTGCAGAGTCAGAATGAATGCAGATTGTAACCTTTCCCACTAAAGACAAAAGCCAGATGTTAGTGGTCTTTTGTCCAGTGGGAAAGGGGAATCAAAGTGCTGTTTCTAACCTATGTGTTGTATATTCTGAGGGAGTGTGTTTCAAAGCTTTCAGAAAGATGGTGTCAGGGATAACAGGCTTGGACCCAAACACAGATAAGGATGAGGAGGCAGCAGGTCGAGTGCAATGATTTAATAAAACAAAAACTTACGTAGAACAAAAATGCAGCTAGTCCGGTAGACCGGTAACAAAAAGCCAATCCACAAAGTAAAGGCAAAAGGAACAAACTGGAAATACAAAACACTGGAAAAAATCTCTCAAGGGTGAAACTCAACACACGAGGAGCGACGACGAACTGAAAATGAAAAAGGGGAAACACACAGGCTGTATTGGAAACCGCATACTAGTAGTATGTACTGATTTGTCCAAAATGTAGCATGTAGTATGCAGTATGCAAACAAAAGCAAAATCTACAGTATGCCAAAAATACCCAGATGTCATACTGATTTGGAAAAAATCTCCAGTATGCATTGGACCAGTGTACCTCACCTACAGTGACGCTCACAGACTGGCTACAGAGCAGCAGGAAGTGGCGAAGGGAGAGGTGAGGGAAAGAGCAGCCTCTGACAGAGCAGAGAAATACCTACTGAGACAACATGAACCTTTTAACATTACTCTAATATCTGTAGGGACATCAGTCCACTGATTTGTTGCTGTAACTAAAAAAGCAGTTAATGTTGTCGATCAATGTTTATATTTTCCGTCTCCCCTCGTTGATGATCCTAGTTGTCTTACTTCACCATGAGCTGTTAGAATAAATTGTTTAAGGGGTGGTGGAGCTAAACCTGCATTATCTTATAAAGTACACAAACATTGGTCACAAACAAAAAAAAAAATTGTATTTTTGGATATTAATAGTGGTACAAGTTTGTTTTTTTGTCCAGTGCCAGACTGGCCTAGCATACTGCGAAATAAATCGCTTTAACTGTTTCATACTGCATACTACTGAGGAACGCAGTATGTACTGTATACTGTATACTGTATTGTGCATACTGCGTTTGTCAGTAGTATGTAGTAGGCGGTTTCAAATGCAGTAACAGACTAAATACACAAGGAGAGCAGGATGATGAGACACAGGTGGAACAAATTAGGGTGGGGAAGACAATCACAAAGGCGGGGAAAAATACAATGGCAGGTGGTAAATCTAGACCAGACACACACGGTGAGTATATCAAAATAAAACAGGAAACACTAAACAAATGAAACAAGGAATATAACAGAAAACCCCAAAACCTAAAAACCAAAACTATACAAAATCAGGGGCCACTAAAAAGATAACGCAAGATATAAAGCCTTAAGTCCAACAACCTCTGGGCACAGAGCCAGACCGTGACAGATGGACCTGAGTAACTGCAGTTCATTGATTTCTCTTATTAATTTCTCTTCATTGACTGCTCTACACACAGGCCTGATATGATTCACATGTGATTTGCATTGCTAAGCAAGTGTCACTGACATGGTGCGCATTATTGAATGTAATTGCAACCAACTGAATACCCCTCCGCTCACTCCTCCCTCTCCAATACTGCGGTAACGTGAGCCGCTGAGTGTTAAACCGTGGTAACGCCCCGCGCCTCACACAGAGGCCATCCTTACCATAATAACACTACTTTAGGAGCAACGGAAGTCAGACGGCAGCTGGCGGTACCACGGTTTTACACTCTGCGGCTCACATTACTGCAGTTTCACAAGCGTGTTGGAGACAACGGTGGCCTTCAGGAAACGTAAAAAAGTAAAAGGCTCTCGCTAGAGCCAGTGTTTGGTTTGTCCATTCTGGGCTACTGTAGAAACACGTTGGAGCAACATGGAGGACTCCGTGAAGAGGAACCGCTGCCTAAATAATCTAAACGGCTCATTTTAAGCTAACGAAAACAATATTCTCCGTTTCAGGTTTCTCAGTTCTGCTTATATCCCCCGAAAATGAAATGTACCACCCTGCACGCTCATATGACATATCCGGTTCTGCCAGAATCCTGCTAGCTGTACGTGGCTGTAATAATGGATATATTGGCTGTAATTCATCGCTTTTATTATCTTATAATACACCCATGGGCTGTATGCTGTAAGCCTGTACCGTGGTGGATGTATTAACGTCTCTGTTCCTCAATATCCAGCTATCGGCCAGTAGCTAGTAGTGATAGTAACATGACATAAACAGAATTTAATGTAATGTAGGCTGTTTACTAACATGCAGGATAAAAGTACAGGACACAAACTCTTATACATCCATGGTCTGTGGTCTATTGGACATCTATTTTGGAGGTCCTTGACATGAAAAAGTTTGAGATTGCTCTTAAAAAAAGTAAGTAAATAGTTATAATATTACACATATTTATAATATATTATAGTTCAACACAGGTCATTTCGGTGGACACATTAAAATTATGACAATAGAATAGAAAAAAAATTGTTTTACTTTTGTACGGTACTTTGTAGGCGGACATTTTACTGGCGTCCGGTTGTTGCTTTTAGTCCAAAATGGCGGAGGCGTAGCTCTGCTGCTGGGCGCTGATGTTGCAATGGAACGAAGAATTAACTTTCACTTCTTATCAATATTCATTCTTTGATTGAACCGCCAACCTTGCAGTTAAAGGACAACCACTCTACCCACTTAGCTACAGCCGTAGCTGATAAAGAAGGAACATCCAGTGCAACAGTGTGGCTCATTGATATTTTTTTTTGGACAGCAATGAAGATACGGCAGCTAAGATTGCAGATACACACACAATAGTTGTTAGTAGGATCAATTCATTATTGGTTCTGGTCTTTCTATGGGATTTATTGCCAATAAGAAAATAGAATATCATCAAACTCGTGCTTTAAGGTATTTTGCCTTGTCAATCAACTGAAACATTTAAAATGTGTCGCCATCAGCCGTCGGTCAGGAAATGATGTCAGAGGGTGAAAGAAGGTTGGGGATTGAGATACTATACTTCCTCCTTTGTTCCAAGAAGTCTATATTTAAAACCGCCATGTTTAATTCATCGCCAACCGTCGTCCTTTCACACCGGCCCTGTATCTGAGACGGAACATCAAATGTACTGAGGACTTAATGAAGTGAAATGTCACAGCCCTATGGCAGGGTGGTGCAGGTTATAGATGGGATATGAATGTCACTCCATAATGCATTGGCCCTTATGACCCATGGGGACAGCGGCATTGAGTTTTGTGTGCAAAGTGGATCTTGACTAGAATCACACAACTGCCTCTCCATGAAACCATACTAGCTGGTACTATGTCCTCTCCAATGACATTTTTTTAGGACATTATTTATTTTTTAAGAGTGTTCAAGAATATAATGTTAAGGACAAGTTCTTAATACCAGTCTTGCTAGTTGAGCATTTCTCTTTCCTTCAGACGAAATCATTTGCTGCTGTTCATTTTTGTATGAACGTCCACAGACTTGAAAATTGCCTGAGCTGGATAATAACTCCATTAAGGTTTAATAAATGAATATGAAACCTTAATTGGGTGTTGCCAAAGTGCCTGTCTTGTAGTCATTTCACTGACACTAAATTGAATGGGCTCATATCAACGAACACCAAACACAGACCTTTGATGAGACAAGGGAAGATTGCACAGAGGGTGAGCAAGAGCACAGAGCATGCATGTCACTGTATGAACATACTGTAGCATGTTTTATTGCCCTTTAATCTTTGAGGATTACATGGAGATTAGCTCATTGTCAATCACTTGATTGTTTTGGTGTTGGAGATATCAGTCGTAGAAATGTCTGCCTTCTCTCCAATATAATGGAACTAGATGGCACTCGGCTTGTGGTACTGAAATGTCTCTTAGAAATCATGACGGTACTCAAGATGATCCACAGACCTTGTTGTGAGCTGTTTCATGTAGGAACTATTTTTGGCTGGACTGCAGAGGGCCAGCCCTACAGACGCAAAAGTCTGTCACTGAGTGAGTGAGTGACTGACTGACTGAGTGATGAAGTTACAGGATTGGTCGGCTAACTGCTGGAGTCTCCTCATTGGTCGTTGCTCTTTCAAAATGAAAAGGCGGAGAACAGTTCTGTGTTTACGTTTTCTGGGGAGCGCGTCAGCGGTTCAATGTAACATTACATAGTGCTGTTGTTGTGCATGTGCTATTGTTTATGTTCGTTTAAGTTACGTTATGTTTGCAAATTTTCGCCTCGCTTTCCTCCATTTCCGCCATGAACTGACTATCTATCAGCCACACGTCACTACTGCGGTATGAACCCAAAATAAACAGACTGTGCTGTGATTTAATTGCAATAAACGGACCAAAATAATGCCGAAATAACAACATAAATATATCAATTTGTAAAAAGTCTGAATTCATTCTTTGTCAAGTCTGTCCGCAACACAACAAGCAAACAACTTTTAAAATGCTTGTTTTCTGAACGGAGTTCGGATCGATCAACGCCAGGCTATGATAACATTGTAGCTGCTTCATCCACACTCAACATAACGTCATCTAGGCATAAATACGGCAGCGACGTTGTTGTAAACGGATCAAAGTGTGCCGAAATAACAACATAATGATGCTGATTAGTAAAAAGTCTGAATTCATGCTTTGTCGGGTCTGTCCGCACGTCGACAAGCAACCAACTTTTAAAATGCTTGTTTTCTGAATGGAGTTCGGATCGATCAGTGTCAGGCTACGTTAACATTACAGCTGCTCCATTAACACTCCATCTAGGAATAAATACAGCAACAACGTCAGTGATGTCAGCGGGAATATCTCAACGCTGAAAAACTTTCGCGAAGTATGTATATATTGAACACCACTTATATGATGAATGCTTTTGATACACATGCTTTAATAAAAAACTGAAATACTTTTAACCTTGCATAATGTATGTCATGCTAATACCTTTTCACCTCGTATAAAATGTATAATATACTGACTAGTAAATGTTACCATTTACATAACTGAATGCCATTTACTTCATTATAAGATGGCTTTTAGTCAAACATTAAGATATAAGTGAAAAAAACTGTTCACAAAACATTATAAACATGACCACTGACTATTTGTGTAAGAATTTAGCTACAAATTCACAGACTTGACCATACGGTCCAGCCATATACTCGGTTTTGACCGAGTCTTGTTTTACTACCAAACTACACCCACCCACTGTATCACTGCGCAGAGGGGAGCGTGCAGCTCATGGACGAGAGGCTTGTGCTTGTGACAGCACAAGATGTAAACATGATGTAATGGCGTCCTCCCCGGCTGAGCTGCAACATTAGCTAGCTAAGTGATACTTGGTGAGCTAAATTGGTTAGCTTCCTTCTGCACAGTGATACGGTTGACGGGTAGTTCCTACATGAAACTGCTCACAACAAGGTCATTGAGGTCAAGAGACATTACTGTTGAGTTTTTTTGCTGCTTTGAGCACCACAAGCTGAGTGCCATCTAGTTCCATTATACTGGAGAGAATGCAGACATCTCTACATCTGTGAACTGTGAGCTGTGAACTGTCCCTTGAAAGCTAGGGTTGGTAGTCATCATCATTCAAAAACATTTTATGTTATATTTGTTGAAATTCTCATTACATCCGACAGCAAATCACTAAATCAAATGCTCTGACAAATTTAAGAAAAAAAATCTGGTATCTGTGACTGTCCAGCATGTTCTCATCCCACCTCGTCACATACCGCTGCTTTTTCATGTGCTTTGGCGTCACTTCATTTTCGGCATCAAAACCACCGTAGTTAGGTTTAGGAAAGAACTACATGGTTGGGCTTAAAACAGCTACGTTTTTACAGTGAAAATGACCGTGAATGATCTGAACACTGGACACAAAGGAGCAGCTACGGAGCGTTTACTGCTGCCGCCGATGGGTTTACATTGTAGGTAATGGAACGCCCGGTGCGTTTGATACCTGCGCTAAAGGTTGCCATGTGCAGCCGTACCGAATGGCGATGACCGTGACAGAGCCTCGGTATTTAACACCCCGGGCATGAGAATGGGCTGCAATAAGCCCATCCAATCATTTCATTTGGCCTGATTAAAATAATTGAGCAGGCTACCTACCTATCTACCTGTCTACCTTTCTACCTGTCTACCTGCTTACCTGTCTACCTGTCTACCTGCCTGTGTGCACTCTGCCCGTGCACTCATTGTGCATCACCGTAGTCTTCCAGAAGCTGCTAGCTTGACAGCTGTGAGCACTAACAATAGCCATATTCGTTGTTTACGTTCATAATGATAACTTTGGGGGAGTGGCTTTGGAGGGAGGCCTGAAGGGACGGACTGTTAGTGCTGCTGACTTGGCGATTTTCTCTCTACATTTAGTGACTTTTGGAGCTAGTGCTGCTAGCTTCTTTGAGTGGAAAAGAGTTGGCAACACTGGGCTGGGTTTTTCGGTTGGATCATTTTTTTTTTTTTTTTTTTTTTTTTTTTTTTTTTTTTTTAAAAAAAAAAAAAAAAAAAAAAAAAAATTCCACATTGCCAAATCCAAACTTGATGTTACTATGCTCAAAGATAATTCACTGCAGCTGTTTAAGGTGCCGTTACACTGAACATGTACTACAATAGATTTTATCTCAAATTTGAACACTGATTTGAAAACAAAACAAACAAACAAAAAACATAACTTTGGACAGTGTATAGGATTTGGTGGCATCTAGTGGTGTGGTTGCAGATTGCAACCAACTGAATACCCCTCCGCTCACTCCTCCCTCTCCAATACTGCGGTAACGTGAGCCGCTGAGTGTTAAACCGTGGTAACGCCCCGCGCCTCACACAGAGGCCATCCTTACCATAATAACACTACTTTAGGAGCAACGGAAGTCAGACGGCAGCTGGCGGTACCACGGTTTTACACTCTGCGGCTCACATTACTGCAGTTTCACAAGCGTGTTGGAGACAACGGTGGCCTTCAGGAAACGTAAAAAAGTAAAAGGCTCTCGCTAGAGCCAGTGTTTGGTTTGTCCATTCTGGGCTACTATAGAAACACGTTGGAGCAACATGGAGGATTCCGTGAAGAGCACCCGCTCCCTACATAGTTTAAACGGCTCATTCTAAGCTAACGAAAACACAATTATCCTTTCTCAGTGCTGCTTATATCCCCCGAAATTTACCACCCTGCACGCTCATATGACATATCCGGTTCTGCCAGCATCCTGCTAGCTGTACGTGGCTGTAATAATGGATATATTGGCAGTAATTCATCGCTTTTATTATCTTATTATACACCCATGGGCTGTGTGCTGTAAGCCTGTACCGTGGTGGATGTATTAACGTCTCTGTTCCTCAATATCCAGCTATCGGCCAGTAGCTAGTAGTGATAGTAACATGACATAAACAGAATTTAATGTAATGTAGGCTGTTTACTAACATGCAGGATAAAAGTACAGGACACAAACTCTTATACATCCATGGTCTGTGGTCTATTGGACATCTATTTTGGAGGTCCTTGACATGAAAAAGTTTGAGATTGCTCTTAAAAAAAGTAAGTAAATAGTTATAATATTACACATATTTATAATATTTTATAGTTCAACACAGGTCATTTCGGTGGACACATTAAAATTATGACAATAGAATAGAAAAAAAATTGTTTTACTTTTGTACGGTACTTTGTAGGCGGACATTTTACTGGCGTCCGGTTGTTGCTTTTAGTCCAAAATGGCGGAGGCGTAGCTCTGCTGCTGGGCGCTGATGTTGCAATGGAACGAAGAATTAACTTTCACTTCTTATCAATATTCATTCTTTGATTGAACCGCCAACCTTGCAGTTAAAGGACAACCACTCTACCCACTTAGCTACAGCCGTAGCTGATAAAGAAGGAACATCCAGTGCAACAGTGTGGCTCATTGATATTTTTTTTTGGACAGCAATGAAGATACGGCAGCTAAGATTGCAGATACACACACAATAGTTGTTAGTAGGATCAATTCATTATTGGTTCTGGTCTTTCTATGGGATTTATTGCCAATAAGAAAATAGAATATCATCAAACTCGTGCTTTAAGGTATTTTGCCTTGTCAATCAACTGAAACATTTAAAATGTGTCGCCATCAGCCGTCGGTCAGGAAATGATGTCAGAGGGTGAAAGAAGGTTGGGGATTGAGATACTATACTTCCTCCTTTGTTCCAAGAAGTCTATTTTTAAAAACCCGCCATGTTTAATTCATCGCCAACCGTCGTCCTTTCACACCGGCCCTGTATCTGAGACGGAACATCAAATGTACTGAGGACTTAATGAAGTGAAATGTCACAGCCCTATGGCAGGGTGGTGCAGGTTATAGATGGGATATGAATGTCACTCCATAATGCATTGGCCCTTATGACCCATGGGGACAGCGGCATTGAGTTTTGTGTGCAAAGTGGATCTTGACTAGAATCACACAACTGCCTCTCCATGAAACCATACTAGCTGGTACTATGTCCTCTCCAATGACATTTTTTTAGGACATTATTTATTTTTTAAGAGTGTTCAAGAATATAATGTTAAGGACAAGTTCTTAATACCAGTCTTGCTAGTTGAGCATTTCTCTTTCCTTCAGACGAAATCATTTGCTGCTGTTCATTTTTGTATGAACGTCCACAGACTTGAAAATTGCCTGAGCTAAGTGATACTTGGTGAGCTAAATTGGTTAGCTTCCTTCTGCACAGTGATACGGTTGACGGGTAGTTCCTACATGAAACTGCTCACAACAAGGTCATTGAGGTCAAGAGACATTACTGTTGAGTTTTTTTGCTGCTTTGAGCACCACAAGCTGAGTGCCATCTAGTTCCATTATACTGGAGAGAATGCAGACATCTCTACATCTGTGAACTGTGAGCTGTGAACTGTCCCTTGAAAGCTAGGGTTGGTAGTCATCATCATTCAAAAACATTTTATGTTATATTTGTTGAAATTCTCATTACATCCCGACAGCAAATCACTAAATCAAATGCTCTGACAAATTTAAGAAAAAAAATCTGGTATCTGTGACTGTCCAGCATGTTCTCATCCCACCTCGTCACATACCGCTGCTTTTTCATGTGCTTTGGCGTCACTTCATTTTCGGCATCAAAACCACCGTAGTTAGGTTTAGGAAAGAACTACATGGTTGGGCTTAAAACAGCTACGTTTTTACAGTGAAAATGACCGTGAATGATCTGAACACTGGACACAAAGGAGCAGCTACGGAGCGTTTACTGCTGCCGCCGATGGGTTTACATTGTAGGTAATGGAACGCCCGGTGCGTTTGATACCTGCGCTAAAGGTTGCCATGTGCAGCCGTACCGAATGGCGATGACCGTGACAGAGCCTCGGTATTTAACACCCCGGGCATGAGAATGGGCTGCAATAAGCCCATCCAATCATTTCATTTGGCCTGATTAAAATAATTGAGCAGGCTACCTACCTATCTACCTGTCTACCTTTCTACCTGTCTACCTGCTTACCTGTCTACCTGTCTACCTGCCTGTGTGCACTCTGCCCGTGCACTCATTGTGCATCACCGTAGTCTTCCAGAAGCTGCTAGCTTGACAGCTGTGAGCACTAACAATAGCCATATTCGTTGTTTACGTTCATAATGATAACTTTGGGGGAGTGGCTTTGGAGGGAGGCCTGAAGGGACGGACTGTTAGTGCTGCTGACTTGGCGATTTTCTTTCTACATTTAGTGACTTTTGGAGCTAGTGCTGCTAGCTTCTTTGAGTGGAAAAGAGTTGGCAACACTGGGCTGGGTTTTTCGGTTGGATCATTTTTTTTACATCTAGTGTACTCTTGCTAGTTTCTCAAGATCACCTGCCCGAGCTTTAAGAAAGGGCAGTAATTCTTACCACTGAAGAGTTGTAAGAAAAGTGTAACATGGTTGTGATTGGCCCTGGGGAAAATAGTTTTTCTTGGGCCTGCACCCCCAAAATTAAGCGTATGCTTGTGCGCGCACACAACAGCTCCAGACAATTGCAAAGCAGACAATTGCTTTGTAACCATGCAACTCCCATCCTGCAAACCAGCCTTTGATCAGCAGCAGAAGTGTCATATTTAACAACGTTAATCTAACAGCCTGGACTCAATCCACAGCCTGTTTTATCCATCTATCAAACAAATGAAATAGCTTTAGCCAAGCTGCGAAAAATGTGTCGTCCTACATGGGCCCTTGTGCAGCTGCACCGGTTGCACCGCTGATATTTACGCCATTACTTTCTTTGAATGTGTGTCTATATGTCCTAGAGTACATGAAGCAGCGTGAGTGAGAGACGCATGTGGATTGGCAAAATAATTTTGAAAAGAAGGATCATTTGGTGAATGAGCAGGCATCAGCTTCTCCCTCAGGAACCTTAAAATATGTCATAAAATATCTTTTTTATGTTTATGTCCTTGCAGTCAAAAACAAATCTAACAAAAACACCACCGGAGCCTGGCTTTTCAAACATATTCCTCTCTATCAGAGGTGGCAGCTCAAAAGGTTACATTAATAGTCTCCATGGTGATGCATCGTGAAGAGTGTGGGATAGGGCAGGAAGAAATAAAAAGCACATTTACAGACACATCAAGTTTGTGTAAAACATGGTGTGGGTTGTGTGGTTTAAGAGCTGTTGTCATTGTGATGATGGCCATTAAGGACTATTCCAGCCTCAGCTTGTTGGCTGCAGTATGAGACAGTCGACAAGAGCAGTACCTGTACAGCTCTGAGGTTTATTCTGACACCTTGTCAAGGTTTGAAGGATATTTCTGGTGGTAGTTCAACTTGGGTCTTATTATTGTAGTTTTATCAGCTACATTAATATACCCTAAAAAATATGCGTGTATTATATAGGAGCATATTGCATGTACATGTAATACAAAATACTATATAAATAATGAAATATGCCAGATTATATTGTCGTATACACTGTGCACTAATAAACAATAGAGCCATTACTACTGGACATTTCTACAGTAATAATTGTACGAATTTATATTTCATTTTGGAACGTCTTTCTCTTCCTCACCAAACTCACTGTGTTTCATCTAGATCTCCATCATCTATTCAGTAGACATATTTCGTATTCTTTTTAAATGTTTCTGGAAAGGAAAAGAGTCTGTCTGTTTTTGAGACTGTTTTATTCCTCCGAGTGTAATTTATTCTCTTCCAAATCATTTGGATGCAAACTGTATTTTACTTTAATTTGTGATGCACCTGCAATTTTAAAGCCTCCTTTCTACTTTTTGGACGGGATTCAGAATAAAGGGGAAAGAAACTCAGTATGTGTCTCCACACTCAAACAAAATGCTATGAAAAGCTCTCAGTTAGCCTAAACTAGCCTCAGAGGTAGCAAACCTGGAGGCACAAAGCCATTTCACAGTCAGGTAAAAAAAAAGAGAGAGAGAGTATCTGATGTGTTTAAGTTACCATTTAACCTTCAAATGACTAATTTTCGAATGGTTCATGGTTTTGATGTTGCAAAACAGAGTTATTTTAATAAATACTCAATTAACACAAATTATTGACCATATAGCTGTTGAGATGCTTGTGTGAGAAATCCCTTTTTCCTCACATTAAATGTGCTCTCAGTGTGAATGGGCTGTGATTGGTGGTTGTAACCCTCTGCAGGCTTGCTGCTGAGATCTGCCAGCTCTTCACCTTCTTCCAATACATCACTGTCTTCCCTCCACAGGCAGGTGCGAGCCAATCGATACCCTCGTTCGTTAAAATCCCACCGAATAGAATCCTTTAACCTTTAACAATTACAACAGCTCGTCATTAGGACAGACTACCCTATCTTATTATCACAGCAATATGCTGTATGTGTCAGGGTGCAGAAATGAACAGCAGTCACATAAATACTGTAGAAATATAAAATGGAGGCTGGGCTTGTTTCTGTTACATTTATTGAAAGTCTGATTTTGCCCAGAGAACAGCTGGGTCAGAACTATATCTAATTATATTCTTATATATAATGTATTCTTATGCTGATTTCAGGCCGCGCACACCCACGGTACACCCATACAGGTGATTTTATTGATTAGACATCTTCTCAGGACTGCATTGCAACACTGTGACCTCATGTAATTCCCAGCATACTGTAGCTCCACCCACCTCCAGCATGAGCAGAGGTCTTCACGGCCGAGCCAGACTGCCCGCGTGAGCGTCAGTCGCGTCTCCTCTAGAGATTCGAGGTCTCGCCTATTTTTACCACGAGCTGGGTGCGGTTCACAGCAACAACACACAGTGAAAACGTTCTGTTGACAGTATATTGACATCATACCATCAAAATTACTATAGTTTCAATGTCTGTATCTGTCTGTATATGATAGCACCTGTTGAAAGTTACGTGTGTGTGTCCATGTAGCCTATCTATGCTGCAGTTTATTATTACGGTTCAACAGTGTGTACAGAAAACAACATATTTAAAAGGGAATCTGGGGAGCGTGCCTCTCCTCCCAACGTTAAGATCCATGTTGTGGATTGATACTGATGGTATCGTTTTCTGTTAGCTGGAAATCAATGGACGATAATGATTTTTTTTCAGCTGTCACATACTCTCTCTCTCTCTGTCTGTCTCTCACACACACAGAGGACAAGTGGAGCTCTTTCCACAGAGTGTGACAGACAATTATTTCTACACCTTATTGCTATACTGTTTTACACTCTGCCCCTTTTTTTCCAGCATAAACATTCACTGTGAACATGACCGGGCATCGTTACTAATCTTTTCTATTTTGGAAGCTGTTTGTCCACTTTTTGTTTCGCGTTGGGTTATGATATTTTAGGATGAAAATGAAAAAGCATTCAAGATCCAACCTACTGAATGGAAAATGTTATTGGGAGATAGCAGTTTTGATAACAGCGCTGAATCACCACACATCTGATGCACTAATGGCTGTGTTCATGTCTGACCGCAGCACTGTCTCTGTTGAAAATCACACACATTGAGCAAGGGCACAGGGAGAACAATCTCTCCCTTTTAATCAGTGTCCCTCACTGCTCAGAACAGTGATAATGGGCATGTCAGGAGCCTCAAAAATAGGATGTGCTAACAGGAGCTTAATGGGAGATGGAGCAGAGTGTGCGATATGTAAGGCTTAACCCAAGCTTTGCCAACCAGAATATTTTGTCTACGAGAAGAGGAACAGAAAGAGGATTTGCATTTACGCGCTGATCAGTCAGTGTGTGTATTCACAGCTGTCCGGCTGCTTTCAGCTCCGGATCTGCAAAGCAGTAGCATGCAGCCATTAACAACCTTCACGCTCTAACAGTCGTGTGTGTGTGCTACACGCACACGCATTTCACTGTCAGCAGAGACCAACACACACAGTCTTTCCTGCACTGATGCTCTAGCAGCAGTTCCCAGCACAGCTTGGGAAGTCTCTAATGTTAATTAATGGGAGGCACCAGAGCATGCAATTCCTAATTAACCCCTGAGAATGATGGTGCAAAGGCATGCAAGCAGAAAAGCAGTCTAAAAAGAATGCAATTTACTTATTTCCAGACCCTGTTTCCCTGCTACCGATCCATATGTCGCAAACCACTTTGCAAATCATTGGCAGCTGACAGCAACATGGCTGATCTTTTATTCCTTTTGCCACCATGCTGAGTGGCAGGGAAATAGAGATTAATTGGCGTGATCATGTAGCTAATTAGGAAAATGAAAGAAAATCAAGGTGGGTTGATGGCTCAACGCGAGAAGTCCTACTGAGCTGAGTGGTGGAGCAATTAGTCATCCGGTAAGGAAAACAAGTCTGCCGGCACGCAAACATCTCTTTGAAATCAGACAATGGTCTGGCATTGACATGCAATTACTGTGTGCTTTACACTTAAGAAAACTAATGCAGTACCCGTTCGGAGCCGGACGACATGCTCGACCCGCAGAGCCCTGACGCCCCATCCCCGCTGCTGCACAGAGTGATATCAGTTGTTTATTTAAAGTTTATTAATACTGAATGTGTCGTGTGTCCAAATTGCACCAACTTCCTTGGGTCCCCAGTAATACACCCGCCAAGTATGTAGTAGATCGGTTCTCGAGATGTGCTAAGGTCATACACACGTACCTGTATAGACAGAAAGAGATTCCTTGCTTTATTGTCAGACTAGTGCCGTGCCCATTTGGGGCGTGGCCTTTCAGAGCATGTGCCCATTCGACAGTGGTGGACGAAGTACCTGAAAGCCACACTTGTTGATAAGAGTATTACATTTTTTTACAAATCTCCCTTTAAATTGCATTTTGAACAGATAAAAAAATGTGTGATTAATTTGTGATTAATCGCGATTAAATATTTTAATCGATTGACAGACCTATTATTTACACATATCATAGCCTTCGTCTGAATATTTTAATTCTTATGGAAATGTTTGCCCTAAAAGAGCAGATTTACAAAACTTTGAAATAATGTTTCTTTGATTATATTTGTTCACAAATAAAAAAAGTTATGACAATCAGTTCACTAATTATTTTACAAAAAGAACGTGAACATTTTATTGATAAATTACAGCACCCTCGTTCTCGACACCCCCTCCCCCGTGCCGTGCGTCGGCTCGTCCAGATGCTCTCCACATTATTAGTATGTTCATACAGCTCATGAGGCGCGACACAAATACGGTGGAGCTGCGCTGTTATGAATCGTTATGAACAAGTCTCCCAGAGAACCTGATATGGAAAGGGCAGAAAAGAGTATCGGCAGCTTGTGAGAAGTGCCGGTGCGCATGAAAAAGTCACGGTACGCCAAGGAGTAAAATGAGGAAGTGCCGGTACTGCGTACCGGTGAGTACCGGCCCACTTCAAGCACTGATATCACATGCAGCCTGCCTAGACTTGAGCGGAAATCTAAACTTAACTACGGATTTAACAGCACTTTGTTTGCTCTTGCCCATCATGCTGAATGATGTAACAGACTGCTGGCCATACTGGACAACGCCAGCCATCCTCTGCACGCAGTCATCACCAAACAGAGGAGCTTGTTCAGCGGCAGGCTGCTGCTCCCAAAGTGCTCCATAGACGGACTCAGGAAATCCTTTGTCCCCCGAGCCATCAAACTGTACAACACCTCTATGGGGAGGAGGGGGACAAAGGAGGACGCTCTGCAGGACAGTTAATGCACACAGTGCACTTTAATAGACTGAGCCACTTTTAATTCTGCACACTACAAAAAAAAAAAAAAAAACTTCTCTACCTCAGTTCTTATCCTGCATTATATTCCATATCTGACATTTCTTAATATCTGTATCTCCTATATTTTTATTACCCAGCACTATATCAATTTCTGCACTACATTCACTTTTCTTTAAATAGTCCTGTATCTCAGTTGTTTACCCTGCACTATATTCATTTTTAACAATTCTTCTGCACATAGCATATTTTGTTTTATACTCTGTATTACTTACATGTGTCTTGTTACTACTTGTGTCGTTTTACTAATATGTGTACTACTCACCTGTGCTGTTTTACTTATATGTGTACTACTTACCTGTGCCGTTTTTACTAATATGTTTGCACTATGGAACTGTGATGCTGGAAACTTTAATTTCCCTAGGGATCAATAAAGTTTCTATCTATCTATCTATCTATCTGTCTATCTATCTAACTTGCAAGCTACGACCACTGATTCGCCAAACTTGCTTGCTTGCAATAGTAATGAGTAACAAAGACGCCTAGGGAAAATGTATCAGAGTAAAAGTACACATTTTATTTAGGAAATGTAGTGGAGTAAAAGTGAAAGTTGACAGAAATTTAAAAACTCAAGTAAAGTACAGATACTCCCAAAAAATACTTAAGTTATGTAACAAAGTATTTTTACTTCAATATATTACTCTGTCGCCATTTGGAGTTTGGAGTGGGCTGATTGGGTCGTGTCTAGAAAGTAACCCACAAGTTGCAAACCTCTCGCAAGATTTTTGTCATTACATTAATATATATAAATAATGAAATATGCCAGATTATATGTCGTATACACTGTGCACTAATAAACAATAGAGCCATTACTACTGGACATTTCTACAGTAATAATTGTACGAATTTATATTTCATTTTGGAACGTCTTTCTCTTCCTCACCAAACTCACTGTGTTTCATCTAGATCTCCATCATCTATTCAGTAGACATATTTCGTATTCTTTTTAAATGTTTCTGGAAAGGAAAAGAGTCTGTCTGTTTTTGAGACTGTTTTATTCCTCCGAGTGTAATTTATTCTCTTCCAAATCATTTGGATGCAAACTGTATTTTACTTTAATTTGTGATGCACCTGCAATTGTAAGGCCTCCTATCTACTTTTTGGACAGGATTCAGAATATAGGGGAAAGAAACTCAGTATGTGTCTCCACACTCAAACAAAATGCTATGAAAAGCTCTCAGTTAGCCTAAACTAGCCTCAGAGGTAGCAAACCTGGAGGCACAAAGCCATTTCACAGTCAGGTAAAAAAAAAGAGAGAGAGAGTATCTGATGTGTTTAAGTTACCATTTAACCTTCAAATGACTAATTTTCGAATGGTTCATGGTTTTGATGTTGCAAAACAGAGTTATTTTAATAAATACTCAATTAACACAAATTATTGACCATATAGCTGTTGAGATGCTTGTGTGAGAAATCCCTTTTTCCTCACATTAAATGTGCTCTCAGTGTGAATGGGCTGTGATTGGTGGTTGTAACCCTCTGCAGGCTTGCTGCTGAGATCTGCCAGCTCTTCACCTTCTTCCAATACATCACTGTCTTCCCTCCACAGGCAGGTGCGAGCCAATCGATACCCACTGTTCGTTAAAATCCCACCGAATAGAATCCCTTTAACCTTTAACAATACAACAGCTCGTCATTAGGACAGACTACCCTATCTTTATTATCACAGCAATATGCTGTATGTGTCAGGGTGCAGAAATGACCAGCAGTCACATAAATACTGTAGAAATATAAAATGGAGGCTGGGCTTGTTTCTGTTACAATTTATTGAAAGTCTGATTTTTGCCCAGAGAACAGCTGGGTCAGAACTAAATCTAATAATATTCTATATATAATGTATCTTATGCTGATTCAGGCCGCGCACACCCACGGTACACCCAACAGGTGATTTTATTGATTAGACATACTCTCAGGACTGCATTGCAAACACTGAGACCTCATGTATTCCCAGCATACTGTAGCTCCACCCACCTCCAGCATGGAGCAGAGGTCTTCACGGCGGGCCAGACTGCCCGCGTGAGCGTCAGTCGCGTCTCCTCTAGAGATTCGAGGTCTCGCCTATTTTTACCACGAGCTGGGTGCGGTTCACAGCAACAACACACAGTGAAAACGTTCTTTGACAGTATATTGACATCATACCATCAAAATTACTATAGTTTCAATGTCTGTATCTGTCTGTATATGATAGCACCTGTTGAAAGTTACGTGTGTGTGTCAATGTAGCCTATCTATGCTGCAGTTTATTATTACGGTTCAACAGTGTGTACAGAAAACAACATATTTAAAAGGGAATCTGGGGAGCGTGCCTCTCCTCCCAACGTTAAGATCCATGTTGTGGATTGATACTGATGGTATCGTTTTCTGTTAGCTGGAAATCAATGGACGATAATGATTTTTTTTCAGCTGTCACATACTCTCTCTCTCTCTGTCTGTCTCTCACACACACAGAGGACAAGTGGAGCTCTTTCCACAGAGTGTGACAGACAATTATTTCTACACCTTATTGCTATACTGTTTTACACTCTGCCCCTTTTTTTCCAGCATAAACATTCACTGTGAACATGACCGGGCATCGTTACTAATCTTTTCTATTTTGGAAGCTGTTTGTCCACTTTTTCTTTCGCGTTGGGTTATGATATTTTAGGATGAAAATGAAAAAGCATTCAAGATCCAACCTACTGAATGGAAAATGTTATTGGGAGATAGCAGTTTTGATAACAGCGCTGAATCACCACACATCTGATGCACTAATGGCTGTGTTCATGTCTGACCGCAGCACTGTCTCTGTTGAAAATCACACACATTGAGCAAGGGCACAGGGAGAACAATCTCTCCCTTTTAATCAGTGTCCCTCACTGCTCAGAACAGTGATAATGGGCATGTCAGGAGCCTCAAAAATAGGATGTGCTAACAGGAGCTTAATGGGAGATGGAGCAGAGTGTGCGATATGTAAGGCTTAACCCAAGCTTTGCCAATCAGAATATTTTGTCTACGAGAAGAGGAACAGAAAGATGATTTCGCGTGTAAAATGAGGAAGTGCCGGTACTGATCGTACCGGAGACCGCTTCAGACTATATCAATGCACTCCTAATTGAGGGAATCTAAACTTAACTACGGATTTAACAGCACTTGTTCTCTTGCCCATCATGCTGAATGATGTAACAGACTGCTGGCCATACTGGACAACGCCAGCCATCCTCTGCACGCAGTCATCACCAAACAGAGGAGCTTGTTCAGCGGCAGGCTGCTGCTCCCAAAGTGCTCCATAGACGGACTCAGGAAATCCTTTGTCCCCCGAGCCATCAAACTGTACAACACCTCTATGGGGAGGAGGGGGACAAAGGAGGACGCTCTGCAGGACAGTTAATGCACACAGTGCACTTTAATAGACTGAGCCACTTTTAATTCTGCACACTACAAAAAAAAAAAAAAAAACTTCTCTACCTCAGTTCTTATCCTGCATTATTTTCCATATCTGACATTTCTTAATATCTGTATCTCCTATATTTTTATTACCCAGCACTATATCAATTTCTGCACTACATTCACTTTTCTTTAAATAGTCCTGTATCTCAGTTGTTTACCCTGCACTATATTCATTTTAACAATTCTTCTGCACATAGCATATTTTGTTTTATACTCTGTATTACTTACATGTGTCTTGTTACTACTTGTGTCGTTTTACTAATATGTGTACTACTCACCTGTGCCGTTTTACTTATATGTGTACTACTTACCTGTGCCGTTTTTACTAATATGTTTGCACTATGGAACTGTGATGCTGGAAACTTTAATTTCCCTAGGGATCAATAAAGTTTCTATCTATCTATCTATCTATCTGTCTATCTATCTAACTTGCAAGCTACGACCACTGATTCGCCAAACTTGCTTGCTTGCAATAGTAATGAGTAACAAAGACGCCTAGGGAAAATGTATCAGAGTAAAAGTACACATTTTATTTAGGAAATGTAGTGGAGTAAAAGTGAAAGTTGACAGAAATTTAAAAACTCAAGTAAAGTACAGATACTCCCAAAAAATACTTAAGTTATGTAACAAAGTATTTTTACTTCAATATATTACTCTGTTGCCATTTGGAGTTTGGAGTGGGCTGATTGGGTCGTGTCTAGAAAGTAACCCACAAGTTGCAAACCTCTCGCAAGATTTTTAAGGTTAGGCATTGACATTGAATGGTTATGGATAGGTCGTTGGGCAAACAGTCTCACAAGAGTTTTCACAACTTGTGGGTTACCTTCTAGACACGACTTGCCGATTGCTTGGCCCCTGAGTGCTGTTTGTAGCGTTGTGGAGAACTGTTCCACGCTCGTTGACTCCAGGGAAGTGAAGACGAGTTTGATTGTAACGTTAGTATATCCAGCATCCAGCAAAAGTGAACGGCCCACTTTGGATGACACACTCGGCTCAGTCCACAGAGCCCCGAAGCCCTGCCGCAGCTGCTGCACAGAGCGCCGTTCACTTGTTTATTCAAAGTTTATTAATATTGAGCATGTCGCATGTCCAAATTGCACCAGAGTCAACACGGCACTCTCTTGGGTCCCCAGAAATACACGAGTTTGAAGTAGATTGTATGAATGGTTCTTGAGATATGCAAAGGACACACACAAATACAGACAGACAGTTGCTTCATAGTCAGATGTGCACACTATCTTAAGTCCACACAGCCACGAGCATACAACCTCAGTCCGAGTGTGTCAGTGTATCCACATCCCGCCAAACTGCGGCTTGGGTCAGAGCCCATTCATTGGCAGTCTGGCCGAGAGCTTCACACCGCATGCCAAACTTTTGATTTAGAATAAAAGCTGTGGAAGGAAAACAATGATTCACCAAATACTGCCCCACAGTGAGAGTAATGGGATGTGTCAGTGCAAAGGTAAGTGGCTCACCCGAGGGGAACATTGGTGGCAAAGATCATCTTGACGTTATATGCTGTGTCTCTAGTGCCGATACAAATGAGCATCAGAGAGAACGGTACTCATTTCCTGTGCTGCAGCAGACCTGCACAGTTAAGTTCAAGGGTGTAATTGCCACTAAAGGTGGAGGAGACGTGTCCCCCTCACATTCCCCTCAAAATCCTATTTTAGGCTCTCCACACTTGTGTATACAGTTTGATATGCCCTCTAAGATCTTACTGTCCAGCTCACTACCTTATAGACAGAAAGAGATTCCTTGCTTTATTGTCAGACTAGTGCCGTGCCCATTTGGGGCGTGGCCTTTCAGAGCATGTGCCCATTCGACAGTGGTGGATCTCTCCCTTTTAATCAGTGTCCCTCACTGCTCAGAACAGTGATAATGGGCATGTCAGGAGCCTCAAAAATAGGATGTGCTAACAGGAGCTTAATGGGAGATGGAGCAGAGTGTGCGATATGTAAGGCTTAACCCAAGCTTTGCCAATCAGAATATTTTGTCTACGAGAAGAGGAACAGAAAGAGGATTTGCATTTACGCGTTGATCAGTCAGTGTGTGTATTCACAGCTGTCCGGCTGCTTTCAGCTCCGGATCTGCAAAGCAGTAGCATGCAGCCATTAACAACCTTCACGCTCTAACAGTCGTGTGTGTGTGCTACACGCACACGCATTTCACTGTCAGCAGAGACCAACACACACAGTCTTTCCTGCACTGATGCTCTAGCAGCAGTTCCCAGCACAGCTTGGGAAGTCTCTAATGTTAATTAATGGGAGGCACCAGAGCATGCAATTCCTAATTAACCCCTGAGAATGATGGTGCAAAGGCATGCAAGCAGAAAAGCAGTCTAAAAAGAATGCAATTTACTTATTTCCAGACCCTGTTTCCCTGCTACCGATCCATATGTCGCAAACCACTTTGCAAATCATTGGCAGCTGACAGCAACATGGCTGATCTTTTATTCCTTTGCACCATGCTAGTGGCAGGAAATAGAGATTAATTGGCGTGATCATGTAGCTAATTGTGAAAAAAAAAACAAGGGGTTGATGGCTCAAGCGAGATTTTTAAGTTAGGCATTGACTTGAATGTTATGGATCGGTCGTTGGGCAAACAGTCTCACAAGAGTTTCATACTTGTGGGTTACCTTCTAGACTGGACTTGCCTTTGCTTGCCCCTGTGTGCTGTTTGTAGCATATGGAGCAGTGTCCCGTTCGGACTCCGGGAAACGATGACGAGTTTGATGAAGCGTTAGCCCATCCCGCATCCAGCAAAAGTGAACGTCCCATTTAGTTTACACACTCTGCCAGTGCGTAGTGCCCGAACCCCTTTCCCCACTGGTGCCCAGAGCGCCGTTCACTTGTTTATTCAAAGTTTATTAATAGAGATGTGCATGTCCAAATTGTACCTGTATCAACACGGTTTCCCTTTTGGGGCCTTTAGAAATAGACTATTTTGCCGTGATTTATGAATGGCCTTTCAGAGCATGTGCCCATTCGACAGTGGTGGATAAAGTACCTGAAAGCCACACTTGTTGATAAGAGTATTACATTTTTTTACAAATCTCCCTTTAAATTGCATTTTGAACAGATAAAAAAATGTGTGATTAATTTGTGATTAATCGCGATTAAATATTTTAATCGATTGACAGACCTATTATTTACACATATCATAGCCTTCGTCTGAATATTTTAATTCTTATGGAAATGTTTGCCCTAAAAGAGCAGATTTACAAAACTTTGAAATAATGTTTCTTTGATTATATTTGTTCACAAATAAAAAAAGTTATGACAATCAGTTCACTAATTATTTTACAAAAAAAGAACGTGAACATTTTATTGATAAATTACAGCACCCTCGTTCTCGACACCCCCTCCCCCGTGCCGTGCGTCGGCTCGTCCAGATGCTCTCCACATTATTAGTATGTTCATACAGCTCATGAGGCGCGACACAAATACGGTGGAGCTGCGCTGTTATGAATCGTTATGAACAAGTCTCCCAGAGAACCTGATATGGAAAGGGCAGAAAAGAGTATCGGCAGCTTGTGAGAAGTGCCGGTGCGCATGAAAAAGTCACGGTACGCCAAGGAGTAAAATGAGGAAGTGCCGGTACTGCGTACCGGTGAGTACCGGCCCACTTCAAGCACTGATATCACATGCAGCCTGCCTAGACTTGAGCGGAAATCTAAACTTAACTACGGATTTAACAGCACTTTGTTTGCTCTTGCCCATCATGCTGAATGATGTAACAGACTGCTGGCCATACTGGACAACGCCAGCCATCCTCTGCACGCAGTCATCACCAAACAGAGGAGCTTGTTCAGCGGCAGGCTGCTGCTCCCAAAGTGCTCCATAGACGGACTCAGGAAATCCTTTGTCCCCCGAGCCATCAAACTGTACAACACCTCTATGGGGAGGAGGGGGACAAAGGAGGACGCTCTGCAGGACAGTTAATGCACACAGTGCACTTTAATAGACTGAGCCACTTTTAGATTCAAGGACACACACAAATACAGACAGACAGTTGCTTCATAGTCAGATGTGCACACTATCTTAAGTCCACACAGCCACGAGCATACAACCTCAGTCCGAGTGTGTCAGTGTATCCACATCCCGCCAAACTGCGGCTTGGGTCAGAGCCCATTCATTGGCAGTCTGGCCGAGAGCTTCACACCGCATGCCAAACTTTTGATTTAGAATAAAAGCTGTGGAAGGAAAACAATGATTCACCAAATACTGCCCCACAGTGAGAGTAATGGGATGTGTCAGTGCAAAGGTAAGTGGCTCACCCGAGGGGAACATTGGTGGCAAAGATCATCTTGACGTTATATGCTGTGTCTCTAGTGCCGATACAAATGAGCATCAGAGAGAACGGTACTCATTTCCTGTGCTGCAGCAGACCTGCACAGTTAAGTTCAAGGGTGTAATTGCCACTAAAGGTGGAGGAGACGTGTCCCCCTCACATTCCCCTCAAAATCCTATTTTAGGCTCTCCACACTTGTGTATACAGTTTGATATGCCCTCTAAGATCTTACTGTCCAGCTGCCACTACCCTAATGAGAATAGGGGTGAGTTGATGAAGATGTTGATACATTTATCTACATTATCTTCAGTTATTAACATGTGTTAACTGCAAAAGCTTTGTGAGCAATGCAGAGTTCTTTTTGGACTTTTTGTGCCCTGGGTTTGCCAGTCAGACCAAATAAAGGCTGCCCTAACTCTGTAGGCCTTTCTCATTTCTCAGCTTGTACATCCTCGATTCCTTTCCTTGCCTCCTCTCCTCCCGTCTTAGTCCCGTCCGCAAGAGATGCGAACGGAGGAGGCGAGGAAGAGACGCGAAGAGGGAGGAGGCAAGGCAACAGGCATTTAACAAATGAGACATTGTTGCCTCAGTAATGTGGCATGATGTGATAAGAATGTACAGATGTCTTATAATTTTATTTTATTTTAATTTAACACACACACACACACACACACACACACACACACACATACACACACACACATATATATATATATATATTTTAGGGCTGTTAATCGATTAAAATATTTAATCGCATGATTTTACATGATTAATCGTGATTAATTGCAAATTAATTAATTTGTATCTTTTCAAAATATACCTTAAAGGGAGATCTATCAAGTAATTAATACTCTTATCAACATGGGAGTGGGCAAATATGCTGCTTTATGCAAATGTATGTACATATTGGAATTGTATTAATTACACAAAACAATGACAGATATTGTCCAGAAACCCTCACAGGTACTGCATTTAGCATAAAAAATATGATAAAAGTATGATAAAAATTATAACATAGCAAACTGCAGCCCAACAGGCAACAACAGCTGTCAGTGTGTCAGTGTGCTGACTTGACTATGACTTGCCCCAAACTGCATGTGATTATCATAAAGTGGGCATGTCTGTAAAGGGGAGATTCGTGGGTACCCATAGAACCCATTTTCATTTACATATCTTGAGGTCAGAGGTCAAGGGACCTCTTTGAAAATGGCCATGCCAGTTTTTCCTTAAATATCATATATGATTGAGTTATATTTATATACAGTATATATATATATATATACTTACAAGGCGCTACACAAATGGTGAGAGGCAGAAAATATGATCATCTTAAATAACTACAACTGATGAATACAAAAGGAACAGCTATATTTGTAGAGTCCTGCCATGGTTTGAGATTATTCTAGCTGTGTGTCACGCCTCTTTTATATGTCCCGGGTGCCAAAAACATTTCTGCAAAGGATACAGCGGTGTATCCTCGCTTGCAGCTCCTCCGCCGGAGGAGAGAGGAGCGAGGAGATGAGGCACAAAATCGAAAAATGAGAAAGACCCAGAGACTGTTGGATTTGGTTGGGCATGTTGTTTCCTGTTTGAAACGGCCAGCAGAAAACCAGGGACCAATCAGGTGCATTCCACTATGGGGTAGGTCACTGCTTGCACGGCCAGTTGAGCGGGGCAGCGCAGCCCCTAGTATCCTCGCCAGACCTGGTGGACATGTACTGCTGGATTTAACATTATAGTCATGACCACTGACTACTTGTATAACAATGTAGCCACAAATTCACAGACTGACCATACACGGTCCAGCCATGTACTCATTTTTGACCGAGTCTTGTTTTTTGCCTGGTTGAGGAACACCAAACTTCACTGTACCCCTCACTTCGGAAAGTTGGTTAGTTAAGGTAGGTAAGTTATATTCTCGTCTCAAACTCCCCAAAAAGAAGAAAACAGCACATAGAAAATTATGTTTGATATACAAACATTTGAAATATTGAATGAGTTTCCATGGCACAGGATTTGTAAAATACATTTTCTCTCACAGGGTTTACCAGGATTTGTAAAAGACGTTCACATTACAAAAAAAAAGACTAGTCAGACATGACATGTAGTGCAACATCCCTGCTCACACTCTATAAGTGTGGGAGTGAAGCAGATGATGTGTTGGAAGAAAAATCTGAATTTCCCATTAGTTGAACCAGCATTAGCTGTCTTATGCCAGTAATTAGGCCACGAGCAGGAAAGCATTTATCATCGTCAAGGGCGCACACACTCGACCGAAGATATGACTCTCCTTCAGCAGCTCTCACCTCCTCCCATTACTGCATGTATACCTCTGAGTGTCATTATACATTCAGTTTTACAGACATTTTACTTGTTCATAGTATTGCTTGTAAAGCAATCACATATTAGGAGAATCGTGGCTCAGTTTCACATGTAAATGTGTTATTCTGTGGTACTGTCAGCTAGATATCCCTCCATTTATACACGTGTGAGAAGATACTGTTGCTAGGGAATAATAGGTAAGTCCTCAACAGCTTAGAAAGAGCACAGGTAAACAAATATGCAACTGTACATCACGTTACAATTATTAGCAAAACAGAGCGCATTTCATTAAGGAAGTCATTAACTGCAATAATGTGTGAGGGAGATACAATAGTATGGTAGCTGTTCCACCAGAGAACGAAATCTCTCAAACTGACGCACTGCATTTTCTCTAACACTAAATTTAAGTAGTAGAGCTTTTCAGCAGCACCTAGTTTCATTTTCACATAATTACATGTTTTTACATGTGTTTATTTCTGGGAGCTGCTCGGTGCTCAGTAAAATTATTCACCCAAACAGTCTAGCAGGGATAAAAAAGACAAATTTGATTGCAGTGAATGAAGAGAATTGACAGGCCGTGCAGCTGAGTAGTAATTGGCTGAAGTGGAGTGGTAATTTGTATGAGGTAAACAGTATTGACAGCAAGATAATGGATTTACAGAGATTACTGTAGTACGGGCCATTTATTGAGGTGAGCAATGATTAGTATGAGTAGCGAGGTACACGGACAGCTGAATACGCAGAGTCCGACCTCATATCTTAAAATATGTTTGCTTAACTCTGCCGGTGAGCCCGGTCGACATTACTGTCAAGTCATGCTAGCTTGTCGGGAAGGAGGCTAATTAACTCTCCAAGTTTAGGCTAAATTTTGGCGAGGGGAAAACTGGCATAGCTATTTTCAAAGGGGTCCCTTGAACTCTGACCTCAAGATATGTGAATGAGTCATTTCATTGTAGTGAGACCATTTTTTGAAACTTGATAATCAAAGCCTCATGAAACTTTACAGCCACAAACTAAAGACCTAGAGCATTCAGAGGATTGATGGTCTTCCTAGGTA
The DNA here is from genome assembly GCA_916701645.2 of Sebastolobus alascanus. Taxonomy (NCBI): domain Eukaryota; kingdom Metazoa; phylum Chordata; class Actinopteri; order Perciformes; family Sebastidae; genus Sebastolobus; species Sebastolobus alascanus. Next base: position 1,271,527 of record CAKAOJ020000016.1, on the reverse strand, counting down.
GATTGACAATAAGGGGGTTTCTGAGCATTTTTTTATGGTGTTCCTCAAGGTTTTGCTGTCGCAAAGTGGTATTTTGAAGGGACTATTGATAATTTTTATCAATTCTTGAGTGGTAAAAAATGGTTAAATTTAGCACCAAATCTGTACAACAATTGTTATCAACCCAGAAATTGCTGCAACAACTTATGAGACATAAGTGAGAATGAGAATGACCATCATATACTATCATAATGTTCGAAACCCTTATAGACTTTCATAATTTATTTAAATTAATTAATTGATTAATTCGTTCACTCAAGTTTATTTCTGATTTATGACTGGAACAACTTGACACAGTGCTAAGCTGCTCAAATTAATCTTCAGGTTCCCAGCTTTCACATTATGTACACCACTTCTATGTGACATCTACTGTTGACCTGCTGTGTATAATTCTAAAGAACAAGATCTTTGTGTCTTTTCGTCATTTCTTTTTCTTTAGTCCCATTAGGACAAGGGTTAAAGATGCACCCAGTCTTTTTGGAATCTCCTTTCAGATTATTTCTGTCATATATGAATTCTTAGCTACAAACAATAACTTAAACTAAACTTAAAATTAAGAATATTTTTTATGTAGTAGATAGTAAAAATTGATGTGAACTGGGGGACAATTGACATTTAAGACGCATAAAAATACACTGCTGTGAATACTAATTTGTTTCTGATGTGACTTTTCCACAAAAACAGTTCAATACCCAGTTCAAAAATAAAAAAACAACAACATTAAAATATGCAAATATTCTCCTACTTCACTGAAAAATCCATTGTCCGAGCTGGAGGTTTCAAGTTTCCACATCACACTGTGTAAACTGTATATTGGCCCGTGATTGGCTTCCAAATGAGCTGTGATGGCATAAAATCACGCTTGTATGTACATATGTTGCGCTGAGATTTAATGTGAGTGCAGTGAAACTTTCTCTCTACAGCAGATGAATGGGAAAACAGGAGTGGAGGGAAGACTTTATCTAAAAGTCCAAATCATCAATCACAAATCAAATTCCCTTCTTGTTTTGCCCAAAGTTTGGGTGGATATAGCTCAGTTGGTTAGGCAGATTGGCCAATAATTGTAGGTTTGGTGGTTTGATCTGTAGCTTCTCTTGTCCACATGTTGAATTGCATAATGTTAGTCATTTTGGACAAAAAATATCTTGTAATGTAATTTATTCCTTTTCCATGTATTGGTCCCTCAGTTTGAAATGAGATATTCCAACATTTTAAAGACTCTCTGCACTCACAAGCATATAGTTTGTGAATTTCCCTCCCTCTGTCTACCATACTCTGGAAAGATGTAACAGGTATACTGTTCCAGTGAAAACAAAAAAGTTCAATGATGGATACCACATAGTGTGCAGTTTCTTTTGGACAATTGCTACAATCCTAGTGAGACATTGCGATTGTGGAACTTTCTTCTGCCAGAATTCATAAATGTGTGTTCAGATGGAGTGTTTTCACAGTTTGACGTTAGCTATACAGTAGCTAGCTGCAGGGAGCTAGAAATGTTCGCAGAGACAGTGTGTGTGTGTGTGTGTGTGTGTGTGTGTGTGTGTGTGTGTGTGTGTGTGTGTGTGTGTGTGGAGTGTTCCTGTGTAACAGCTGAGCCTCTGACTGATCTCAGAACTCACTAAAAAATCCATCTCTGTCCATTTTTTCCTCAAGTTTCTCTCCTTTTTTTGCTCTCCTCTCTATACATTTCTGAAGCCTCTGGAGGAGCAAAAACATTTTTAGCTCAAGTTGAAATATCTTCAACTGCTTGCTCCAGTTTGCTCCTCTCTGAGGAAATTTGTATCCACTCACCTTTGCATGGACTTTATATGCAATCGCCCAGCCTCTGAAATTCAATTTATGTTCAGTGTGAATGCTCCTTTAGGCTTCAACAGTAGATATGTTGGATGGAATGCTGTAGCCTATGTCACACGTTCTTACATTTAACACTCATATTGTGCTAAAACTGAGGTCATTGGCTATTAAAGCCACAGAGTGATAGGGGTGGGGGAAAAAAAATCGATTCACCTATTTATCTCAATTTTTTTATGATTTTGTAATGGATTTTTTAACGCCTGAAACAATAATTGCTTAATTTAAGTCTATGCAGAGGTAGAGGGAAGTTACCGCTTTTATTGTTGTAGTCTGAGTAACATGACGTCATATCCTTTTCAAGGAAAACAAAGCCGATCGAGCAGAAGCAAGAAAACAGAAAACAGCGGAGGGTCGGTGGGGTTACGACCTGCATCCCCACATTTTAAATCCAAAGTGGTAAACACTACACATACAGTTAAGTATTGAATCACTTTGGGCAAACATATATTGATAAGAAGTGAAAGTCAATTGTTCGTTCCATTGCAACACCAGCGCCCAGCAGCAGAGCTACGCTTCCACCATTTTGGACTGAAAGCGACTACCAGACGCCAGTAAAACGTACACCTACAAAGTGCCATACAAAAATAAAACAAAATGATTTCTATTCTATTGTCATAATTTGAATGTCTCTACTGAAATGGTCTTTGTTGAACAATAACAATATTATAAATATGTATACTATTATAACTATTTACTTACTTATTAATTTATTAAACTTTTTGCCCGGCTGCTTCCCAGAGGAGCATAAAGTGAGCGATGGACATAAATGGAAGTTAGAAAAATCCAGCACACAGATTTTGAGAGCAATCTCAAACTTTTGCATGTCAAGGACCTCCAAAATTGATGTCCAATAGACCACAGACCATGGATGTATCAGAGGTTGAGTCCTGTGCTTTTGCCCTCCATATTAGTAAATAGCCTACAACTACATTAAATTCTGTTTATGTCATGTTACTAGCACTACTAGCTACTGGCCGATAGCCGGTCGTTTGGTAACAGACACACATCCACCACGGTACAAGAAGTTGATTTACCTCAAAACAAATTATCCTCTGATTTAAAGCCGTCTCTTTATACATTCATGGCAACGGACTCGTTGAAGTTTTCAGTCCAAAATGACAGCAGCGCTACCACAGCGCCATCTAGCGGCTGTTGTCAAAAAAGCACCAGAGTTTCGCCTCTTTGCTTCTATACACTTTGCTTTGGGTTTCACACACTGCCAGGAAATGCAGCGCTAGACATCATGGCTAAACCTGCATGCTAACTCTGTCATGGACAGGAAACGTTATCGTATTGCGGTAACGTGTGGTCAAGCCAGCCGTCACTCTCATCTCCGTGGTCAAATTAGCCGACGCTACAACTGTGGAGCACCCATATACTAACATTTATGTTAAATGCATTCAAACGGCCCCGATTGAGCTGACCAAGGATGTATAAAGAAAACAGAGCTTACGGGAGAGATAACGACGGACAGTCCGTTTTTCAAAATAAGATGTTAACAAAAGGATATACAAAATACATTTATGTAAATAAGATTGATTGGATTATATTCACCAGAAGTATAAAACATTACATGTACCTTATAAATGAATAAATAGAAAAAAACACTAATTTGTGAGGGAAATGTCTTTATTCTTTGATTTTTGGGTTGCTGGAAAAAAATTTAATAATTAATGCCTGGCAATGACTGTAACTCTGACTACATACATGCTGAAAATCAAACATTTTTACTGCACAAATTTAGAGATTTTCCAAACTAAAGGTCCTTAGAAGTGTATGATTCAACTTTTCCCGTGGTCTAGTGTTAAAAAATTAACAAAAATAATGAATCGTATTATTGAATCGCAATATTTGTAGAGTCGCAATACTTAAAAATCACAATACTTATTGAATCGGAACCCAAGTGATAGTGACTATTGTGATAGTATTGAATTTGGAGAAAAGCATATCCAGCTCTACAGAGTAATGTTTCACTTGATATGTTGTGTTTGAAATAAATGTTGTCTTGAGTAAAAGCTTAAAATGTTGCTCCACTTCACAGACTGTCTATTGAGTGAACAGTTTCTGGCTTTGAGAGCTTAAGTGAGCCAACTGGTGTGTTATTTGCTGCTGTCTAGGCCAATGTGAACACAATATGATAACCTTCTCTCACCAGATTGTCAATGACAGGCTGAGGGTGCCCAGCCTGTGTGGGGAGCCGGCGACAATACTGATGGAAAGCGACGCTCACTGAATCACGTGTGGCCGGCGGCAGCTGAATGTGACTTTCTCAATCGCATGCATCGCTGTGAAAAGCACACACACGAACACACACACACACTCAGAGCAGCTGGAGAAGACTGTGCACGTCAGTTCTTGCACATGTACCCGACATTAACCAGATGTCTCCCTATAATCTCCATACAGATCGTCATCAATAACAGCGATACCCACATCAGAATGACAATGAATTCCATGTAACACTGCAGAAATGTCAAACAACACTGCTGTGACATTCTGTAAATGAATGTCTTTCAGAGTGATAGTAAATATGCAGATCTGTGTGAAACACGGTACTATTTAAAATCCAATAGCAACTGTGATGTGATTGATTTAATGATGCATGGTCCAATCAGCAGATGCTAATTAACCAGTCAGAACTACAGGTAATTGGGGGTTATAGTCGTCACCATCATCACCGTGTTGAAGAGGTGAGGCATTTCAAAGAGACAATGTCCTGTGAAAAACTGGCTCCATTACCAGAGAGATTGAGGTGTACCTGATGAATCACAGCGCTCTTAGCAGCAAATGTAATGATGCACCCCATTTAACTAATGTCAGATTGTAGCGACCCATCCATCTGTAACTTTATATTGGCACTCATTTAACTGAGGTATGAATTAAAGTCACCAGGTATTTATCATTGTTCTGTGGTCACTTTCATACCAGTTGTTTGGTTCATTTGGTGCAGACCAAGGAAAAAATTAATACATTGTTGCCTTTTACTATTGTTCACATTAAAGAGACAGGGACAAAATCAAATATCCATATTTCCCCTCTTACCTATAGTGCTATTTATCTATCTAGATTGTTTTGGTGTGAGTTGTTGGAGATACCGGCCGTAGAGATGTCTGCCTTCTCTCCAATATAATGGAACTAGATGGCACTCAGCGTGTGGTGCTCAAAGCACCAAAAAATACATTTGAAAAACTCAACAGCAATGGCTCTTTCCAGAAATCATGACCGGGTTACTCAAGATAATCCACAGACCTTGTTTGTGAGCAGTTTCATAGGAACTAGGTCTGTCAAAGCTAACGCAATAGTAACGCATTAATGCAAATTCGTTTTAATGCCACTCATTTCTTTAACGCATTAACGCAATCGATCTTACGGAGGTTGTAGTGGGCTCAGTTTTAAAGCTAGAGTGAAGAAATCATATGAATCTAGAAAAAACAGATAAAAATGTGCGATTTGTGATTAATCGCGATTGAATACTCTAATCGATTGACAGCCCTAGTAGGAACTATGTCCTTTCTAACGAACTAAACCCACCAACCGTATCAGCGCGCAGAAGGAAGTGTGCATCATGACAGCAGGAGATGTAACCATTAATGGCGTCCTCCTCGGCTGAGCTGTAACGTTAGCTAGCTCAGTTGTGAGCCCTAGCAGTATTGAGTATAGATGCATGCTTCCTTCCTTCCATCACTTATTTTATTCTTTTTCTTGATTCTCTCCTTTCTCTCAGAAAAAAACAACAATTTAATATTAATTAATTATGCTGACATTTCTTGTATACATGATTTGATTCTAGGTAATTATTATGAGCATGATATTAAATTCATGTTATAATCATTAAAAAAAAAAAAAAAAAATTACATTTTTCCACAATGAAAGATAAAAAACCTGTAATATCTTCAATAATTAGGATGATCAGTGTGACACCTGGACTTTTACTTTACATCATTTTCTGTGGTAATGAAACTAATGTCATTTTAGGTATGATTTTGTTAAAGTGTTAATTAACTACATGCTACCGCATCACATTTGCAGTTGACTATTCATTAGATCACATGACACACCCATTCAGATTATCTCTAATGGAGACAGAGATGAAAGACTTTCAAGCCAAAACCTCCAAAGCCTCTGATTTAGGGAAAAAAATCTCATTTTTGCTCCAAATCCTCGTGATCAATCTTCTCTCTCGCCCGTCTGTCCGTTATCTTCTCCCATTTGTCTGGGGTCTATTTTGCCCCATCCATCCAAACCACTCTATAAAGCTGGCTTTTCTGACTGCCTCGTCGCACAACATTGGTGCTCTCTCTGTCTAGCCTGAGGTCAGCTCAGGGAATGAGATGGAGTTGCGAAGATAGTGGAAAAATGTCACCCGGGAATGAAATATTGATGGACAGAAAGGCCTTGCCTCTTGCCCTTGCCCGCGGGCGTGGACTGAGAGTCACGCAGTCGATGGGCAACGGAGAGGAAAGCCAAAACATACACACTAATCCGCAGGAAAGGAGCCAGACGGAGAGCAATGCGGAGACCCACAATCCTGTCCATTCTGTCCCTCGGAGGTATCGTTATCTTTTCCCTCCCCCTCGGCAAACCGTAATCAGATTCTCTTGCACTTCACTTGATGTGGTTTATTTCCAGCCAAAGCCTTCCAGGCTTAACATATGATCCCCTTCTGGCAAATAAGGAATCAATACGATGTAAATAAGGCGAGTGAAAATAAATCCTAACATCTGAATTTACATAATTACATGCAACGTAAAGCCAGGGTGCCAGCCCTGTTTCAAACTGAACTGTCTGCTTGCTGCTTTAGTGAGCCTCAATTACAAAGCAGTAGAGACAGCAGAGAGAGATGTCATCCCTCCGCCGCTCTACAAAAGCAGTGCTGTTTTTTTGCTTTTGCCAAGCACACTCAGAACTCATCCAGATATCATTCATGTCAAGTAAGAGTCAAGGTGTGTTTTGTATAAATAAATGTACAGCAGCATTACGAAGGGGGCAGGTAATGTAGTCAGTTTACCAGGCTGTCACTCAAGTTATTGTATAATTCAACAGTAATGATGCCACATGTATGCTGATTTTGTCATTCCATTGAACAGGCAGGCAATAAAGCCTGATGACAGCTTTATCTGTGATGAGAAAAACAATGAAGCCTCATTAGAGACAAATTCAAATGCCTTCCTAGACGTAGAAATCTCCTCCAGGCCAATGGCCGATGTATCCTGCATTTTATCTCCATTTCAGTCCATCCGTGGCTGAAGGAATTAACAGGAACGCTCTGAATTCCAGCAGGTACAGTGAATGTCGCGGATTACTCACCATTGATCCATTTGGCCTCCGGGTCATGGACCTTGAACTCAGGTTTGAACAGATCCTCCACGGCCAGTTTGGTGTTGCTTCCAGCTTGGCTGTCGGCTGAAAAAACAAGCCATGAATTATTAAGTTGCTTAACATTGTAAGTAAAATATGGGTACCAAATAGGTGTGATGTTCTCTCCAGTTATCAAACATCGGCTCTGTTTAGCAAGACAATTTGCTTTCTGGCATGCACGCAGCTGGAAATCAATCTCCAGCATTAGCTGACCTTGGGATTCACTTCCACCACTAGCATTTAGATGCTTTCCCGACATCAAAAACACAAAGTCACCCCTTAAAATGTATGACAATGGGCTTAGAAAGCATCCAGTAGTGCAGGTGCAGAGACAAGTGATGCAGAAAATGACAAAATGAAACACATTTTTTACATTGTATTGGGTGATCCTGACAAAATAAAATATCAAATATATTTGATGTATCAATAATAGAGTCATATACATGGCTCCTAAAATATGTAAGGGATAATGTACAGCTCGCAGTTCATTGTTGTGAAATAAACCCCAACAGGGTGATGCGGCACCCCGAGGGGTCTTGCATCGCCCTGAAGGGGTTTATTTCACAACAATGACTCGCTAGCTGTACATTATCCCACTTATTACACGGCTACTTACTTAAGAAATCAATAATTTGACACGAAAATGGTTTGCCATAGTCCGACATCAGAACTACGCCCATAGCAATGGTCTGTTATACATAGCAACGGTCTGCTATAAAGAAATAACAGACCGTAGAACGCTGTGACGGACCAATCAGAATCGAGTATTCAACAAAGCCGTGTGATAAATCGTATTAGCATATACTGCACATGTATGTCGGCTAGTAAGTAACATGGAATTACAGAATGCCAAAGATATGTTTGAGGTAGTTTAAAAGGAGTAACAATTGTACATAGTTTGTTCAACAGAGAGAACTAACATGCTGGTCTTTCAAATGTAAAATGACAATTTATTTTTATAGCTCATTTCATTACACATAAACTCAAAGTGCAAAAATGTCCTGCTAAGTTCATATCTTATTTTATATTTATTCTTTAATAACCAAAATGTAAGTAATCCTAATCAAAAAGGTTGGTTAAAGTTATGTATTTACGTTTTGAAAATTATATCAGCTGATGTATCAGAACATGGTCGGCTGTAGTCTTTGCGGTGTGTTCAAGTGCAACTTTTTGGCCAAGACAAAGGTGACATGAGGTGATGCAACTGGTGGCCTGCGTCGCTTCGTGTTCTTTGATGTTGGGTTGGTGTGTCTGGGCCCTTAGGCATAAAGACACCTGAGATCTGTACTACGAACCTTCTTAGGACGGAAAACCTAGAGTTAACCCTGAAGTTACCTCGCTAACCGCAAATCCTGCTTCGTAGTACAGGCCCCTGGTCCTATTTTCAATGCGGGATTTGTGAGCCATGTTTACATTAAATTACACGACCATTACACAGGAAGTGTTTACCCTTGAAAAGCCTGCTTTATTCTTTCAACGATGGTTGGTCCAGTGGCTGGAATGTATTTATTTTAATGAATTTGGAATTGAGATTATACTCAAAACCTTTTAAAACTGAACAGTCCGGTCCCCTCAATTAAGTTCAAGTCATTACAGATGAAGAACACCACCAAAACGTCACCACCTTGTCACTTCCTGTAGTAACAGCTGCCTCAGTTGTTTTTATTCTGCTCAGTGAGCCCCTCTGTCCCTGTCTCCACGCATTTCTTAGGAACTCTCCAGACCTGCCATTCTCCATCCATCCACCAGATGCCCTCAAACTTTTCTATCGGTCACCTGACTCATGCATCTGCTCACTTAATTTGCCAATCCCCCCCAAACACACACAAACAGACACAGACACACACACACACACACACACACACACACACACACACACACACAAACACAAACACACACACACAAACACACACACACACACACACACACACACACAAACACACACACACACACACACCCTTGCCAGAATCGTGCCTTTGCTTTCCAGCCACTGAAACCTGCCACCTGGAACCTGGAAGCTACACCTGAACCCGAATCGATACCGGCTTACCTGCACCTTCTTCCTGTTTAGCTGTAGAATACCGGCTACTTCTGTTTGGACTTTCTGCCTTTGCTTGTAAGCTTGTGTATCTTCACTACCCCAATAAATCACTGAACTGTGCGCCCGGTTGTCTGCATTTGGGTCCTCTCCCTTGTTGCCTCGTACTCACCCTCTTGGCACTTAAAGCTCCATTAATATTTTAATAGCAACAATGAATCAAATGACTATGTCAAATGTGACAGTGTTCAGTTATAGTGACAAAACCCACAGCGAAACATCACCCAAATCTGCACTTGTACGAAGCATTTTACTTCCTTTTAGCTTTTTGTTTTGGTTTAACGTCCTGCATATTTATGTGCAGTTCAGTTTTCTCATTAATAAGCTCTTATAAACCCACTGTACGCAACCTGTCCAGCACCAAACAAAGTTAACGACTAGCTGACATCTAAACATCCAAAAAGGAAAAAGGAGAGTGAATATTGGACTTAATTTAGCACAATTTAACACAACTTAAATAATTCTGCCCCCTAGTGGCCAACATCTGATTATTGTAGCTTTAAGGTTAAGGTTTTAAAGTGTACTTCTGCCTAATAAAAAAATTATTTCAGTCCTGCAAACTGCAAAAAAAAGCTCAAATTAAAATCAACAATTCGCAGTGGCTACACGGTTTTCATACTTAATAAGACACAAATGGAAACAGCTGGATGTTTACATTTGCTTGACAGACAGATGTGTTGAGTGTCTTTTTAATCCAGATTTACATAAAGGTACGTACACAGACAAAGATATCCATCGGAATGAAAAAGATGCACACAGAACAAGATTTTTTTTCACACAATGGCATTTCATATGTTCATTAACATGATCATTACTGGGCTAGAAAATCCTTAAGCTGTTCTAGTGTTGCCCCTGGAAATGTTTCATTTTTAATTATGAAATGGCATGCCTTTAGCAGAAAGAGAACGTGCCAATTGTAAGCTCCTTGTGAATAGGACAGCTGCTGATTGTGAGCAGAATAGGAGGGCCAAGTCATTTTGAATGTCAGCCATATTGGCTTTCCTTGATAACTCCACACCGCATGTTTGTTTATGGAGGCAATGAAACTCTAACCAACCGTGGAATACACCAGGGGACAGTGTGGCTGCATGGGCAGTGAATTGTGATGATTTTACATCTGTGTAACATTGGGGTTATTCTTTCATAATTTTGGGAGCAGGTATACACTGTAAAATAGTATTAAAGTAGTCAAAGAATAACGATCAGCTAACTGGATCACACGGTTGGAGGTCTGAGGGGGTTTCACAGGTCCCAAAACAGTTTTGAGTAGTGGGGGTATGTCTGGCATAACAGAGGGCACTGTTGTTACAACTCAGTATAGTGCAGAAAGAAATATGTTTTTAAAGTTGCATCAATCAGTTATTTTTGCTTTGTTTTATTTTGCAGTTTTTTAAGCTACTTGGGGACAGAACTCCAAAACAAATCACATACATTTGACATATAATGGCTTAACAAACTGTTGCCTATGTACTAGGGCTATCAATCGATTAAAATATTTAATTGTGATTAATCACATGAGTGTCCATAGTTAATAGCAAATTAATTGCAAATTTTTTTTCTGTTCAAAATGTACCTTAAAGGGAGATTTGTCAAGTATTTAATATTCTTATCAACATAGGAGTGGACAAATATGCTGCTTTATGCAAATGTATGTATATAGCGGGGCGGTTAAGCATAACAATTGTGCATTTTGCGATAAAAGCAACAAATTTGGCACAGAAGTAGGTTTATATGTATTGAAAAGATATAGATATCGGGGCGCCGCCAATTTGGCCCCTGGGGGCAGTGGCAGCCATTTTTTTCAAAATGGCCACCAAATAGGCGCTAAATATTCCAAAAATGTTGCAGAAAACTGATTTTATGACTCTTGATGATTTCCAAGATGTGTTCAAGCTGATTAGATCAAATGTCAGAAGATCACAGACATGTTTTTTTTACCTCTTTAAGGTAATGTATTTTTTCAATAAATGTTGACTTTTGGACTGAGGACTGAGACAATTACAGAGATAAGGATTGGACATGGACATTCTGCATGTCATGAGCACACATTTTAGCCATTTCGTGTGTCATTTTTTTGCCCCTTTTCGCGTGCCTTTTGTACGCCACGCAAACATCATCAATTAGGTTTAGGCAAGAAAACCACTTAGTTAGATTAAGGAAAAATGTCACGGTTGGGCTTAAAATAAATACATAAAATAAGTAATACACATATGGAAACAATATGACACAAATACGGACAGAGAGACAACAAAAATGTCACTTAAATCACATGACAATCGTCAGGTGACTAATGTCATTAACTTAACTTATAAAACAAAACACGGGCGTCCTGGTTAAAAGTCCGATGTTTGTACGACTGAAGTTCCCACTGTCAAAAGTATGTTCTGTCATCCCGAAGTAACCTGGATGGCTGAGTGGAGTCCAATAGTCTTTGGTGAGCGCAACATTGGTCTGTAACTCCCCCGCTACTTTTGCTTTCTGGTCTTCGGTTAGCTAGTTGGCTTTTTTTTTTTTGGCTTTTTTTTTTTTTATAACTGATGACTGTCAATTTACATTGTATGGACCCAGTATTGAGGTGAAATGCTGCCCCCTATTTCTTTGGAGCAGGTGGCTAGGGATTGCACCTTTAATGTTGCTTTATTGCCTTAATTAATCCCTTAATGTCATGCATGATATGAAAATGCATGTTATGACTTGTTGTTAATTTTTGGTACAAAGTCTTTGAAGGTGCAGCAACAACAGCCACTGGAGCATGTGAAAACAGGTAAAAAAGAAGAAGAAGGGCATTCTCTTAAACCAGAGCAAACCATAGAGCACAATCACGGCTGAGTGTTACCTGGTGTGAGGAGGATGACAGACATGGTGATTAGGGAGCAGACCACCAAGATGACCAGCAGAGCGATGGCAATCCCTTTCCAGTTCCTCTGAGGAGGACTCCCCCCACCCAGGTCCTGCAGAGAGAGAGAGAGAAAGAGAGAGAGAGAGAGTTAGAGAGAGAGAGACGGAGGTGAGAGCGGAACAGGAAACATATTGATGTATTTTCATGAAGAATACAAAGACTTCCCCAGCTGACAGAGGCTTGGCTACACATTAGACTCTTTTACAGGGCTTAAAGCGGCAGTAGGCAAGATTGGAGCAAATATGATTAAAACGGTCAATATATCCTGACAGTAGTGCATGAGACAGGTAATCTGAAAAAAATCATGTGCCTCTGTGTCCTCCGGTGCTCCTAACGGCATCTGCAAGATTTCACAGACCAGAGGAAAACAACCAATCAGAGCCGAGCTGGAGCCTGCCGTCTCTGAGCAGCTGTCAATCACTCGCGAACTCCGATCAAACGGTCAAACTAGGCAGCGCTGATCAAATATGAATCAATATTCTGTTACTGTAATGCCTATTTCTCACCTCAAATGTTTTCAGAAACAGCCATGGCAGCCATGTTGAGATCAGCTAAGGAAATACCAAGCACCGCCCACCAGCCGGTAAACAGTTTCTGAAAACATTTTACGTGAGAAATAGGCATTACAGTAACAGAATATTGATTCTTATTTGATCAGCGCTGCCTAGTATTTAAGTAAGGTATTTGGATAACTTCAAATACCTTGGTGTTCACATCACCCAGGACCTGTCATGGTTCTGCCACATCAACACCCTGGTGAAGAAAGCCCAGCAGCATCTCTTCCACCTCAGCCGACTGAGGGACTTTAAACTCCCACTCAGGGTGCTCAGGAACTTTTACACCTGCGCTATAGAAAGCATCCTGTGTGGGAGTATCACCACCTGGATGGGAAACGGCACCAAGTGGGATCACTTGGCTCTTAGGAGGGTGGTCCGCTCAGCTGAGAGAACCATCAGGACCACCTCCCTCCCCAATCTGCATGACGTCTACATCAAACGATGTAGGAAAAGAGCGAAGAGGGTCGCCGGGGACCCCAGTCACCCCAACAACGGACTGTTTTCCCTGCTGCCTTCAGGGAGACGCTATCGTCTACTGAAGGCCAATACAGAGCGAATGAGGAGGAGTTGCTTCCTTCAGGCCAACAGACTGCTAAATGAGTCTGAGACTTAAGCTTCCCTCCCTCACTACTCCATCATTCACTTTTGCACCTTTGTAATGTTTGCACTGTTAGCACTTTTGTTATGTTGGTTTATTGGTAATGTTATGGTTTATTATTTATGTTGGTTGGTTTATGTCTTTAACTCGTGTACAGCCGGATAGGTACATAAGCATTTCACTGCGCATTATACTTGTATAATTGTGTATGTGACGAATAAACTTGAAACTTGAAACTTGAAACTAGTTTGACCATTTCATTGGAGTTCGTTCGTGATTGACAGCTGCCTCCATTAAATAAACAGCCAATAGGAACGCTCTCTCCCTGAAATTCGCTTTGATTAGCCAAAGTCTCCCGTCACGGGCTAGATTTTTTAAAGCCTGAAAACAGAGCCATGAGGAGGTGCAGAAGTCTAGTTTTCTCTCAGAACACTTGAATTACAATATGCTGATAGTTTATTATGACATTTTTGCCCAATGATGCCAAAAATATTCTGCCTACCGTAGGTTTAAGTTTGTCATGATTTTTACCTTTTTATACTTTTTGTTATAACAATCGAGTTGATTGTTATAACAAAAAGTATAATGTAAAAAGCTCAGAGGTAAATATGAAAGCTACATCACTTGGAGGCATGGCAACACAGGTCCATCCTAATGATCACATACAGTACATACCTGCAGCACACAGTGGTGCTGCTTACAGTGCTTATTAACATGGGTCACATTGAGGCTTTGTATTTTCAATCCTATCCCCTGCACGGTGAAGGATTTGCAATGAAGGGCTTTGCGTGAGCCACAGTGTAATCTGGAAAAAAATTAAATGCGCTGTTTCAGTGCGGAAAACTGGAAAGAGTATTTGCATGGTTCAATCATTGCTTGGCCAACCTCTCCTTTGAATCCCACCCTCTGACCTGTGGAAAACACATGGGCCTACTTTCTGCTGGGGCCAGTAGTCACACTTTGTACAGCTGAGTTGGATGTTAGTGTGTTCTGACCCTCAGACAGAGATGTTTGGCAGATACAGAATATAGCAGGCATTTGCATTCAAGGGCTCCGTCTGTCAAACTGGCTGCACAAAGATTTGGTTTGAGCAATCTGAGTGTCCGTAGAGCACACTGAATGTGATGTTATCTACAGTGGAATAGCTATCCAGGAGAGTTTGTGGAGCTTTTGCCCGCAACTCCATCTCTGAGTCCTGGTATTAGCGGGTCTTAAACTCGGTCTTCCACCACATCTGCTGCCTCTGATAAGATGAATTAAGCTCCCCCCTATAAATTTCTTCTCACCGCAGCTCCTCCTGGCCTCAATTACCCACAAAACCCTGCAGGTGAAATACAGTGATCACTGACCACCAACACACTACTGCATCTTGATTGGCTGGAGGGGAAAATGATTGCCAATTAGAGGTTCTGCTTTACAAAAAAGCTTTCTTTGCGTCCGTCTCAGACTTTCTCTGAAATCCATTTTCTAAGTACTTGACATGGTGGTTTAAAAGCAGTTTTCCATAACTAGAAATGACACACATACTGACTGATGAGCTAAGTATGACTGAAGTGCATCCAGTTATTGCTCACAGACCATAAATAGCAGAACGACAAGACCACAACCCAAATCTAACATTGTTTAGTGCTAATTTTGCTAACTTTCTTGTACTAAATAACAAGTGGACATGAAGCATTAGAGTACATGGAGCTTTATTGTCACCATAACCGCGGACATGCAGTGGATGCATGGATACAGTGTTACGTTATTCACAGCCCCCGCCGGACTCATAAGACTGCTCTATTATCAGGACTTGGACCACTGCTCATTTCATTATTACCACAAAAAGCTGACGTGTCCTTGAAAGCTGACAGCAACTCTAAATTGCCTTTGTGCCTCCATGCATGAGTTTCTTTCTCCCTCTCTTTTTCACTTTCTCTCTATCTCATTTTCTCCCCCAATTTCCTATTTAGCCACATTTGAATCGTCATCCTCAGTTTATTAACTCAATTATGAGCAATGATAGAACCACTAAGAGAATTTTGACCCGCTGAGTCTCTCCATTACCATTATTATAAATCTGATAAACCTACCAGAAGGAATGAGACAGCAATCCTTTATCACAATCATTGGACCCTCATCAGAGGAAATATATTTCTAAATTTCATCTCTAAATCTATGTAGACTAGAGGACAGGCTGAGGCATTCATGAACCCGTTTTTAAAGATTATTTTTGGGGCATTTTCGCCTTTACTTCTCGGATCTGTGCATCCCGAGTCATTACATTACATTAAAGGTACAGGATTTACTGGCATCTAGCAGTGAGGTTGCAGATTGCAACCAACTGAATACCCCTCCCTTTCCAAGACTGTGGTAATGTGAGCCACGGAGTGCAAAACCGTGGTAATGCTGTTCGCCTCGCTCAGAGGCCATCCTTACCATAATAACACTACTTTAGGAGCAATGGAAGTCAGATGAAGAAGTCAAACGGCGGCTGGCAGTACCACGGTTTAGCACTTTACAGCTCACGTTAATGCAGTTTCACAAGCGTCTCGGAGAACTACAGTGGCCTTCAGGTTAGGTAAAAACCTGAAAGGCTCTCTCTAGAGCCAATTTTTGGTTTGTCTGTTCTGGGCTACTGTAGAAACATGGCAGAGCACATAGCGGACTCCGTAGATATGACAGAGCTCATTCTAAGCTAACAAAAACACAAAAATTCTTAGTTTCAGGTGATTATACTGTACACGAATGAAAATATAGTTATAAATACTATATTCCATTTCTGCTTATAGATCCCCTGAAATCCTACACACTGGACCTTTAACATTCCTTAATGAGGCACATCATTATTACTAAAGAAAGAAAATATGATGGGTGTCACCTCTACTACACATTTGACAACACACAACCTAACGCAAACAGTCATGCGCTACAACTGAAATTGGTTCCCTGAGAGCATTTTTTTTCCCTCTACTAGCTGTTTTTTTTCCTTTGACTTTCTGTCAGCATGTCATTCATTCTCAAAATGTGTTAATTTACTTCACATAAAGGTTAAAGTACATGGTACAAAGAGACACCCACAGTTATAAATAAACTCTGGGCAGTAAGGACAAGAAAGCGTCTTCAAAAGTACAAGGACGAAGGCCAATTCCTTTATCTACCAATTCTCCTCTACCACTCAACCATATGCAATATCACACCAGGAGTCTGACAAGTATTCTACTACTTACATGCTTTGCCACCTATAAATATCTGTATACCTGTGTTGTGTGTGGAAATTATCAGCTATCAGCACATCACTGTATATATAGCTAATATATACTGTACAAGATAAGAGTCTCTGCCAAGGATACCATGTCATATCCCAACGTATTCTCATACAACGGTTCCTATGATATCTTACGAAAAAGTTATTCCTCCTCGTTCGTTTTCTTACAAATATGCAGCAACACGTGTCAATTTCTGCTCGTTACATGCATACAGTCTTTCCAAAATAAACTTCTGTCTTCACAGGAAACAACTTCCTTCGGTTAGGCAATAAAACTACTAAGTTAGGCTCAGGAAAAGATCAACTTGGTTAGGATTAGGCAACAAAACTACTTAGTTAGAGATTTAGGTAATAAAACTACTTAGTTAGGCATAGGAAAAGATCATGGTTAAAATAACTCTGGAAGTGGTGTTACTTAAGTACGTAACTTACATGACAAATAAATCAACATTGACTCCAGGTTTCACACGGCACCCCAACGCCAGTCACCTTGGCGAAAGTCCTGTGTTTTTTGACCCAGCCATCTACCCCGACCTCCTCCCTACGCGGTGTTTGCTGCTCTTTATATTTCCTGGTTCTCGATTACGTGAATTACACATGAATTGATTTTGTGGGATATACCTACATGAATTAAAGTGCATTACTATTTTTAGGCATAGCTACGAACAGTGTATGAAACCAGCCTGCATATCCACAGTGATTGCATAATTGCATGTCTAAATGTCAGAGCAAAATGTCAGTGTATGTGTTGAAAGCGACCCCTGGTGCTTACAGTACACCCAACTGGAAAGTAGCATGACCCAACTGACCAAGCACAAACCAAAATGTATGTCCTTAAAGCCAGAGGTGGAACAGATTGTAGGTACTCTGACATTTTGGGAAATATGCTTGTTCTCTTACCAGGAATTAGATGAGAAGATTGATATAATTTGTATCTCTGTGTTCAGTACAGAAAATACTCCAAGACATGTTTAGCCTATGTTAGCACAAACACTGGAACCAAGGCCAAACTGTTACGCTAGCTCTGTCAAAGTTGCCTTCTGACAACTTCTGCTAGTTTATGCATTGGAGCTACTGACTAGGTCGAGCTAGGCCCTGTGACTGCACACTTGCTTTACACACTTTTATAACTCTAAATGAAACCCAGTAGACTCTTGTCTGATTTTATTGTATTCAAACTAGGGCTGTCAAAGTTAACGCCATAATAAGGCGTCCACACAAATCTGTCTTAACGCCACTAATTTCTTTAACACATTAACGCAATTGATCTTTCGGAGGTTGTACCGGGAAGATACTGGCACCATATGAAACTAGAAAAACATAAGCAATCCATTGGTACCAACCATGTCATATTAGCTTGTAGGAGCGCAAAGGAGGCTAAATAATGCTCCAAACTTGCACTACATTTTGGCGAGGAAAAACTGTCATGGCCATTTTCAAAGGGGTCCCTTGACCTCTGACCTCAAGATATGTGTAATCACATGCAGTTTGGGGCAAGTCATAGTCAAGTCAGCACACTGACACACTTACAGCTGTTGTTACCTGTTGGGCTTGAGTTTGCCATGCTATGATTTGAGCATATTTTATGCTAAATGCAGTACCTGTGAAGGTTTCTGGACTATATTTGTCATTGTTTTGTGTTGTTAATTGATTTCCAATAATAAATATATACATAAATTTGCACAAAGCAAGCATATTTGCCCTCTCCCATGTTGATAGGAGTATTACTTGACAAATCTCCCTTTAAGGTACATTTTGAACAGATAAAAAAGTGCGATAAATTTGCGCTAAATCACGATTAAGCATGGAAAATCATGTGATTAAAGGCGATTAAATATTTGAATCGATTGACAGCCCTAATTTAATCACTTCTCAGTTTAAAAGAAAACCTGATTAGCTTTTTGTCATGTTGGTATAAAACTATCAGGAGGTCATTTCCTCTAAGAAAACTTTGAAGAGCAGAGGGATTTGTTGGTAAGGTGAGCTCCTTAGGTACAGTCAGAAGACCAGATTGGCTGAATGTGCTGTTGCTCAACTTGTTACTGTTGTAGCTTTTATGATCAGAGCCCCCCCCCCCCCTTCTGGTGAAGTTAATCTCCACAGGCAGCCGTTGAAACCACACAAATCTACCACTGTCTATATGTTTTGATTCTGTGTTATTGATCGTGGTCTATTTCACTATGAGCTTCCCGGTTTCACACCGGGCGTATACACAGTAGAGCTACAGAGGGCTGGGGAAATAAAATAAATCTATCAATAAATACAAACTTTTTTTTCTTTCCTTCCTTTTTTATCTATTGAATTTCTGATATTAGTCAGCCTGGTGAGCTGCATTCAGCTCCTGTGGAGCTGTGCTGCTGACAGGTTCTGAAGACAGCGATGCCATTACGGAGGTCAAAGTTGGTGTGGATTGAATGGATGGACGTTTCAAAAGTGCTTACACATCGCTAATGTCTCCCTTTTGAATTCCCAGTAATGCTTTTTCCCATGTCGATGGTCTCCTCACTGACTATCCACACCCTCAGGGTTACAACAATTAAAAGAAAAATAATGGTAAGTACTTCCGTTGACAGAAAAACAAGAAATACTATGTCTGAATGTGTAAAAATCCTGGCCTCTTATTTTACTTCCATCAGTTATTATTTATTTATTCAACCCAGACAACGATTAGAAGCCTCATTTAATTAAACTGACTCTGACTGTAATTCTACCTGACTCTCTCTGGACCCAATGCCATCACACGAAATCAATACAATCAATTATTCATCAGGTCAAGTAGAGCACGGAAAATAATGGGACACATTTGTTGTTGGGGAAGTATTGAAGGGCGTATCTGAGTGAACAGTGATGATGGTATCATCTGGGTTATTCTGAGGACATTCTACTCAACTGTCTCCACAGACTGAGTGGTAGTTCCCATGACTAGTAAAATGATCTTCATGTTCAAAATCAGTGGAGTGGCTCTTTAAGTATCATTTGCACAATTCAAATCATGCTATTTGCCTACAGTTTCAGTTGACAGTTTGTTAGTCATGGTGAGATTATTCCATAACATGTTAAATAATCAATGTCTGGAAGGCATTTAAAGCACTAAAGCAGGCGATAGAGGAAAAACTCCCCTGTTTGCTGCAAAGCAGTCCCTTGGCTATCATATGGCTTAGCTGTGTGATATCAGAGGCCGTTTTCTATAATCACATCATCTGTCTTTGAAATAGCAAGAAAAGCCTTCAAAACCAAGAGAAAACAACTCCATATAAGGAATAACAACGACTCATTATTATAAGAATCCTACAGCGAGAGCAGAGAGAGAGCACATCTGGAGGGACGTAGAGCTGATTCCTGCTTGATTGCACTGACTGAAAATGGAACATACAGTATATTTATAGTACTTATGCTGTATTGTATATATTGTATGATAAGTCTGCATTTGGCATGTGTTTGTGTCATTAAAGGTGTCCTCCCTGTTTTGTATAGTGACTAACGGTGCTTTTTGTAATGTGCGTGCTGTCATGTGCTATAACAAGCGCAGGAGACAACGAACAAGCATGTCATAAAAAAAAACATGAAAGATGTTCAGTGTGTTTTTTGAACAGCTCTGCACGTTAGACTTTAATGTCCTTTCAGCTGTTGTTGAGTGTGATCTTTGTTGCTGGCTTCCCTTACATTTTAAAGCCACAGGAGACGTCAATAATAAGCTCAAACATGCAGTCATTTAGGCATGTACTTAGAGGGTCACAGACAGACACAGACTGCTGCGGTTTAAAGGAACTATCCATTATTTATTTTATTTTTTTTGTGTGTTTTTATATCATTCTGTAGCTTCACAGTGGGGTTCCTTATGTATTCAAATCCGAACATTCAAATTTTTGTCATAGTAGGTATGTTTTAGTGTCAAAATGCTATTTTTCCAAGTCCTTCTAAAAACTTTTTCCCACGTGACCTGACGTAGGATTCTGCATGATGACGCTGCTACATGTACAGTTTATATACATCCTTACAGTCAGTGTATTAACGTCACATACAGTATCTTAGATGGCGGTCGGCACACTTCAAGTTTGGAGACGAAAGCTAAGCAATGCACTGCTGTGGACACCACGGTAGTTCGGATCCAAAAGTCACACAATAACACAAACAAACTAACTGATCGATGCAACGGACACCCCTGTACTTATTGTACTCATTGCTGGCATACATCTAATTCTCACAGAGGGAGAGAGTCAGAATGATAAGACATTATGTAAAATTAGAATGCTAATGCTGCCTTTGAGATGTTTGATTAAGACTCCTGCCATCTTCATCAAACGCCTGCTAATAAGCTTATTCCTCACTGGCTTACTATGCACGCGCATGTGTTCGTGCACAAACATACGTGCACATGCAGCAAGCCCACTGTTCGAGGAGTCAGGCTATTTATAGAGCCGTGAGCTTACCCTCCTGGACTCTGACCTTGGAGAGAGTGTGACAAATGACAAGCAGCATTTCAGCAGAAGCCGAGCCATTTTAACAATGACAGCAGGTCGGAGGGGGAGAAAAAAAATAATGCCATCTGTACTGGCTTATTTTTGTTTACCCATGAAATACCATTTCTCACTACCTCGTGAATCATTGACAGCCACAGCCAAAGCAGTGCTGGGGTCGTAAGGCTTAACATCTGAAATTGATCCACTGGCTAATAGGAAATGGCAAGCTTAGCTACATGTTGTCATCGTATTGTATTTAGCATTATCAGCCTTGCCCTGTAGGACACTGCCATTGGCCTTTGGTCCATGTGAGATAATTCTCAATTAGTCACTGTCCCTGCCATATTGGTTTCAGATACACAAGGTTGTTAACTCACACAGCAGTGCAATGGTATTACTGTATATTAATATGAAGGCTGAGATTATAATACAGAAGCAGTAGAAACACAACATTAGTCACTGGCAAACCTAGATGTCACATCCTCCCTCCCCCGTTCTATTGCATTCACTTCACAACAAGTGGTTGCCAGTTCATTGTACAACCTGAATATTTTATGGTCAAGTGATGAATCTTTCCTGGTAGAGTAATAAAGTAATTTTGTTTTATCGGCGGAGCATCGTAAAACTCACCAAAACCGTCTTGGTTAGTTTTTCCAACAATCACCAACTCTGGTTTGGTCAAATAAACACTGATGTCACCTATTTTGCATCTTTGTTATACATTGTTTTAGGGAACATTAGGTAACTGGACGCACCCGTAACTAATGCTCAGATGCTAACGTAGCTCCTCAGGGATTGAAGCTGTTATTTTATACAATTTAACTGGTGACAACACATCAGTTAAGGTTATAAGGACTATGGCTGTTGGTAGTTGTTGTTAATTTTGTTTAAATATGCCGAATTGTAATTTTATGGGTTATTGGGACGATTAAGCTAAGACCGCTAATATGTGGTAACGTCAGTTTTCACTTGTTGCCACGGTAAATATTCACATATTCTGCAGTGTGATGGAGACACCAGTGTCAGTGTGGCCAGGCATGGTAGGTCCTTTTGAGCACTTGGGATTGGTACCGGAGTAAAGGTGGAAGCTTACTCAGCCATTTATCTGTTTTTTCAAAACTAACTGGCAACTTAATCGCTGACGACATAGAGATACCACATGATACCAACGTTGTTATACTATTGGCTCACAAGCCTTGTTAGAAGTGAGATCCAAATATCGAATTTCTTCCACAGAGATAAACAAAACATTCATTTTGGACCTGTCAGAGGTTTTCAATGATTAATCCCCAATCATCATTTTTTTTTTTTAGGAAAAGAAATGCCTTTATCCGGCACCTTCCTAAAAGCTCTGTGGATGTATTATATTTATATAAATATATAATTATTTGTCTACAAATAAATCTTATCAATAACACCTTTGATCTAATATCAATTTTAATATATTTAATTGTGAAAACGGCATTGTTGTGTTTGCAGGTTATAATGTTGCAATGATGTCTTCACTTGTCCATCCTCTCCTGTCATTTGGAATAAAGTGCAGCACTAAAGTACCTCAGCTTCTCTAGTTATGCAGTAAAATTGTTAGAGGGTGAAAAAAAAACTGCACTTTGTTATATTAGATAAACTGTAGGCTTGCACGCCTACCTCTGGGATATGCATGTAACAGTCTCCGGCATATTAAAAAGTTATGGGAAGAGGCATCTCTGCATATTAAACAAATACTCCCCGACCATCAGTCAGTGTGCCCCGAAGCTGACTCAGCCTGTGCCTGTGTTAAGCCAATGCCAATGCCAGTGAAATAATAAATGACGAAGAAGTGAATATAAAAGCATTGGGAGTAGAACCAACCTTCAAACAAACAATGAGTTAAAAATACAGGGCAAAATGGTCGAAGCAGAGTTAAGCCTAATCAGCTCAGGCAATTCAAACTCGCCATTGATTTTCTTCCCAAGCTTGAGAAAGTCTAGATATTTGATTCTTGTCGATAGTCAGTCTGGAAAGGTATGCTCACTATACGGCTGTGGAACAAAACAAGGCACACGCCAAGCATTAGGTGTGTGAGCCCAACAATCCCTGACTGCTGCAGAAACTGAGGTGCTCAGGTGCCCCTTTTCACCCACCCGCTCACACTAAAGTGTGTATGAATGACAGGGTAATCACTCACTCACTCACTCACTCACTCACTCATCTTCAACCGCTTATCCGGGGTCGGGTCGCGGGGGCAACAGCTCCAGCAGGGGACCCCAAACTTCCCTTTCCCAGGCCACATTAACCAGCTCTGACTGGGGGATCCAGATGCGTTTCCAGGCTAGTGTGGAGATATAATCTCTCCACCTAGTCCTGGGTCTTCCCCATGGCCTCCTCCCAGCTGGTTGTGCCTGGAACACCTCCCTAGGGAGGCGCCCACGGGGCATCCTTACTAGATGCCCGAACCACCTCAGCTGGCTCCTTTCAACGCAAAGGAGTAGCGGCTCTACTCCGAGTCCCTCACGGATGACTAAGCTTCTCACCCTGTCTCTAAGGGAGAAACAAACCACCCTGCTGAGAAAACCTGTTTCGGCCGCTTGTACCCGCGATCTAGTTCTTTGAGTCATGACCCAGCCCTCATGACCATAGGTGAGAGTAGGAACAAAGATTTCCGGTAGATCAAGAGCTCTGCCTTCCGGCTCTGCTCTCTTTTCGTCACAACGGTGCGGTAAAGCGAATGCAATGCCGCCCCCGCTGCTCCGATTCTCCGGCCAATCTCACGTTCCATTTTCCCCTCACTCGCGAACAAGACCCCGAGGTACTTGAACTACTTCACTTGGGGTAAGGACTCATTCCCTACCCGGAGTAGGCAATCTATCGGTTTCCTGCTGAGAACCATGGCCTCAGATTTAGAGGTGCTGATCCTCATCCCAGCCGCTTCACACTCGGCTGCGAACCGATCCAGTGAGTGCTGGAGGTCACAGACCGATGATGCCAACAGGACCACATCATCTGCAAAAAGCAGCGATGAGATCCTCAGCACACCGAACTGCAAACTCTCCTCCCCCCGACTACGTGGTAATTAGCAAGTCATTTTGCGTGCAATAAGAACGGCATTCTTGCTTTTGACCTGTCATTTGTACTCCCTGTAGTCTGTATTGATGGCAACACTTCTACGTAAATATGCTACACTCAGAGATAGTGACGTAAAATAAAAAGTGAGACGAATTTTGGTGGGCGGGAGGGGAGGTAGATGGGTCAACAAACAAACAAGACTTTCAACCAGGAGACCATTGTTCGAGACCGGAGTTCGTGTACCAAAATGTTAAGTTATTTTGAAGTTTAGTTAGTGACGTTCATGACGTGTTTTTTAGTGATGTTTGTGACTTGTTTTCTATACTTCTGTTATGTTTTTTTCCGTACGTATTTTACTTGGTTTACGTACTTATTTGAAGCCCAACCATGATGTTTTTCCTAAACCTAAGTGAAGAGCTGCTTAGTCCTGAATTCTCAGCCTTATATCACAAAAATATGTGAAATGACCACAACAACTTACCAGCGCATTACGTGGTGGTGACAGGTAATGTGTTAAAATTACGTGCTGGCACCACGGAAACAATGCCAATTGAAAGTCAATAAGGATCCTTTGTCGTGGTGGACACACAAATTCCCAGGTTCAACGTTTAATCACTCAGGAGACCGGTTTTCATATCCCGTCTGAAACCAGAAGTCAATGTGACTTATTTTAAATTACGTAGGCTACGTAAGTTTTAACCCAAGCCATGATCGTTTTGTTACCTAAACCTAAATTGTTTCCGTGGTGGCCGCACATAATTTTACACACAACATAAGGTGCTGTTAAAAGCATTTTAAAGGTGATAAACTTTAACAGTGATATGACATGATTAAAAGCTTAACTTGCAGATTTTGCCATCTCTGGAGTCTAGCTGGCTGTTATTTACACCTGACAGCTACCGAACTACCTGCTAAACCGTTAAATTAATGTGAGGTGATCAGCGACATAGACTTCTGTTGGTAATCTATGAGCAAGAAAAAGACAACAGCCAGAATTTCTTTTGTACTTGTTTGGGCAACTCATGGAATTAATGTTAGCTACAGCTGAGTTAAAGCAGCAGTGGGTAGAATTGGAGTAAAAAAAGTTATTTTTATAAAATGGTCACTATATCCTGACAGTAGTGCATGAGACAGGTAATCTCTGGTGTCCTCCGGTTCTCCTAATGGCATCTGAAAGATTTCACAGACCGGAGGAAAACAACCAATCAGAGCCGAGCTGGAGCCTGCTGACTGAGCAGCTGTCAATCACTCGCAAACTCCGATCAAACGGTCAAACTAGGTAGCGCTTTTTACAGCTAAACAGCACACTACAAGATGTTTCTGAAAACATTTGAGGTGAGATATAGTCATCACAGTAACAGAATATTGATTCATAATTGATCAGCGCTGCCTAGTTTGACCGTTTGATCGGAGTTTGCAAGTGACTGACAGCTGCCTCCGTTGAATGAACAGCCAATAGGAATGCTCTCTCTCTGAAATGACCTGTGATTGGCCAAAGTCTCCTGTCACAGGCTAGATTTTTTAAAGCCTGAAAACAGAGCCATGAGGAGGTGCAGAAGTCTAGTTTTCTCTCAGAACACTTGAATTATAATATGCTGAAAGGTTATTATGGATGATGCCCAATGGTGCCAAAAACATTCTATCTACTGCACGTTTAATTAGCCTGTGACAGTTGTCTTTATTGCCGGTTTAATCAACAGTAGCTGGCTTACACTTTCACTTGCTACAACTTGAGACACCGTTTTGTAAGGTATAATTAAATTAGCGGCTCTCTAGCGGAAAAATGATTCATCACTTAGCCCTAGCATGTGGCAGAAATGATACAAATGTGTGTGTCAGGTTGGGTTGCTAAGGGAGAATTAGAAACAGATCATTCAGTAACATCTCAAATGCCTACAATGGTATTTTTCACTCACAGTAGCAGTGGATAGTGAAAGAAAATATGCACATAGGCCTATATGTTCCGATATGTTCTGATATAATTTTTTCCTTCAACAGCTGATTCTGATACATATACTTGCGTATCGGCCGATTCTGAGTAGGCTACTGATCTGATACCAGTGCGTTAAACTATATATAGATATATATAGGCCTCTGATTATTTTTTAACAGCTGTATACTAATAACCCATATGGATGTGATATCTTTGTTGTATGGCCTGGCTCAAGTTAAACCCTTTGTAAAACATGAACAAATACAGTACATACATGTATGGAGAATGAATGCCATTTAACTTCATTTTATTATCTAGTTTGACAGCCTTGACTGTATAATATTTCCAAATAGCTGACATTTTGGTAGCTCTGGCTAACGTTACCCTCTCCGATAGCACCTGCCAGATCAGTACTGCACAAGTGCAACTCAGAGATGAAAAAGAACTTCCATCATCGATTTTGGACGCAGTTAGCCATGCCCTAAAGCATCCCCTGCTTTATGGTCTATTTGGCTCTAAATGGGACCATAATTTACTAAATGAACAACATCATTGTGTATTGAAGGAGACTTGAAACTAGCAATTGAGACCATAAACTCATATTTACAATGTTTACTGAGGTAATAAATCAAGTGAGAAGTAGGGTCATTTTCTCATAGACTTCTATACAATCAGACTTCTTTTTGCAACCAGAGGAGTCGCCCCCTGCTGGTTATTAGAGAGAATGCAAGTTTAAGGCACTTCCGCATTGACTTCACTTCTCAGACCCAGAGGTTGCCCAATGATCCAGAATTTTAGGCTGTACCGGAGGAACAGGGGACTTTTGATATCCTTTAAAATCAACAAGTGTCTTTAAATACAGGATCCATCCAGAATGGGGCACACGCATTTGCTCAGAGATTCCTGATCAATTGTTACATTGTTTTAATTGTGCCTAAAGACATTTTAATATAATTTTATTTCTTGTATTAAGGTTTGCTTATTGTAATGCAAGCCTCATTGAAGTCACTGATGCACAAAAAGGGAGCAATGCCTGATTTGATTAGACAAAGAAAGGCTGGGAGAGGGTTTAATGAGATGTATTCATCTGTATTAGACCATTATAGTGGATACATTTAAGCTCAGACCACCTACAGTATGTGAGGGGCACAGGGCAATGAAGTTAATTCCGTTAATCAGCCTTTACTTTGAATTTTTTCTGCACATTTAAATGTGATATTATATCATTTACATGGTGGGCGCCAAAGCCTTTGTCTGTCCCCCGCAGTCAAATCTCTGATTTGAGCGCAATTAGACACAGTTGACTACATTCCTTGGCAAATTACACTCCAGGCTGTGGATAAGATTGTAGCCATTTCCTCCCAATTCCAAAAACAGATCTCATTTACCTAGTGAAATAAAAATTGAAAGGAGAACCTGACATCAGCACAGCAATAGCAACAGAAGCACATCGACATGGGGCTGAATGTGTCTGCGAAGACAGGAAATTGTCTCTCGGTGTGAGGTTGAAAAGTAGTGCTGTGTGTTTTTTTTTATACCTATAGAGAGACATTGGAGGATTCAGTGGGCACTGAGCTATAAAATTGCTAGTTGAGAGGGCATTAGTGGGGATGGAGAGGTGAAGAGGGAAGGAGGCTGGTTAACGAGGGAAGTCTGAGTGGACCTGACATTGGTAGGATTTTGAAAACGCATCCTATAAACTAAACAACAACATACTGTAGATCATTCTTCATTGCCTTCCAAAACGACCCATATGAGCATTTCCTCCTCTGGTGCCCATATTGTCAGGATGACATTATCAGTGCCTTCCAAAATGTACAGTACTGTATATGACCTTTCCAAAAATGACTCATGTGAGCAGTTTATCATTAAGACAGTTGGGATTTCTGGCACGACTTCAACTACTTCCAGGGTGCTTGGCGAAGGAAATAATTCTACACAAGCCGAAACATGTTGGTCTCACAATAAAGTTGTTCTTTATAAGTGTTGAGTTTTGACCTCTTCAGCAGTTTATGATGTGCCATACCTTTGGTTAAGGTCTGGTTAAGTTAAGGCAACAAAAAGTTCTCAGTTAAGCTTAAAGAATGTCCAGCCTGCGTAGCAAAAGCAGTTTTAGTCCTCCATCAGTACACAGGGTGCGTTCAGGCACAGTATTGAGTGTAGGTCACCTGCATTTTGGGAGCCCAACACACAATCACAGTAGTGCCTAAAAAAATAGAAAAATAGAATTAAAGTGTAAAGACGCACTGTACTGTTAGACGGCACCAACACCAACAGGCAGAATCGCATGTATAAAGGTAGAAAAAAAGAATGTTATTCAAAACCAACATTTGAGTTCCTACAATACAACATATAATATTTCTTACTTTTCTAAGGTCTGTAAAAATAAGCCTTTGCAAACACCTGTTCGGATTCATTGTAAAGTATCGACAAAAAAAGAAAAAGTCCGGAGTGCTCGGAAGTTCAAACAGGTGTAATGAATGTGCTTTTTGGTAGGGAGAGAAGAGTGCCTTGGACTTTAGTTCTTGTTTGAATTCATTGTACCGTGTATTGACACTAACTTGCAGCCTCAGCAGTAGCAGAATATGATTTTCAAGGTGAGACGTTAACAGGAGACAGAAAAGAGAGAAAAACTTACTCAAGGATTTCACATTGAATAATTCCAATACTTATTAATCGTGTTGGTACCCTGATGACAGATATACACTGCAGAATATGTAACATGGCTCATTCTCTCTTCACTCAACACTTTGGAGGAGGTGCCCCTGGCCCTAGACTCTGTCCTGGCATCAAACCATCACAGCACTGCACCCGTGGAACAGCTCGGGGCTGGAGTTCAACAACATCAGCACGGTCTTACAAAATGTTGCATAATTAGTAAATTGGGCACAATTTCTCCAACGAGTGTTGATGTGATTAATGTAAGAAATGTGTGCCTCTGGTTAATGTCACTATAGCACCGATTAGTTTTAATGAACTTAACATCCACTAACTAATTCCATTGCATGTGTAATAAAGCAGAAGGGCCTTGTTTTTTCATTGTTTCTGTTGGTTATAATAGCATTGTACTCACCAAAGAAATTGCTGAGACAACACTGCAACAACGAAGCTTGATGGCAACAAACACGAGCAGTCAGAGAATCAGAGAGCTTTTAAAGGTACAATGAGTAGGATTTTGTTGAGGTTTGTAAACACACTATTCAAAGTTAGCCCCTCCTTCCCAGCTCCACGAGGGTTAGGGTGCTCGCCAGTGAGTGAAAGCCAACCCCAGATTCATTCTCGTTTTGGAAGCTTTGGTCGCTTGGTGTAGCCTCTTTTCTTTTTTTTTTTTTTTGTTGCTCTGTTTACAGACACCACCACACACTTCTAGTGGGTCAGAAGCAGTGTTGCCAGATCTCACGAGAGGAACAAGCAACCAGGTCTTTAGAAACAAACCCAAAAGAAGCAACACCCCCCCCCCAAAAAAAATGCATTTCATTTCATTTTTGCATTGCATTGCATTTTTGCATCCATTTTTAGCTTGTAACTTTACATTTTTCTTGTTATAAACTTAAAGAAGTTGAACGTTTACGTATGCTAAAAAATAACTAAACATATTATTTCAGTTTTGTATTTCATTTTTAGCTTATATCTTTACATTTAGACCTTGAATTCAATGTCGGTAAGCCTCACTGAAGAGAAAGGTGCAGCATTTCTTTTGTTTTTCAGTGCTAGCATGTTGAATCAGATCGGCATGATGTGCTTGTATATCACACTTACCAAAACGGCAAACTGCCTTTGAATCGTTCCCCAATTGAGGGCAAATCCAATCTTTAAGTCACTCTTCTTTGTTGTACTTTTTGCCATATTTCACCCACTTAGTACCTGGCATTGTTAGCTAAACTCCATCAATTCCCCGAAGATTTGTCTCACAACAACAACACTCTGATGGTGATGGCGGCGTTGGCGGTGAGTGACTGTCATTCATCTGTGTGTGTGTTTGTGTGTGTGTGTTTGTATGGCGGAAGGGGAGGGGCGGACGGATCGGGGTTATGTACGGATCCTGCAACAGGACAAACTAGACCGGTGTAGAGGAGAGAGAAAGGAACAAGTCCAAAAAAACAACTACACTTTAGAAAAAAGTCAAAATAATCGCAGCCCTCAACTACCAATATTTGTAAACGATTTTTCAGGAAAACAAGCCCAAAGTCGCTTATAATATGCAGACTTGGCAACTCTGTTCAGAAGTGATGATTGAGAGGGACTATTTTTTGTATCAGTCTTTACATTGTTTTTTGGGAAAATCCTGCTCATTGTGACTTTAACCAAGGCAACAGTTTAGCCGTAAAATCTGAACGAAAGTTAGCGTAATATCCTGTGCACACAATAGGGCAAGTAAGTTTGGTTGGTCAAAGTTGAACCATGGATGATGTGTAATATTATATTCTCTACCAAATACGTTTGGCTAACCTTTATTTAGGTTTAAATCCTGTCTGGTCATCTGTCTGCTTGTGGCCTCTCTTACTTGTTTTGTGATGTTGCATCTCAATGATTATTTTAATAAGTACAATGTCATACTGATAGGACTGATGGTCAAAACTATAAAAAAATATCCAAGTTGTAAAAAAAAAAAAAAAAAATTACCTTGGGATGGTTATGGTTTTATGACTTGCGATACTGTCACAAAATGTTGTAAGACCAAAGTGGCACAACAGATTACTGCTGGAATGCTCATACTCTACAGGTCTGTATAATTTGCTCTAAATATCCATAATCAGTATAGTTTGGAGTGTCAATAGATAAATGTGGTGGTCTATCTATCTGGAGAGTGCTATCAATATCACTGCCCTTTCAGATGAGCCTTTGATTATCTACCCCGGGGAGTGAAATCGATCCCTGCCTGCTGTCAGTGCTTACTAGAAGTCCTAGAAGTGCAGAAAACCGTGTTTGCCAGAAACACTCCGGCACTTCATCCAAGCTGATGAACTAGTGGTGAGTAAAGGCTGGCAGGGGCCACCATGTCAATATCATTAATGACAGCAATTTTCATAGAATAAACTAAAAATAATCTCTGTAGTTCAATGTTATAGAGAAACTGTTCCAATGGCATACATGTAAATATATTACTGACAAATACCCATCTGCACAAGGAAACGTTATGCATTGGTGGCACTAAATTGCATCATGAGGCAACTGTTTGAAAAGCTCGACAAGAATGACACAAAGCTCATGTTTACCAAGCTATGTAAGCTTTGTATCATAGAATGCAAAAGAAAAGAGGACGTTGCGTCAGAGAGTGCGTGTCTCTCTGGACATTTGTTGTTGCAATTGTTCCTTTGATTCTTGCTGTTGTTCAGGAGACAATTATGTGATTTCAGTGTGAAGCGAGAATGGTCCATATACCCAGCTTCAGAATTCTGATTGAGCAGCCATGGTAAATTTATGGCGTCTTAACAAGAGAAAGTTGCCTGAAGCAACGTTACATTTTTAAAAATATTTTTGAAGCCAGTGAGGGAAGAAACACACATATTTACACAGAGACCACATCTTACTGTAATGGAAAGAGTCTCTGTATGCCTGTCCTTCGATTTTTTCGACAACCGTTCTTCCGATCGACTTCACACTTAGCCGGTGTATTGCTGAGAATCCAAGAAAGTGCAGTGTTGAGTGTGAGCTCTTGAGATCTACGGGAGATATTTATTAGTAGTGCGTTATGTATACACTCTGTAGTGTATTGAGTATTGAGTGTATTAACTGTTACACCGCCGTACCAAAGAATGTATATTGCCGAGAAGTGAAAGTCAGTTGTCGTTCCATTGCAACATCAGCGCCCAGCAGCAGAGCTACGCTTCCGCCATTTTGGACTGAAAACGACTACCGTACACCAGTAAAACATCCGCCTAAAATTCCATTTATGTTCAGTGTGAATGCTCCTTTAGGCTTCAACAGTAGATATGTTGGAGGAAATGCTGCATGTCACACATTCTTACATATAACACTCACTATTGTGCTAAAACTGAAGTCATTGGCTATTAAAGGCACAGAGTAATAGGGGTGGGAAAAAAATTGATTCAGCTAAATCTCGCAACTTTTTTTTGACGATTTTGTAATAGTTTTTTTAACGCCTGAAACAATATAATTGCTTAATTTGAGTCTATGTGGAGGTAGAAGGAAGATACCTTTTAATGTTGTAGTGTGAGTAACATATAACGTCATATCCTTTTCATGAAAAACATAATAAGCGTCTTCAGTCAGGTTTTCAGCACACAAAACACCAGAGTTTCGTCTCTTTGCTTCTATACTCTTTGGCCATACAGCTCGCTCTCCGTTGATCGCTACAGTACATTCAAAAACAGATGAAGAAAGAGACCGGAGATCTACGGGACATATTAATTAGTAATTTTCTCTACAACCATTCTTTCGATCGACTTCACACTTGGCGGGTGTCGATTGTCGATTGTGAAGCTGATTGGATGAGCGATTCTCGAGAAAGCTGCAAGCAGCAATACCAGAGGCCAAGCATCGGCCCGTTCCGAACAGGCACTATACTTAACTCAAAATCTCAAAGGTGGTCCTCAAAAGACGCTGGTTACTCCTGAACCCATCACATTTGAGTGGATCATGGTACCTATGCGTTTTCCCAACACATATACGTGCACTTACATGCCATCCCTTGTTATCACACACACACACACACACACACACACACACACACACACACACACACACACACACACACACGGTATGACTGTTCCCTCTTCCTAATTCCTGCTATCTCAGGTTTGACTGCAGTCTGATAGTGTGTCACAACTGATGACTCAAACTTTGTAATTGCCTTTTAATCCTTTTGAGGATAGAACATGTGTCAGCGTCAGTTAATTCGGGGCACCACTCGCCTCGGGATACAGGAAGCTTATGACACGAAGGTCGCAGGCGTGAATCACCACCCGGGCTGGGGCGTTTTGGACAGAAAAGTCAATGTGGAAGAGATGCTTCAACAACTGTCTGCCAGGTGTCTTTGAGCAATGCCTAATCAGAAGACAGGAGGAGTTCTAACCACTGGATTAAATCTGAGATTAAAACAAAGAAGTGTAAAAATAAACCAAAAAGAAATGAATCCAAATATAAATCCAGACAGTGGGAGAAAAACTCATTTCCTATGTCCAGTAGGTAAGATATTCCTGTATCTCTGAATCGTGAGAAAGCACATTTGTGATATTTTCTAAATGCACTTCTGTGTCAACTAGCTCAGTATTCAGAAAGAGGTGAGAGCAGATGTGGGCTGAACATTCATTTGGATGACCTTATTCCATATTCACACAAAGACACCCTGTATTCAAACCGGCTGCTACAGTATTTACAGCAGCCTTTTCCCTTGCTTTCTTTTTTTCCCTTCCCTGAATGAATTTACTGCAAAGTGGCGCTGAGCTGAACACAAAGAAAGTAAAAAAAAAAAACCCCACTATTATCACCATTTAGCATGCACAGATTCTCATCCCACTGTTTAAAAAACGGTCCTCACCAGGAAGACAACAATGTGTTCATTTTAACTCTTCTCTCAAAAAAAACACAACCCTATTGCCAGACAAGCACGGTGATACTGAAGGATTCTGCAAAACCCCAGATTAGGTTACATGATAATGTTTTTATTAGGGCTGTCAATCGATTAGAATATTGAATCATGATTATTGGCATGATTGTTCATAGTTAATCGCGATTAATCGCAAATTAATCGCACATTTTCTATATGTTCAAAATGGGAGATTTGTCAAGTATTTAATACTCTTATCAACATGGGAGTGGGTAAATATGCTGCTTTATGCAAATGTATGTACTGTATATATTTATTATTGGAAATCAATTAACAACACAAAACAATGACAAATGACAAATATGCTCAAATCATAACATGGCAAACTCAAGCCCAACAGGCAACAACAGCTGTCAGTGTGTCAGTGTGCTGACTTGACTATGACTTGCCCCAAACTGCATGTGATTATCATAATGTGGGCATGTCTGTAAAGTGGAGACTCGTGGGTACCCATAGAACCCATTTTCATTCAAATATCTTGAGGTCAGAGTTTGGAGCGTTATTCAACCTCCTTTGCGACAAGCTAGTATGTTATGCTTGGTTGGTACCAATGGATACCAGTATCTTCACTCTAGCTTTAAAACTGAGGCCGCTACAATCTAAAAATCACATGTTGGGTTAGTGCGTTACAGGAATTAGTGGTGTTAAAACAAATTTTGACAGCCTTAGTTTTTATACATCAAATGCCAACTTTTTCCATCTATACATGGAAATTACTACACATTAAAGCCTCCCCTCCACTCAAACTTATGTTTTGTTTATTGTTACTTCTCTTGTGCTTCACTTGGTGATGGTTGACCTTCACTGTGCAGAGTTTGACACTAGAAGGCTGTTTTCACATTCATCTGCTGAAGTAGTAACGTTTCTGTGTGCTCACGTTAAACCTCATTTTAACAAATGTGCGTACGATTTGTGACATTGCAACTAACTTGGAAGCCAACCATGGTTTAATGTGACACTTAAAGGACTGATATGTAACATTTCGGGAATTTATTGGCAGAAATGGAGTATATTATTAATAAGTATGTTTTCTTTAGTGTACGATCACCTGAAAATAAGAATTGTGTTTTCGTTAGCTTAGAATGAGCCGTTTATATCTACATAGGGAGTGGGTCCTCTTTACGGAGCCGGCCGCCATGTTTCTACAGAAGCCCAGAACATTCAAACCAAACTCTGTTAACTTTTCCTGCTTGGGCCGCAGTCGATAACGTTGCTCACTCCCGTCGCCGCTCTCTCTCTCTTGCTTCATCACTCACTTCCCACGAACACACACACACTCTACACCCTGGCTCTAGATAGGGCACCATAGTTTTGCTACACACTTGGCACATGGGAGAAGCTTCAGTTGGTTGCAATCTGCAACCTCACTGCTGGATACCGCCAGATCCTACACACTGCTCCTTTAAGCAAGTGTGATGTGGAAACTTGAAGCCTGCAGTGCAGACATACTGAGGGTGAATTCACAAAAGCACTGTGCAGATTTATGGCCACTAAGCCTGCACAAATAAGACAAAAAGAAACTGTGTAATTCTTAAAGCAAATAAGCAAAGGAAAGGGTGTTTTTTAAAAAAGAAATTTAAGTTTTTTAAGTTTTAAGAAAATGCACCGCTCTCGGTGCTCTGTGCTATTTGCACGTATTTAAATGAGGTAATATGCAGACATTTGGCACAAAATTGACCCCTTTCTATGCAAATGAACCTCCTTGCAAAAACAGTCCAATTCACAAAGATCAGCGCTAATAGCCACATATAGTTACAGAGAAATTATTAACATTTTCAGAGAGTTGGTGGAAACTGAAGCGCATTGAGGGGTGTCCGCTCAAACTCATCTATTTTTGGATGCCGTCACTGCATTGCAGTGACAGAATGCAATGGCAGTTGTGTCATGAAAAATAAATGACTAAAGCTCCCCTACATGTCATTTTTGAAAATTGGCTACATCAGAAAAAAAAAAAAAAAAAATGAATGAAAAAACGAGCTAATTATATAAACAAACAGTATTTCTTCCCTCTACCTGGGCTTACATTTTTTCCCTTCCCCCCCTCTTAATTGCCTTCAGGAGGTTTGGATGGAAGCAGCACTCTGGCCAGCCCCTCCTGACAAGACCTCTGGCTCAGACTGACTCTCATTCCAACCACCAGATTGGCCTCAAGCGCATTTATAATTTGCCACATGGATAATTGCAATCGGGGGCTGCACGGTGGTGCAGTGGTTAGCAATGTCACCTCACAGCAAGAGGGGCACAGGTTTGAATCCGGATTGGGGCCTTTCTGTGTGGAGTTTGCATGTTCTCCCCGTGTTAGCGTGGGTTTTCTCCGGGTTCTCCGGTTTCCTCCCACAGTCCAAAGACATGCAGGTTAGGTTAATTGTTGACTCTAAATTGCCTGTAGGTGTGAATGAGTGTGAATGTGAGCGTGAATGGTTGTCTGTCTCTATGTGTCAGCCCTGTGATAGTCTGGCGACCTGTCCGGGGTGTGACCCGCCTTCACCCAGTGTCGGCTGGGATCGGCTCCAGCCCCCCCGCGACCCCAATCGAGATAAGTGGTTACGGATAATGAATGAATGATAATTGCAATCAGATGCAAGAAAGGGACAATTGCACTCAGCTGCAAAACGTTATGGGTGTGTTTGCGCTCTGATATCATTCGGGCAATATCTTTTGTAAATCGGACCTGGAGATGGAGCAGATGGCGGTTGCAAGGGATGCACAATTCATGGTTCTATCAATCCACTCTGTGTGAATTCACCCCTGAGAGTGGATTTTTTTTCTGTGGAGTAGGAGAATATTTGCATATTCATAAATTCTGGATTTTTCAATGATAGAAAAGGAGTTCTGCGGATGTTTTATTATTTTTTTAATTAAACTAGTAGGGCTGTCAACGTTAAGGCGATAATAACACGTTGGCTCAAATTTGTTTTAATGTCACTAATGACTAAAAACGTGAGTTAAGTTCCGTAACAAACGTACTTATTTTAACCCAAACCATGATCTTTTCTTAAACCTGACCGAGTACTTTTGTTTTGATTCACAACGTTAACCACATGTTTAAAAACTAGGGGCAGTCAATTGATTAAAATATTTAATCTTAAATAATCGCATGATTGTCCATAGTAAATCGTGATTAATCACAAATTAATCACACATTTTTATCTGTTCAAAATGTACCTTAAAGAGAGATTTGTCAAGTATTTAATGCTCTTATCAACATGGGAGTGGACAAATATATGGGTGTATATATTTATAAGTGGAAATCAATTAAAGCTGCAGTCTGTAGAATTGGAGCTAATATGACTTTAAAAAGTTATTTTTATAAAACGGTCACTATATCCTGACAGTAGTGCATGAGACACATAATCTACAAAAATCATGTGCCTCTGTGTCCTCCGGTGCTCCTGATGGCATCTGCAAGATTTCACAGAGCTGGGGCCTTGCCATCTCTGAGCAGCTGTCAATCACTCGTGAATTCTGATCAAACAGTCAAACTAGGCAGCGCTGATCAAACATGAATCAATATTCTGTTACTGTAATGCCTATTTCTCACCTCAAATGTTTTTCAGAAACATCATGTAGTGTACTGTTTAGCTGTAAAATGAGAAAGTTTGTTACCCGGCAGCCATGTTGAGATATAACAAGAAATACCAAGCACCGCCCACCAGCCGGAGCACAGCCAATAACGTTCAATAGGATTTTTTAAAGCCTGAAAACAGAGCCATGAGGAGGTGCAGAAGTCTAGTTACAGTATCTCTCACAACACTTGAATTACAATATGCTGAAAGGTTACTATGGAATTTTAACAACACAAAACAATGACAAATATTGTCCAGAAACCCTCACAGGTACCACATTTTGCATAAAAAATATGCTCAAATCATAACATGGTAAACTGAAGCCCAACAGACAACAACAGCTGTCAGTGTGTCAGTGTGCTGACTTGACTATGAGTGTGTTCCAATCAACGTACTTCTGGAAGTACACTTCAATGTAGTGCACTGTGTGCACTCTGTACTTACTTGAATAGTGCGTAAATTTCAACGGGGTAGGGTCGTCTCAAATCGAATACTCTGCGGCGCCCTTACCGGAAATGACGATTGCAACATTTCACCACGGCTCGCTACCGCTCGTTACCCGCCAAAATATCTTCTTCTTCTTCGGGTTTTTTTACGGCAGCTGGCACATGAGCTGGCATCCATAAGGTACGTTGTTCAGCTCCGCAAAAGCTCCTGCATCATCTGCCGCCATTTTCACATGTTTGAATGGTGGTCGTGGTCCCGCCCCTTCCGCTACGTAGCCAAGATGACGACCGTTGAGGGTGAGAAGTGTCCAGCGTTCAACGATTTGACCGTTTTGAGTACAACATCCGGGTACTTACAGTGCACTGCATTTTGCCGTACTTCACAGTGTGAACGCACTTATGCACTCAAAATAGTAAGTGTAAGTACAGAAGTATGCGGATTGGAACACACTGTATGACTTGCCCATAACTGCATGTGATTATCATAAAGTGGGCATGTCTGTAAAGGGGAGACTCGTGGGTACCCATAGAATCCATTTTCATTCACATATGTTGTAGTCAGAGGTCAAGGGACCCCTTTGAAAATGGCCATGCCAGTTTTTCCTCGCCAAAATTTAGCGTAAGTTCGGAGCATTATATATCCTCCTTGGTGACAAGCCAATATGACATGGTTGGTTGGTACCAATGGATTCCTCAGGTCTTTTAGTTTCATATGATGCCAGTATCTTCACTCTAGTTTTAAAACTGAGCAGGTTACAACCTAAAAATCACAAATTGTGTTAATAGGTTTAAGAAATTAGTGGCGTTAAAACGAATTTGCGTTAATGCGTTACTATCGCGTTAACTTTGACAGCCCAATTAAAAAACGCAACTGTTTCACAACATACGGGTAGGTGGAGATGGCCCATTTTGCCCCGTCTGAAGCATTACAATGGTAGTGATAACACCTGATAATGGCCATTTAATGGGCCGTTAACATTCGAAACGCGTGGTGTGATTCAAACCCATCTTCACCTTAACACCTCTTTTTGTCCTCCCCATCATCCTCTTCCTCCTTATCCTTTGTTTTTTATCCTCTTTTTTATATTAGCTTCCTGCCTTCCCACCTTTCCTCTCTTTACCTTCTCCACTCTGTATTTCTTTCTCTGAATTCTCCTCTACTTGATTCTCCCCTCTTCTTACCTCTCCTTTCCTTGCTCATCCCTTTCTCTCTCTTAGGCCACTGTGAAGCAGCAGCAGCAGCAGCAGCAGCAGTGTCCTGGACGTTTTCTCCATTAGTGTGAATTACAGTTTCCTGGGCCAGAGGATCACAGTGTGTGAAAGCACTCCTCTTACTCACAATAAGGTAGGCATCCATTTCTCCTAACACTTGCCCTTTGTCCTAAGCACAGACAACAACAGCTCCATTAACAAAGCGCAGGAGGACACTCTGTCTGACCAGGTGGTAAGTCTATCCACCCCAGTGACTGCATGGAGCCTGGGCCGGCCACAGGGTCACGCAGAGAGGTCAGCCTCTCACTCAGCTTGTATTATGTCTGCGGTTACAGGAGGCAGCGACACAGCTTGAGACCAGCCAATGTCAAACGAGTCAGTTTGTTCTCGGGTTTTTCTTTCAGTGAAACTAAAGAGGGATTGGCCACACTGTATAGTTTCACTGCCAAGAGTACTCCAGCGCTCAGAGGTGCCTTATGTATGTACTCTCTTTAAGTATATCAAGAGAAACAGGGAAAGTTCACATCCAGGATGAATTGGTGAATAAGTCTGGGCTCTGGTGTTACATCAGCAATACTTCTCCACCTGTTTATAAGGCTTTTTATCACTATCAGGGTTTACTATAAAAAAAAATCAGCCATTCATTTTCTGTAATCACTTTATCTTGTGCACCTGGACAGGTCGCCATTCTATCAGAGGGCTGACACATATACACTAGAGAGAAAATCATTTAGACAGGATATTTAGACTTTCCAATTCACCTAACCTGCCACGTCTTTTGACTGTGGGCGGAAAACTGACAACCCAGCAGAACATGTGAACACACATAGGCTCCATCC
The DNA here is from genome assembly GCA_916701645.2 of Sebastolobus alascanus. Classification (NCBI taxonomy): domain Eukaryota; kingdom Metazoa; phylum Chordata; class Actinopteri; order Perciformes; family Sebastidae; genus Sebastolobus; species Sebastolobus alascanus. The sequence goes on along the minus strand of CAKAOJ020000016.1, from coordinate 1,231,803 downwards.
GGTGAATTCAAACCCAGAATATTGGGTTCTGTGAGCCAACAGCTCTAACCACTGCACCGTTGTGATGCTATTAGTCCTAATGAATTGCATACATCAGTCATTCATTTACCAATTGATGTATCTGTTCATGAGCCGACATATCAATAGCTCTGGTTAGAGCTCGGCAATAATTCAATATGATGATTTATCGTCTTTCATTGGAATCATATCATGATGTAATCATATATCGAGATATCGCGATACACGACTACGTTGTCTAAATTGATAATAACGAGCACATACTGACTCAAATATCTCAGAAAATCAGAATAGATAAGAATTCTGCAGATGGGAATACCCCGGAGTAGTTAAATCAAACTATTGTCTTAATCTGATTACTCTGTATTTGTGTGCATGCATGTAAACATAGTCAGTGTATACAGTAGCTGGAAGTAGGTATTCGTTTTTTTTATCTAAAATTTCACTTTAAACTGTTATCTTCCTAATTAAATGAGAAAATACTCAGTACTTTTCATTTGTCAAGTATTAAATACACACAGGAGTATAAAACAATATGCTTTACCTTGTGGTTATTTCATATAAACTATTTATTGAATTACCAGAAAACATGCTATATCGTGATATATACAGTATCAATATGGAGATATGAAATGACCTGTATGGTGATAGAAGATTTTGGCCTCATGGCCCAGCCCTAGCTCTGGTCCTTCTGAGCTACTGTGCTAGATTGTAAACCCCTTCCAACATGTTGTTAAGGCAATCCAAGCCATCAATGCAGCATAGGGGTTTTCACCATTTTGGTTTTAAATCAGAAAGCAATCAAAATCATAACCAAGATCATTGATTATTTTATCTGTCTACGTCTACACATATTAGTGTGTGTCTGAGGCAAAATACAGCTGCACTCAAGAAATGGAACAGCCGCCTCCCTCATAGTTAAAACTATAAACCAGCACAAAAATCACAATTACCAACATAAGCCACTGAACATACACATTATTTTTTCAAACACTAACAAAAGTAACATTTGCATTTTGTAACATAAAACAGCAAACTTAAACTTCTTAGTCCAGCACTCGGGACTAGGCAGGCATGATGGGAAATGTGTACCGTCCCTGTTGCTACGATACTCAGGGCACTTCCTGCATGTCTATGTCATTTTACCCTGCAGGAATTAGCCTGGCAGCTAGCGAACTTTAGTTAGTTAGTTAGTTAGTTTCCTTACTCATCACAGCTCTTCTACTCTTACTTGGTTTAACATTATGTCACTGCATCTCCCGACAGAACAACACCACAGTTAAATTTCAGCCTACATGTACGTTGTTTCAGCTCAACGTTTTTGAATCAGAGCAGCTGATATTGGTAGCAGTAGACTAGTGAACTGCTCTGCTGAGTGCCGTCTCTCAGCTCTGCGCACACAAGCCCCGTTCGCCCTCTGTGACACCCATGGGTGACGCACAGCGATCAGAGGAGAGAGGAACAGAGGAGAGTAGAGAAACAAGTGTGACAGTAAATGAAAACAGAACTGTATTTTTGTATATTACAGCACACTCTAATGCACTGCAGAAGGATTTCTGTTGTGTTTTTGCAATGATTATGTACTGAAATATAAATAAATAAAAAGGGAGTTCAGTTCTCTTTTAAAAGAACAATTTGAAAGTGTAAATGACAGTTGCCAGGGCATAAAACAGATGATCTGTTGATCTTTACGAATCAAGACTCCATAGTCTAACAATGGTTTAAATTGAAAATCAAATCGTGACCTTAAAATTGAAGGTCAAATCAAATTTGGGATTTGGAGAATCCTGACACCACTAATGCAGCAGAACCAGAAATATTGTATTCCTCGCATTCTTCTTCCTTGTCAAAACCTGGCACCTACATTACCCACAATGCATCTCAACCGCCAAAAATGTGGTCTTCATATAACTTTTCCACATATGCAGTAGCACTGCCCAACACGGTTAGACTTAGGCAACAAACCCACTTAGGTAGTATTAGGAAAAACATCATGGTACAGAAACTAAATATGTAATCAACGTAACATAAGTACGGAAAACACGTCACAAATGTCACTAACGTATCTTCAGAATAACTCAACAACACTTTGGAAACATGAACGCCGGCCTCCTGGTTGAAAGTCCTGTGTTTGTTGGACCCATCCACCTCCCCTCCAACCCACCATAAGCTGTGTTTCTCACTTTTTATTCTACGTCACTACATCGCCATTTGGTGACCGGGCTGAAATTCTACATATGTATACAATCATAAATCTTGAAAACAAACATGAAACATTTCTCAATTTTCAAATAGCGCTTGCTATCCTAAATAAGAAAATTGCTATATCCATATTTGAAGCTCCGTCTTTGGCCTGGGACTGTAAGGGTTAATTGTCAACCAGACATTTCTTTTCACAAATTTGAATTTTGAATATTTTCATTGTTTCTTGCTTTGATGTTGAGGTGGACTGTATTTTGTTTTTTTTAAAGAATTGGTTCTCTTTTTTTCTATTCCATCTCAATGCAATGCTGACATGCCATATGTATGTTGAAAGAGTGAAAACAATAAACCATCCTGTAATTTTCTGGTAGCTCCAGCTGATGTGAACACCGTTGCTGGTGAAAAACAAATATCAAGTTGGCCATCGTAGTTTATATAACTAGACAAAAATACTAGAAATCTTGGAGCTGCAGAGTTATGGATCTGTGCCTTCCAGTTCCATCAATGTTATTTGTTTGACAAGATATTCACTTTTTCTTGCTACACTGACGAAAGCGCAAACAAAAAAAAAAGGCTTGCAACAACAATGGACTTAACTGTAGCTTGAGAATGCACACTAGAAAAAGAGAATTACTATTCCTCCACCATGCAGATACTAAAACAGCTCAGTGCTCAGTTTTCTACTCCACCTATTATTTAAAGATCCGTCAGTGTTTTCCCCTTTTGTAATTCCCTCAGCATCGGCATGCAACTTTGATGAACAGTAACCCTGTTAAGAGCCTGCCAAAGAGGCTATGTATACAGACTGTGGGTTGACACTGCTTGGGACAGTAATAGCTTTGGCTCTGCGAAGGTACTACTCTCACCCCCGATGCTCGTAAACGTGACGCAGGCCTGCTGCACAAAACTTACGCAATGGCTTCAACGGAATGCCCAACATAGACTGATTAAACATTTACTGAGGCCTTTAGAGCATGTACAGTTTGTGTGCGGCCATTTTTAGTCACAAATACCTCAATCATCTGACTCTGTCATCTTTAAATATTTACATTTTCATGATTTTTGTAATTGACTCTTTAAAGGACCAGTGTGCAGCATTCCGGGGGATCTATTGGCAGGAATCGTTGTGTTTTCGTTACCTTAGAATGAGCCGTTTATATCTACATAGACGGGTTTCTGTGCAACGTCATCACAGAGATGTGCGCAACTAGGGGGCAGAAAGCACGCCATGTCTAGCTCTAAAGCAGAGATGACAAGGAGTTGTTGTGCAGTAAACTGCACCAACAGAAGAAAAGATGGATTGAAAATGTTTAATATTCACAATGATCACATGCCATTGATAAAAAAAGAAGGAGATTATGGATCCAGGCCTGGTGGGCAAAAGCATTCTAGTTTACGGTGACCAGATGTCCCCATTTGTCCGGGATTGTCCCGGTTTCAAGCTGGGTGTCCCAAGTTCTGACAAATATCTGTAAAACACTAAAATGTCCCGGTTTTCACCACAGTTGAAATAATAATCATTTTTTGGCAATTATTTAATACTTGTTTTCAGCGCTTACATAGACTTTTATCATGTTTTGTCCCACTCATTATTAAACAACCCAATATAAAAAATAAAAAAATGCACCACACATCTGAATCCAACACTGATTTGAAATAATTGTCCCCAATCCTAATGAGCCTATGGTGCGTGCATAAGCGTATGCATGAATGTGCGGTAGGTTACACTTAAGGGTCCCAGTTTGGGGGTTTGAAAATATGGTCACCCTATGCTAGTCACACAGTGCTAGCAAAGCAGTGGGTGGACATGGCGAGCTGTCATGCTCCACAAATCGATAAAAATGAACTGATGAACAACAGGGTGATTGACCCACACTCTAAGGAAATATTTACAGTATATATATTTAGCGAATATGCCTTAAAACTTAAAAGTGATGCAAGACTTCGTTACGGCTCTAAATTGCTGTAACGTTGCGCGACTACGGCGGGGGAAAGCTCACTCCGGTATGCCGTTACGTTACATTTTGAAGGGAAGATGTCTGGTAGTCTACCGGGGGAGCCGCTCCTCCTCCCCCACTGACACAACAACAAGCGGCTATGGAAGCTAACGTTAGCTAACTTTTGTTTAAATTTGAATCGGACATATCTGCAATAGTGTACAGTATTGACTTTTGGCGTTACGTTTCCAACTGAAAGCTAACTGCTAACGTTAGCTAGCAACCACCAACATGCTATTTAATAGAGAGCCATCAGGGGTCTAATGTTAATGTTCTGCCAGACATACAAAGAGCTGCTGTGTGATTGGTTGTACTGATAACAAGCCCAAAATCTAAGCCTCCAGTTTTATATTAACGTTATACCTGTTGAGGAATCGCGAAGGAAAAAGTGTCTAGATTAACAGGGGCTCACGTAACTTGAACTCGGACCGAAACCTAACAGACCCTAGTCCCCTAGGTCAAATCACACTTATGTTTGATCTAACGTTACCCATTTTATAACAGGTGATAATAATAAACAAATCTCATATTAATACGTCATATGATAATGGTATCTGGTGGTCGGACTCTGCAGGGGTCTAGTCAACAAGAATGTACAAACAGTGCTAAATCTACGTTGATTACAACGGCGGTGACGATGGTTTTGCCCCCTGAATGTGCACGTACCCAGTAATGTTTGTACACAAGAAACCCGTCTATAGGGAGCGGGTCCTCTTCACGAAGCCAGCTGATGTTTCTACAGTAGCCCAGAACAAACAAACCAAACACTGGCTCTAGATCGGGCCATTCATGTTTTGCCGTAAGCTACCGTAGTTCCCTTACACGCCACCTCACCACTAGATGCCGCCAAATCCTACACACTGCACCTTTAAATTCAAATTTTCATGATTTTAGTAATTGACTCTTTAAAAGAAATGTACCAAAACTCTAAAGGGCAACATTTTCAAAACCAATGTCTTTTTGATGTCCTACAGCTGTTTTGCACTCAACATTAGATTATTGAATCCATTTAAACACGAAAAAAAAGAGCATTCAAAAAAGTATCGAAACATTGATGAAGTCTGCAACAACAGCAGGCTCCATTAACAGCTCCTCACAGCTGCTAACATATACAGTATCATCACTAATTAAGTCAGTGAACACTGCTCACACATAAAATCAACAACATGACTTTTAAACGGCCTGAGGGCCACTGAGTAGTATCCACTGAGCTAGAGAGTAGTGAAAGCTGTGAGCTATCCTATTTCAACCACATCTCATGAGGCCTTCTAATATTCCAGGCACAGAAACTCAATTATGAGGCCGAGGTTTTGATTTCTTCGAATAATAGGACTACAGGGCAGAATTCAATTAAGAACACCCAGAATATATTTGGCACTCTCTCAGAGGGAGCCCCACAGTGAAACACGGGACATTTGCAGCATTCATAGAATTAGTTGTAGGTCTAATAGAAACGTGAATTGACTGGTTGCAGGAACACTGAGAATATTTGGAGAAGGTAAATCAATAATTGATGGTGACGGTGATAGAGGCTCAGCGGTTTGGCGCAAAACACAAGCACATGATTGTCAAGTTGCACACGTCAGTTCTGGCAAAGACTTATATCTCATCCCCCCTTAAAGCTGCAGTAGGTAGAATTGGAACAAATATGATTAAAACAAGTTATTTTTATAAAACGGTCACTATATCCTGACAGTGGTACATGAGACCAAGATTTCACAGACCGGAGGAAAACAACTAATCAGAGCTGATCTGGAGTCTGCCGTCCAGCTTCCATCTATGAGCCGGCTGTCGATCACTCGCGAACTCCGATCAAACGGTCAAACTAGGCAGCGCTGATCATATATGAATCAATATTCTGTTACTGTAATTCCTATTTCTCGCCTGAAATGTTTTCAGAAACATCTTGTAGTGTACTGTTTAGCTGTAAAATGAGAAACATGTGTGACCTGGCAGCCATTTGAGATCTGTCGTGGAAATACCAAGCACCGCCCACCAGCCGGAACACAGCCAATAGGAACGCTCTCTCTCTGAAATGACCTGTGATTGGCCAAAGTCTTCCGTCACCGGCTAGATTTTTTAAAGCCTGAAAACAGAGCCATGTGGAGTTGCCGAAGTCTAGTTTTCTCTCAGAACACTTGAATTACAATATGCTGCTTATGGAATTTTTGCCCAATGATGCCAAAAAACATTCTGGCTACTGAAGCTTTAAACCCTTGAAAAGCATTGCGGTCAGTGCGCAAAGCCACCTGTGTAAAGGTGCCTACAACAGGAACATATAACCCCTGTAGTCTAATGGGAGCGTTTAAAGGTGCCTAGATCAGGAAGTCACAGTGAGTGCATCTCGGAGAAAAAAATACGCATATAGTGCCTTTTCTTCCCCTCTTTCAAAGTGATTTTCCACGACTGTTCTCTTTCAAGGTGTCGTGGGCAGCTGACGGGAGGCAGCGGCTGAATTACAATGTGCCCTGCGCAGTCTTCCTCACCCTCTTCCCCCCTTCACTGACGTTGCGTGTGCCCACGGCGTTCAGCATTTCTGTGCCCCAGTCTTGACAGATGACAATGAGCTCCACGCACAGCTGACGACGGCTCGATTGTTTCAATGTTGGCACCTGCAGCCCAACTTGAATCAGCCTCTTTTCTCTCACTAACAGACACATTTCCATCGTGTGTACAGAAAACTGATGCCGCTGAAGACAAAACAGCCGAGCCAACTCATTTTTCACTCCATGCATGTGGTCAGGACTGCCTGTCAGCTGCCGTTTGAGCAAATCAGATGAAGCTACATGTTGATAAATGGACTGACCTTGCAGAGCAGGCTATAGAGTTTAATAGGTCAATGTAGGCTACATGGATAAAGTGGAATAAACCTGCAAACCAAGTCCAAAGAAAAGCCAACTGCCCACCTCATCCTGCTGCGGCTGATTCTGCCTCTGGTTCGGCTGCTCCTTGGTAGCTGTCATTGTAAACTCCTCGTATCATTAAACTTGGTTGAATCCTAAAGAAAAACGGCCAGATTTCCGTGGGAAAAAAAAGTCAGAAGAGAGGAGGATACGGCGGCGGCGGCGGGCAAAAAGCGCCGTCTTGCCGTCTTGGCGGAATGTTAAACAGGAGTGGGAGCAAAGGGGGGGACGGATCCGTCACGATTGAGTATCTGCGAGGTCTTGCACGAGCGTCTGACGAGAAGCCAACGCAGCCCGTGCGTTCACATCAGCCCCGGCGGCGGGAAAAAGGGAGGAGAGTTTCGGACACGCTCGTTACCGAACCGAGAGAGCCGAAGCGTTCTCACATGTTACCACCGTGCCACTTCTCTGGCACGTCTGGGCGAGGAAGTGCTGTGGGCTTTCTCCCCTGTCTCACTGATGCTGGTGTATAGGAGGATGGGGGGGATGTAGCACAGAGAGGAAGAGGAGGAGGAGGAGGAGGGGTGTTGAAGTGGTCTTGTGATGGTTTCCCGGGAGGGTGGGGGTAGCGTTTGCTTGATGAGTGCAGTATGAACTGTTTGCCTGTAGATCATGTCCTTGCAGCTTGTTTTCCTGACACGGTGTGACAGCTTTGTTAATCTGCTGAAATCCCGCATCCCGCCCAGTCCCTGAGCCGGGAGCCGGGAGTCTAGAGCCGGGAGCCGGGAGCCGGGAGCCCGGAGCCGGGTGCCAGGAGCCGGGAGCCGGGAGCCCGGAGCCGGGTGCCGGGAGCCGGGAGCCCGGAGCCGGGAGCCGGGAGCCGGGCGCCGGGCAGCAGGAGCTGTCCACGGTGCTGAAAGCCCGCTGCACATGCAGCCTCATCTCTTGCGTAGGCGCACACACACACCACGCCACCTCTGCTTTTTAACCATGTACTAAACACCAGTCTCAGTCAGACGGCTGCTTTCTAGCTCTTGTTTTTGTTGTACAGGAGCTTTTACTTGGCCTTAAGCGAGGAGCTTCAACGGTCAATAAAAAGAGATTCACCACAGCTCGCCGTGGGTTGTTAAATACGTCCGGGGCAAAGATGCAATTGCATCGGCCTTTGGAGTACTTAGCAGTGAAATGACACATGTGAACCCGACGCTGTATCAAACTTACCGCCGGGCTTATAAGCGCAGTCAGAGACTCAACTTCATGATGCTGGAAGCCGCATTGTCAACAGAAGTCTCATATCTTTAATGTCTCTGCCAGACAGGGATCAATATCTTCTATCTTCATTTGACTTTTTACTCTGAATCACTAAGCTTATTAAGGATTGTGAGGTGAAATAACTGCTCACGCGCTCTGGCTGTTGCCATACACGACGACACACCAGTGTTGGAAAGAAAATAAGTAGTTACATTTGCTCATGTACTGTACTTAAAGAGGACATACCATGAAAAACTCACTTTTTCGGTGTGCACATCCATTTGGGTATCTGGAGTGTTTTCTGAAAACATTTTACGTGAGAAATAGCCATTACAGTAACAGAATATTAATTAATTTTTGATCAGCGCTGCCTAGTTTGACCGTTTGATCGGCGTTCACCAGGAGTGATTGACAGCTGCCTCCGTTGAATGAACAGCCAATAGGAACGCTCTCTCTCTGAAATGACCTGTGATTGACCAAAGTCTCCCATCCCAGGATAGATTTTTTAAAGCCTGAAAACAGAGCCATGAGGAGGTGCAGAGGTCTAGTCAGAACACTTGAATTTCAATATGCTGAAAGGTTATTATGGAATTGTTGCCTAATGATGCCATAAACATTCTGCCTACTGTCACTTTAAGTGTCAATCTTTAGGTATTTGTACTTTACTTGAGTATTCCAGTATTTTTATGCTACTTCATACTTCCAATCAACCAAATACTGGCCTTACATTCATCAAGTTGCCAAAAACAAGACTCCAAATGATTGATAATGTGGCTCCATCACTGCTGGATGTCTTAATAACAGATTGTTCACCATATCAACATAATGTTGTTTTCAAAACTTGTTTCTGCTGCCCCCACTGAGACACACTATCATCAGTACCATGTGACCTATCATACCACATACATGCAATACAAATTCAATTGCATCAAACTTATTGTTGTATACTAACAGCAAATTATGCAATATGTGCACTGTGCAAAGGCAATCAAAGTGCCACTCACTGACAGTTCTTTTTTTCCCCCTGAAATAGTGATTAGTTATTTATTATTTATTTTTCTGTTTTCTAAAGGTGTTCTAGGAGCTGTTACACCGCCATCCACAATTTTCCTTTGTGCGTTGGATTTTGAGAAAATAATGCCCGTCAACAGCACACTCAAAAATCAGGGCTGTTTTTACAATGATTGCTTAAACAATGATGAAGAAAGCAGTGCATCATTTCCCAGTCATACTAACTACTGCCCTCACTGGAAGCTCCCATTCCTCCAGGGACACTCCTCCTGATCCCCTTTAAGCATTCTTCTCAGACTTGGAGCAAATTACTGTTTGAAATCAGCTCCATGTTACTGATTACACTTCAGACCTTAGCCTATATAACAAACTCCAAAAACTCATAACTGATAAACAAACCAAATTAAATAAAACTGATAGTCTTTCTCAGTTGTGTAGGTCTTTCTAATCCTAAATTCCTGGAAATGTGGCCAGGGTAAATATATAATACTGTATATATCAACATAAAGTCTCTGAAACTCTACTGGGGAGATGAACACCATTCATCCAATATCACTCAGTGCCCCGCATTCCTTTCATCTGTACAGTTGTAGAGATGAGATCACAGTTAACAGCAGTGGAGTAGAATATAGCAGTGTTGAAAAAGCCTGCTTGTATTATAATAAAGGCACAAATCGATCTGTGTGCTCCATTTTGTAGACAAGGGTGATCAATCCCACTTTGAGAAGTAAGTCGGTCCAAGTCGGCCTACGGGCACCGCTCAGCGCTGCTATTGCAGCTGTATTGTTATGAGAAGCAGGCCCCATCATTTAGTTAGCACAGCTACACTTTTCAAACAGAATTACATGTTCTGAGATGCTTTTGTTCCCCCTGTGCTCCGATATAATGGCTCTGGTATGGAGTTTTTGATGTATAAGTGTACATAAATATCTTGTACTGTTTAACCTTCTGAGACCTGCAGGACCGCAGGCGATATCGACCGACTTTACTGTATTTCAGAGGTCATAGTAGGTTCAGTTTTAGAGTTAAAGTGAATGTACAAATATCATATGAAAACTAGAAAACATAAGGACATGCTACCTTGTTGGGAAGGAGGCTAAATAACGCTCCAAAGTTGGGCTAAATTTTGGCAAAGAAAAACTGGCATGGCCATTTTAAAGGGGTCCCTTGACCTCTGACCTCAAGTTATGTGAATGAAAATGGGTTCTATGGGTACCCACAAGTCTCCCCTTTATAGACATGCCCACTTTATGATAATCACATGCAGTTTTTTTTCATGTGTATTTGAATATTTCTGCATACTGGGGTCCCTAAACAGTCTTGAATTACATAAATTGGGTATGACTGTAAAGCTCAGACTGGATTCAATGAGCCATTCAATGAGAATTGTATTCATGTGCGATGATGTTAGTCCCCATAGTAGCTATTTCATTGTAATGAGACCATTTTTTGAAACTTGACCTCAGTGTATAAAATGACCTGCTGTGACCTCGAGGATAATCACAGCCTCATGAAACTTTACTCACAAACTACAGACCTAGGGCATTTAGAGGATCGATGGCTTTCCTAGGTAGATTGACAATAAGGGGGTTTCTGAGCAGTTTCCAGAACAGAAATGCTCGCAATTTAATCGCCAAAAAATGCAATTCTGGCAGAAATCTCCAAATGTCAAAAGTTTTTGACACTAAATCACAGCATGGCTTTCTCTATGGTGTTCCTCGAGGTCTTGGTGTCTTAATGTGGTATTTTGGAGGGATTATTGACCATTTTTATCAATTCCCGAGTGGTAAAAAAGAATGGTTAAATTTAGCACCAAATTGTATCAAGACAAAAATTGCTGCAATAACTTATGAGACATAACAGAGCATGGGAATGGACATCGTATATTTCCATCATAATGTTTTTTATACACTTTTGCAATTTATTTTAATGAATTCATTCATTCATATTTCTTTCTGATTTATGACTAGACCAACTTGACACACAGTGATGAGCTGCATCTCAACTTAATCTTCAGGTTCCCAGCTTTCAGATGATGTACACCACTTCTATGTGGCATCTACTGTTGACCTGCTATCTCCCCCTAAAGACCCCCTGTACCCCCCCCCCCCCCACCCCCCACCCCCCAAAAAAAGACAAAAACGGGACTATTGTGGTGTCTTAGAGGGTTAATGTGTTGTACATTTTGATTTCATTGCAACTTCTGTTGTTATGTCAGTCATAGCTGGATTAACCTGCTAAAGGGCACAAGGCCCTCGCTGTTGGGGCCCCTATCGTTCCACCTTACAGCACAAACGCAGAACGTTTATATATGTAATTATGATTTTATGGATGAACGTGAACCTGTAACCATTCATGGTCACTCAGTGGGCTCTTTTTTCCTTCCCAGAATCAGTATGTTGATGCAGACAAACCCTTAAGCTATATGTCCCGGGCAAAAAATCTGCATCCTCAATAGTTGATAAAGAACTGGAAATGACGGACCAACACTCGTTGTTGTATTGCAAATTAGAGTCAGCTAACTTTGGCCAGCTGGTATTATGATAAGGAAAGATATTAGATCAGACTATTTATACTTATTCGTATTGTATACTATCTGTACGTTTTCACTTTTAACGGTTCAAGAGTTTACAAAAAAGACACCACCCTTCACACTATTTAAATGCAGAGTATTGCTGTTACTGTTTAGTAAACGGTCACTTGTTGCACCCGATGCTCCTTTTCATTCCCGACGCCCCACATCTGTTGGTTCAGACTTTGTGTAGCGTCAATCCGTTCTCATTCCCAACTCGTCACATACGGACACTTGGTCAGCACGCCTTGATGTCACTTTAGTTTAGGCAACAGGTTACGAGGTTACGTAACTTAAGTCATTACGTGAAATAAGTCAACGTTGACTTGGTTTCACACGGGACACTAACAGCGTATCCTCGATAAAAGTCCTGTGTTTGTTTGATCCATCCATCCACCCAGTCCTCCTCCCTACGCGGACTTTGTTGCACGTCACACTACGTCACCTGACTTCCGTAGCAGTTGCGCTATAGAGTGTCTAATAATGATGTAGATGGGTTTACATTGGAGTTAGTTGAAAGCCCGGTGCATCTCATACAGACGCTGAAGGGTGCCTTATACATCAGTATCAGACGCTGATGAGGTGTGAGACAAAGCGTCATTGTTTGACGCCCTTGGAATGAGAACAAGCTGGTCGTCTAGATTCACCATAACTTCAATCGAATTCTGCTGATTCTGAAAATTCGGCGCCTTTTATCGCTGATATTTATTAGTAGTCTTTTATTTCATTCGTACCTTATTTATTCCTTGTTAGCATGTGTGAAGTCTTTTATGCACCATTTGAGGTTGACGAAACTGCAATTTTGCTATGCTTGCATAATGATAATAAAGGTCTTCTTGATCTTGATCTAATGCTGTAATAGTAGATATTGTGCTTTAGTGGTGCAGATCCCCTACCAAATGTGCAAGCTATCATCAATCACCAAAAGCCAACTGGCATGAACCGAACCTTGGACTTTTTAACCCAGCCTTGATGTTGATAACCATTTTAGATCATAAATGAGGACATTTGCTTTTCAGAAAGCAGAACTTAGATCCACTTTCCACCACACAGTGACAATACAGAGTAAATCCCCTGTCAAATATTTTACGGAATTGGGAGAAATGCCAGTAAAAGACCTTCATATTGGCACTGAGGGCAGACGAAACATCTCTCTCACCCAAAACACTGATGCTCAAATATTGACATCTTGTGTTTGACCTGCTGTACCTTCAGAATGTCAAAGACGTGAAATTATTATAAAGCAAACATACTGTGTAACAGATGTGCAAGCAGCACGCAGTGGTCGTTCCTGAAGGTCAAATAAAGTGTTGAATTTTAGGTGAGAAGAAAAAAAAAAATCAGTTCCATTCTTTGTGGGTGTGTTGAGTGCATTAGCAGAGCTCACATTAGCATAAATTCCTCTTAACCTTTGCTTGTGTGCACCACTTTCTGAGAGAGACTAATGGTGTTTGCCTATTAGGAAGAGGGAGTGTTACACACATTGGATCTGCTTGGATGATGAATACATCTGATAACCTTTCGTGGATTATTTCATCGAGAGGTAAAGGTTGTATCTACACTGGTCAGCCTACACAAGCACCTTCAAAATTGTGGGTCTATCTGCCTATGCATGGTGATATGACTGTTATGGACTTTCAGTGTTTATAAGGTCACACAATACACAGCCTGCTTCCACTCATCACGACACTACAGTATGTCAGTGTGCACATGTTGCTAGTTGTGGCTGCTATATATAAAGGGGTCATTTGGTTTTGAGGAACTGTTTCTACTACATGAACTGAACTTAAAGGGGACATGTCATGAAAAACTCACTTTTTCAGTGCATTTGCACCAGGCCAGCCAATAGGTGATATGGACAGGGGGACAGACTTTCCAAATTGGGCCCCTCATCGACACCCACTCCAGGTCATCAAATTTCATATGATACAAGTATCTTCACTCCAGCTTTAAAACTGAGCCCACTACAGCTGGTTTTATTTGCTAGTCTGCCTAGCTCCTCTCCTTTGCTTCAGTGCACTCTTTTTGGCCAGAAATTTGGCCATGTTCTCTCTGTACCCTGGCTTTTATTTTCTGAGCCCCTGATCAGAGCTTTCCACAAGGATATGGAGTAGCCAGCCAGTGGCTATTAGTTCCATAACATCATATTTTATTTTTAGGATTTGTTTTGAGGCATCTGAATGTGTATGAGTCTTACCCTCTGGAGTAAACGTCATTTCTCATTGATCAGCTGGAGGGACATGGATCAGGCTCCAGTGTTTCCCATTAATTACGCCCACCATGATTCATAATGAAACGGCAATATTTTTACACTTCTCGACGGGTGGAGTTGGCGACCCCGCAGTCTGCCCGGGGATTCAACTCGGCGGGTGAATGACGGCCGCTCGCCCGGTGTGGAAGGATCCCTGTTGAATCTCTCGGCACATTTCTTCCATGCGGTGCGCACCCCTCGTCTGAACCTCGCCGCGTCCCGGGTCGAGTTTCGACCACACCATTTTCACAATAACAGCGGGGGGTGGGGGTATGAGATGACAAGTCTAAATGTGCTTTAATGATAACAATAAATGTATACATCATGTAAATACCTTTAACATGAACTGTCAGTGATATAGGTCAGTAAGAAAATTGTTGTACTTGATCCCATTGAAGGATCAACCATAGACCTTTGAATGGGCCCCCCCCCTGGGCCTTGGGCCGGGAGTCATCTGTACCCTTTGACCCCCCCCCCTGACAGCGGGCTTGTTGTGCACATCCATTTGGGTATCTGGAGAGCCTACCAACCCATAAACTGTGAAATAAGACAACCCAGTCATTTTTTTTGTGGGCTGTCTAGATCAGAAAACATGAGATTCAACAAGCCATTCAGATGTGGCTCCCCTTCCTATGTCACATGCAGGCTCATAGAATAGAATATATCGCCCACAGCTTGAGAACTACCTGTGCAAAAGTGCACCATATTTTTCTCTCAACCCATTCAGAGCAGACTGGGCTTTTTTTTAAAGAGACAGGTGCTAAAACAGAGCGTTTCAGACAGAGGGTGAATACAGGTATATTCAGACAGACAGGATGAGAATTTTTTTTTTTTTTTTTTACATTAAAGCATGTAAACATGTTCTAGTAGAAACCCAGAATACAAGTATGAACCTGAAAATGAGCAGGATATGTCTCCTTTAATCTTGTGTTTTCTGACCTCCAGTGGTTTAAATTCTCGCCTTGCTGCAGTGATGTGGTACTGCAGGATGTGTCAGTACACTGTGACATCACAATTGGGTGTGGCTACAGCTGCATCAGAGCAGACCAGTGACCACACCCAGCAAATCTTCAGCAAACCTGAAAGTTGCAGAGATCACTGTTTTCTTTAATTCAAACAGCTACCCTTTCACATATCTATCTGATATTGCTCTAAGTCAATTGATTTCTGACAAGTCATAATTAAGTAGTTAATATGACTGTAGCGACTACTGTCAATCAAAAGCTGCTAGAGGCTAAGTCTTAACTGTGACTCGTTCAAAGAAATCCATACGTCCAGATGTGTTTATGCTGTTTATTAAATGAAAAGAATTACAAGCAATAACTGAAATAACTAAAGTAGGTGACGGTCAACAGAAAATATCAGAGCCTAGCCGTCTTTGTCCAAAACCAGCCGTCCAACTGAGCAGATAAATAAAGTTAAAAACCACACACGTGCCAATTACCGGAAATGACAGTAACCAAAAAGAATGTTTGCAGACTACACAAATAATAATAAACAACACAGGCTAAATATATATTTTGGCTCCTACAATGACATAGATTGAATGCTGCATTTTCACCCCTTCCAACCCCCTCACATATTTTCTACCCTTATTGCTAGAAGACTTATACTAATTTGATGGAAAGATATAAATCCTCCGACATTTTGTACATGGAATAAATTATTACTGAACTTATTCTCTGGGCAAATATGAACAGGGGGCAATGTGGCTCTGTTTCACGCAATTTCTCAACTAGTTATAATGTCTAAACGTCTAATGTCTATCTAAATTAAATGGACTGATATCTCCCCTATTGTTTTCAGTTTATTTGTATTTATTTATTTTTTAAACTATAAACTATGTTATTATGTTAGTTATAGCTATATAACAGGGGGGGTCCCAGGATAAGCTCCCAGGATAAGCCTAATCGTTTCTTCCCCAGCAACAACAATCATTTAAAAATGTACATTAAAAACATTGAAAGTTCACTAATGAATACTTCATATTTACAGTAATTTCCCAAAGGCACTTTTGTAAATATAGCATACATTTGAAATACATTATAATGAAAATAATTTCACTTCAACATCAATGCTGTTGATACAACCTTTTTATCTTCCTCCCTTGCACTTACACATACTACCTAGGGCTGTCAATCGATTAAAATAGTTAATCACGATCAATCGCATGATTGTCCATAGTAAATTGCAATTAATAGCAAATTAATCATACATTTTTTATCTTTTCAAAATGTACTTTAAAGGGAAATTTGTCCAGTATTTAATACTCTTATCAACATGGGAGTGGACAAATAAGCTGCTTTATGCAAACATATGTATATATTTATTATTGGAAATCAATTAACAACCCAAAACAATGACAAATATTGTCCAGAAACCCTCACAGGTACTGCATTTAGCATAAAAAATATGCTCAAATCATGGCAAACTGAAGCCCAACTGGCAACAACAGCTGTCAGTGTGTCAGTGTGCTGACTTGACTATGACTTGTCCCAAAACTGCATGTGATTATCATAAAGTGGGCATGTCTGTAAAGGGGAGACTCATGGGTACCCATAGAACCCATTTTCATTCACATATTTTGAGGTCAGAGGTCAAGGGACACCTTTGAAAATGGCCATGCCAGTTTTTCCTCGCCAAAAAGTAGCGCACGTTTGGAGCGTTATTTAGCCTCCTTCACGACGAGCTAGTATTACATGGTTGGTACTAATGAATTCCTTAGGTTTTCCAGTTTCATATGACTCTAGTATGTTCACTCTAGCTCTAAAACCCGCAAAAAAATTGCAAGTTGCGTTAATGCGTTAAAGAAATTAGTGGCATTAAAACAAATTTGTGTTAACACGTTATTATCGCGTTAACTTTGACAGCCCTAATATTTCCATATAAGTAGTTTATTGATACCCTATCTACAATTCGTAATTACACAGTAAACTGTAATCTCAAAACCTTCAGAATGTACACAGGAATATAAAACAGCAGGAAAACAAAAAAATAGACAAACCTAGGACAAAAAATACCTGTTTTCTATTCATAGAATAAGACATGAAAGTGACTTGGGACAATTTGTATTTCAGGTGATTTCCCGATTGATGACTCACTGCACATTCACAGCTGGATCCATGTCTACTCATACTGCAGAGTTACAGCCACAGTGATTGCAGTAGGATTGCTGCAGGATCTGTTATTCCTCTCCGCTTCCCATCAAGCCCTCGCTCTTTTCGAGACGTGCTCGTTCTGCAACTTGTTTAAGGTCTGCTGAGGATCTTTGAGTGAATAGCGCTCTTGGTGTCCTGCTTCAAACACAACCCATGCATGGCACTGGCCGAATAAAGGCGGTGTCATTAAATTTAAGCAGGCTGGGCTGAATTGCTGCCTCCAGATCAAAGACAGTGCTTTAAAAGATATAGGTTTGGAGATTTGCTTTGGTGCATTTGATGTTTTTTTCAATAAATTGTCAAGAAAGAATCTCCATCGGTTTTTGCTAATTGGTGAACATGCTACACCTCTGCCTACGCAGTGACTCTATATGAGAGTATGGTATAATATAATTGCTAAGGTGAGCTGTGAATTATAAGGTAGAGAGAATGTGTGGTTGCAAGAGTGAAATACTTCACTTTAAACACAGTAGTGGAGTGCCAAAGAAGGAGTGTGTGGGGGTGGAGAGACGGAGAGCAGGAGAGAGGGATGGTGGGAGAGAGGTAGGGAGACAGAGAGTGAGAGTGAGAGAGCCCTAGAGAGGTGTTTTGCTGAGGTGTCTGCTGTTGATAAAGTATTTATGACCCTGGGGCAATTTAGTGCAGACATTCAGGAGCTCCAAACCACCGGGCCGCCCATGAAAGTTTCATGACCAAACGTCATGTGGCTTAGTCGGAGCAACTCCACATTCAGCACATCACATTATTACAGCAACTGCTCGCACTTCTGGCTGGGAGCCATATTATCACCCTGGACTCCTAATAAATAGCAAAGTCAAACTCCTCCTTGGTTGGCAGTCTGAGTCTTCTTTCCAGCTCTGTCTCCTTAAAATGACGTCCCCATACAACAAAACTGCATTGTGAATTATGTTTTGAGGTAAATGTATTTTGTAGTGGATAACGTTTTCCTTTGACGTATCACAAATACGTTTCTAATGACAGTCTGCGGAAGTCCGCGTAGGGAAGAGGTCAATGTGGTGGATGGGTTAAAGCTTCAGTAGGCAACAAGTTTTTGGCATCATTGGGCAAAAATTCCATAATAACATTTCAGCATATTGTAATTCAAGTGTTCTGAGAGATAATTAAACTTCTACACCTCCTCATGGCTCTGTTTTCAGGCTTTAAAAAATCTAGCACGTGATGGAATACTTTGACCAATCACAGGTCATTTCAAAGAGAGAGATCATTCCTGTTGGCTGTTCTCTGGCTTGTGGGCAGCGCTTGGTATTTCCTCAGCAGATCTCAACATGGCTGCCGGGTCACAAACTTTCTCATTTTACAGCTAAACAGTACACTACAAGATGTTTCTGAAAACATTTGAGGACAGAAATAGGCATTACAGTAACAGAATATTGATTCATATTTGATCAGCAGCGTTTTTTTTCAGGATATAGTAACCGCTTTATAAAAATAACTTTTAAATCATATTTGCTTTATTTCTACCCACTACAGCTTTAAACAAACACAGACTTTCCCCCAGGAGGCCACTGTTTGTGTCCCATGTAAAACTAAAAGTCAAAGTTCACTTTTTAATTTTAATTTATGTAACCTAAATGACGTAACAAATGTAGTCATTTTAACCCCTTAAAACTCTGACGGCCTGCTGGCGGCCCGGCCGCTATTCTGTCTTGCAGAGGTTGTTGCTGGCTGAGTTTTCAAACTAGAGTGAAGATACTGCTGTCATATGAATCTAGTTGCAAATTGCAAAAACTGGGTATCACTGTAAAGGTGAGATTCTTCTGGATCCAATGAGCCCAATTGTATTCATGTGTGATGATGTTACTCCAGATAGTAGCCATTTCATCGTAGTGAAACCATTTTTTAAAACTTGACCTCACTGTATAAAATTACCTGTTGTGACCTTTTCGACAAATGTCGAAAGTTTTTGAAACCAAATCACAGCATGGCTTTTTCTATGGTGTTCCTCGAGGTCTTGGTGTCTTAATGTGGTATTTTGGAGGGATTATTGATCATTTTTATCGATTCTCGAATGGTAAAAAACGGTTAAATTTAGCAGCAAATCTGTGTAACAAATGGTATCAACACAAAAATTGCCGCAACAACTTATGAGACATAAGTAGATCATGGGAATGTACATCATATACTTGTATCATCATGTTCTACGCTCTTAAACACTTGCACAATTTATTTTAATTGATTAATTCATATATTAATTAATTTGTATTTCTCATTAATGACTAGAACAACTTGACACACAGTGCTGAGCTGCATTTCAAATTAATCTTCAGGTTCCCAGTTTTCAAATGATGTACACCGCTCTATGTGACATCTACTGTTGAATATTTATCTACCCTGAACATCCCCTGTCCCCCACCCCTACCCCTCTAAAAAGAGAGGGTGGAATGGCAAACCATGATTTTTTTACTAACCCTAACCAAATAGTTTGGTTGCATTTTTTGTTTTGTTTCCACGTTAACCACGTTTAAAACTGTTTAAAACTGCGACCGTAATCCAACAAAAAATATGTTTCCCTTGAAACATAATTGAGAATGCAGTTTAGTTGTATGGGAACATCATTTTTTAGGAGACAGGGTTGGTTCTTTCAGTCATTTCTCTTGATGCAAAGCAAAATCACAAACACTAAAGTAATTCCGAAAATGCCATTACGTGTGATTTGGCCCTTTCTCTTATCTCTTGAGAGCTTTAATGCTGATCGAAGGGTTTGAGTTCTGACTTCACAAGCAGAGTGAAGCCATATTTGCTGATAAATCTGGACGATGTTTATAGAGAGGAATTGAGTTTTGCTCTCCCTCTGTGAACCAAACTACACACTCTCTGATTTATTTCTTTGATCGCTCTCCTCTTTCATTAAAGGCCAAATGATTGCAGGGATTTGAAAGCTGCCTTACACTGACAATCATTACCAAAAGTAAATCAGGCTATTTCAGATAGAAACTAAGATTTCAAGCAACATAGTGATTTATCTATTACTTGGTCTGTTTGGCACAACCAGACAGAGACCGAGCCCTGTTTTGAAGTCTATCCGTAAAGCAGCAATTCTTTTTACAGTTAGTATTTGCATATCAGCACCAATTTGAGGATCCCAATGCAATGAATACTGACATGAAAGTGGTCGATTTGCTCCGCAATTTAAGTTTTTCAAACGATCTGCCTGGGGTGCGTAAACATCAGACACGCCACATGACCAGAAGCCCCTTTCATCATGATAGAGAGTGAGCTAAGTGAGATAATTCTGCACAATATTTCACAATCACAATCACTTCAAGGAAAATGCTGCTCAATGGGGGAAACAGCACATTTAAAGTCCGGGTAAAACAAAATTAAATATGTATTCTGAGTAAGTAAATCCACAGGAAAATGTGTTATTAAACACCCAGCCAAATTTGAATGATTAAATCAACAAGTATATATAATTAGGTTTCAAAATCATGAAAAATAAGCAATATTCTCTGCTCTGAAACACTGGGAGCCTGTCCGCTGAAGGCTCTGGAACCATGCCCAATCACAGTACAGTAACAGTGTATACGACACTTCTTGTTGGCCATCTCAATGCTGCACGCTACTTTTGCAGATTGTTAATGCACATGGTCTATGGGTAGAGAATACTCACCAGAGACTTCTGCTGGCTAACTTCCAGTTAGCCCTATGCTAACTTGAATGGGGACAAAATAATTCAGTCGTTTGGCTCTTCTAGACTTTCCAAAGGTTATCAGACTGAATTGATCAAGTGCTGATGATGAAACGAGTCATTTCGCAGGGATGTGACACAATTTATCCACTGTTTTACAGCCGCAACAATTACGCAACAGCCTATGACGTAAGCACAACTAACTTGGTTGTGTTTGGCCAGTGAGCCCAGTCCCGGAACATACACGCAGCACGTTCTCATGTACACCCATGAGGCCCAGTCGCAAAGCAGTTCAAGAAATTTAATGTATTGATTCGTGTACATTTTTTTCGTGATGGTCAGCACGAAATCAATACGTATATAATCCACATAATTGTGAACTGGGAAGTATAAAGAGCAGCGAAGGCCGTGTAGGTGATGTCGGGATGGATGGGTGGTTCTAAAAACACAGGACTTTCGCCCAGGAGACCGGTGTTAGTGTCCCGTGTGAAACCAGAAGTCAATGTTGATTTATTTGTCACATAACTTCAGTACTTTATACGTAAGTTATGCCACTTCCAGTGTTATTTAAACCCAAACCGTGATCTTTTCCTAAACCTAAGTAGTTTTGTTGCCTAAGCCTATCCAAGTCGATGTTTCCCTAAATCTTACTAAGTAGTTTTATTTTGAAAAGAGGAGTGGAAATTGACACGTGCGTCTCGTTGCTGGACATTCGTAGGAAAAAGCATGAAAAATATGTGAAAAATATGTTGTCGAAAGTCGTGCTGAGCGTCATGAAAAAAAAGGGAAATTTGTGTATATGTACGAAAAATCAAATAGATTACATTTGTGACTATTTCACAAACTTCCGTGAGACTGTGTTACAGCAAAAGGCACACAGAGACGGCTGGTGAGAGACAGACGGAGCTGGACGGCCAGTAAAAACTTGATGGCCCACTGGGAGAGTAAACCACTGCTAGAAAACTGTAAGTGTTCTAACTGGCAATTAAGTGGGAGAGCCACTGATGGTATGTGCTCTAGTTTTTACTTTACCCAGACTTTTACCTTTACAATCTTAATAGAAAATGCAATTCAGGCTTGTTTAGAACCAAATGAAATGGAGAAATGGAATGAGTTAAACATAACACGTAATAACTTTAATATCTTTGATTGTCTAATATGTGCTCCTATCTTTGACTGTGCATCAAAGTAATAAGTGTAATTACATCATTAGACAGGATAAATGTGTGTGGAGTGATTGGGGGCCAAATGCCATCACAATGAGCTGCACCAAGCTTAAAAGCTTTACAAGGAAACGTGACGTGCTCCATCCAGCAAACAAGAATTCATTAATTCAATTTTATGCAGCAGTGTTCGGATTACACAGCAGCAAGGCACCCTGCTGTTGACATTGCAACGTCATTCATTTTGCAGTCGATGTAATTCATTTATTACTGTTGTGTTGTCCCGCCGTGCTTGTTGATATCATCGAGGAGTGTGTCAGACAAGCTGAATGAAATCCTAATGAGGGCGCCGCCCAGAGTGAGAGGAAGGCGACGCCAGCTCATATTGTCAGATGCAGTTCAGGCAGACGCCTGTGCACATACAGGTTTTCTTCAGGTGACAGACAAAAGTTTCCCTACTGAATCTTGACAAGTTAGAATACTGTTTGTGTAGAGAAGTCTGTGGGTAACGTAAAGAAGTCGTAGTTTTATTGCCTAAACCTAAACAACTTTTTTGTGCCTTAACCTGAAGAAGTTATAGTTTTGTTGCCTTAATCTAAAGAAGCCTTTTTGTTTGTGTGCAAAACGTGACATTTTATTCAGTTTTACAACATGTTAAAACATGTTGCAGCCAAGTGTGAAGCGGTCGGGATGAGAGTCAGTACCTCCAAGTCTGAGGCCATGGTTTTCTGCCGGTAAACGGTAGACTGCGCCATCCGGGTGGGGAGTTAGTTACTGCCTCAAGCGAGGGACTTTAAGTATCTTAGGGTCTTGTTCACGAGTGAGGGTAAAATGGAGCGGGAGATGGACAGTCACTTTCACTTTTGCAATGTAGTAGGTGTAGTAGGCCCCTAATGACCCACATCTATTGTGCTTATAGCGACTGATAACGCCTATTTAATGGCCTGATAACAGTCGAATCGGGTGGTGCAGTACACACCAGGCTTTCAAACTAAACTTTCAAATAAAGTTTGATGATTTAGGGTTTGGGGTTTAGAGCTAGAATTGGTAATCTTCAAAAACATTTTCTGTTATATTTGTTGAAATTCTCTTTACATCCCATTATCCAGATATCCACTGGCTACACCAGAACCACCGAAACACTGGCCATTGCCCCCTGAGGCTAAATCGTCATCAGATCGATAGCTGATAGCCAGCGTTCTCACAGGGATCAATGAAGCCCAACATTTCACAGTTTATTATAACAATATACTGTTGCAACAAATTCGTTTCAGCAGAATGTTAGTTGTTGAGGAGGAGGAGGGCTCAGTCTCATCTTATATTCTTAACCAACAATAAGTTGGTTAGAGCCTCCAGCAGGTTGATGTAATTAATAAAACTTATTTGTAAGAGCAGTCAGATGAGTCTCAACAGACATACAGTACAGATGTTGCACAAATTAGCCCCATCGTAGGCTACTTGTTAGACAAGTAGTGTGTTTCTTATTGTCACTAAATCCCATGGAAAGAGCCACTGCAACTATGAATGTAACCTACTAACAAGTATTGTGTGTTGTTGATATATCTTCTTCCTCTGAGCCAAAGAGCTGCATTGTTGTCGAAAAACTATAAAAACTCATCAATGAGCCACACACTGGATGACATGTTCCTTCATTACCATGAAAACACTGTATTTATTCTGATTCCATCCCACACACACCGTCCTGCTGCCCCAAATACTCACCAGGGGCCTCATTACGGAAAAGTATCCTAACTGCTTGTCCTATCTTAACTTCAGATTTCAAATATAGCAAACATTTTACCTTACTATTACAGAAACAATTCCTAAACTTATGGCTGTGTCCTCTCCTATCTCAGACATCCTATCTTATCTTAACTTAAGAAAGCCATAATACAACTGTACATTTGATTCTTCAATCGACACTCGTCTTGTCATTGATATCATTATCATTGATATCTATGTCTAGAATCAACCGGTCGGCTTCTCAAGATGGACAAGCCATAATATCAACGGCTCTCACTTGTTACTTCAAGCTAGCTTACTATCATGGGCAAAATAAGACGGTCATTCAATTTTAGCCACAAGATGACGGAGGCACTAATTATGTCGTACGTAGCATGTCGATCAAAAGAAATAATAATACATGGCACGGAAAATTTAGAGCATCATCGTACGGTTTGAGCAGCTGTTCAATTATTATATTTCAGTGTTCATTTTGTTCCCCATCTTCATCTTCATTGCCCATACAGACCTAATAACAGTGCTGCTGCCATTTATGGCAGTTATTTTGAATTTAGGACAGGGTCTCTGCCATCCTGATTTAGGATTCCTAACATGGAAAATAAGGACAGCTCTGTAATAGCTAAATTCCTATCCTAAGGTTTTTCTTACCTAAATGTAGTTAGGAAACATGATTCTGTAATACCAAAAATCCCAACTGTCATCCTAAACTGAGATAAAATAGGAAGTTTCTGTAATGAGGCCCAAGAGCATCAAATGTAGATTTATCCGCCGCTGAAAATAGTCCCTAACAAATGCACTATTTCCTCCTGTTTGAGTAATGTTTGCTAAAAGCTACAGTGCCCAGATGTTTTAGGAAATGGCAGTCAGATGGAAAACATTGAGTGGAAACTGTTAACTATGTATTGCTTTCAATGTGGCCCAACAATATGAACCCAACTTTACAGGAGAAGCGTTGCATCTCAGACTTTTGAAAAATAAATAATTTCCTATGTATTATCCTCAGGGACCGAAATTAACACCCGCCAAGCGCCAAATAGATTTAGTAGATTTTCCGTTAGGCGAGCAAGCCGGCGGCCAGTAATGTTAGCGAGTGTCCAGTCGAGAGAGAGAGAGAGAGAGGGAGCGAGTGTGTGGCTGACAGTGAGTATGACGTTATCAGTAACATTATAGCTGTGAATGTACGTAGCAGTGCAGTGTCTGTGCAGTTCAGACTGTCAGTGAATAAATGCTACAACTCTTCAAGACACAAGCCAAGTTCCTGTGTCTGACTTGCCACCTGTTGATTTAAGTGAAGGGGGTTAGTCCCAAAGCTTGCAACAACAATGGCCCAGGTGGACTGACCTTTAAGATGGTCTGGCAGGTATGAAAAAATAGATACTGCCCAAGCCTAGTATTCAGGCTTGAATTGATCAACCTTCAATATATTTAGATTATTTTGCTCTGGCCTGAAATGTACATGTGAAACAAAAAGGCAATTTATTAATTTGGGTGGTAAAAAAAATGCTTGGCCGGTGGATTTTTTCATCTACCAGTCCCCTCGGCCGGTGAGTCCATCCATCCATCCATTTTCTTCCGCTTATCCGGGGCCGGGTTGCGGGGGCAGCAGGCTTAGCAGGGAATTCCAGACATCCCTCTCCCAAACAACGTTTTTCAGCTCTTCCTGGGGGACCCAGGGGCATTCCCAGGCCAGACGAGATATATAATCTCTACAGCATGTTCTGGGTCTACCCCGGGGGCTCTTACCAGTTGGCCGTGCCCGGAAAACCTCCAAAGGGAGGCATCCTGATCAGATGCCCGAACCACCTCAGCTGGCCGTTTTCGAGCAGCGGCTCTACTCTGAGCTGCCTCCAGATGTCTGAGCTCCTCACCCTATCTCTAAGGCTCAGCCCAGCCACCCTACGAAGGAAAGTCATTTCGGCCGCTTGTATCCGCGATCTTATTCTTTCGGTCACTACCCAAAGCTCATGACCATAGGTGAGGGTTGGATCGTAGATGGACTGGTAAATCGAGAGCTTTGCCTTCTGGCTCAGCTCCATCTTCATCACAATAGTCTGGTACATTGCCCGCATAACTGCTGACGCCACACCGAACCGCCTGTCCACCTCCCGCTCCATTTTGCCCTCACTCGTGAGCAAGACAATCGAGACCCAAGATACTTAAACTCCCTCGCTTGAGGCAAAGACTCACTCCCAACCCGGAGGGCACAGTCTACTGTTTTCCGGCAGAGAACCATGTCCTCAGACTTGGAGGTACTGACTCTCATCCCGACCACTTCACACTCGGCTGCAACACGTTTTAACATGTTGTAAAACTGAATGAAATGTCACGTTTTGCACACAAACAAAAAGGCTGCTTTAGGTTTAGGCAACAAAACTACAACTTCTTTAGGTGTAGGAAACAAAACTACAACTTCTTTAGGTGTAGGAAACAAAACTACAACTTCTTTAGGTTTAGGCAAAAAAACCTGCCCCAGTGCATGCTGAAGGTCGCCGTCTGATGAAGCCAACAGAACCACATCATCTGCAAAGAGCAGAGATGCAATTCTGAGGTCCCCGAACCGGACACTCAAGTCAAAAAAATAATTTTGGACACTGATTATCCTTATTGTTAAATGTATTAATTGAACAATCTAAACGCATAGGCCAGCAATGAGTCGACACACAAAACAAGAAGTCAAAACAAAGATTATGCAATTATGTTTACAGTGTACATTTCTCTATTTGCCCTCTTTCTTCCCAACCTCTTCCACTATAAACAAACTCGCTTTGGAGTATAAGCAAAAACACGCAGACTTGCCTCTGCCTAGCACATAATGAAGACAAATTATGCATGTATGCAGCTAGAGGAGACACAAAGCATTATTCAAAATCAATACAGCCTCTGGGTCTTTGCACGGGGATGGGGGTGACGGGAAGCTCCGGCCCACCCTCTCTGATCAAAGGCAGGGCTGAAGCTCTCAGCATTTCTCGCTTCTCAAAAGCTTGTTTCTGCATTCTGTGCATCGTGGATCAACAGAGGCAGTCAGAGTTTGGCTACAGAGTGAAGGGCTCTGAAAGGCCTCAGGCATTCTCTGACATTGGGTGCAACGTTTCATCCACGCCGTAGAAAAACCAAGACAGCATGCGCTGCGTAAAGTCATCCTAATCACTGACACGAGTTATGCACAACATGTGGATGTTTCATTATATCCATTGTGACGGGCTCCGAGGGAATGAGGTATCACCAGGTTCTTTTAATGTCATAGCATGATAGGATCCCTCTGGATCTTAACATTGATGGTGAGAGTTTTTTGAAAACAGAAAATCAATGGAAATTTCTGACTAAGTACATACTGTCTATGAAAACAAAGTATAAATTTACTTAACTACATGAATATTTCAGAGGCAAACAATAACTGTAACAAATTGAGTTGCAGCCTCAGGAACTACATGAACAACATGTACTAATGTGTTTTATCTTAACTTTTTGCACTTTGCAAGTCTAACTAACTTCCAGATAAGTCCGCAAGGGCTCTGGGCTATCCCACTGTGAAATTGGCAACTGTTTGAGGACTCCCCCCGGGCTCTTTAAAGCCAGGCCCAGACTGGCCATCAGGAGCACCGGCAGAATCATGATTCTGCTGATTGGCCGGGAGTCTCAGACCAGTGTTAAAAATGAGGTGAGAGAAGGAATGAGAGAAAGAGAAAAGGTAGAACTCAGAGGGAACACATTAAAAGAAAAGTGCAGCTAAATGTTGCAAAATTACAGATATGTTTACGAGCAAAGTTAGTGTTTAATACAAAAAGAAAAAAGCAAGCCTTAATATCACAACTATCCGTTACCGGTCCATTCTATGTTTTCAAAAGCAAATAAATGGCATCAACACTTCAATCATGCTGTCTGTAGGAAAGCAGGAGATGCAATGTCCAGTCAGAGCTCTGAGATGGTGCAAAAAAAATAAAAGTGTACAAAAATGACATGAATTAAAGATAATAACGTGTTTTAACGCCACTAATTTCTTTAGCAACTTGCGATTTTTAGGTTGTAGCGGGCTCAGTTTTAAAGCTAGAGAGAATATACTGGCATCATATGAAACTAGAAAACCTAAAGAATCCATCGGTACCAACCATGTCATGCCATACTGCCTTGTTGCCGAGGCTAAATAATGCTCCAAACTTATGCTACATTTTGGCAAGGAAAAACTGGCATGGCCATCTTCAAAGGGGTCCCTTGACCTCTGACCTTAAGATAAGTTAATGAAAATGGGTTCTATGGGTACCTGCGAGTCTCCCCTTTACAGACATGTCCACTTTATGATAATCACATGCAGTTTGGGTCAAGTCATAGTCAAGTCAGCACACTGACACACTGACAGCTGTTGTTGCCTGTGGGGCTGCAGTTTGCCATGTTATGATTTGAGCATATTTTTTATGCTTCATGGAGTACCTGTGAGAGTTCTGGACAATATTTGTCATTGTTTTGTGTTGTTAATTGATTCATAATAATAAATATATGCATACATTTGCATAAAGCAGCATATTTGTCCATTCCCATGTAGATAAGAGTATTAAATACTTGACAAATCTCCCTTTAAGGTACATTTTGAACAGATAAAAAATGTGCAATAAATTTGTGATTAATCGCGATAAACTAAAGACAATCATGCGATTGAAATAAAATGTAATCGATTGACAGCCCTATTTAAGATACAAACAGGATAAGGGCACGATGAAGACCTGAACACAAGTTATATTCACAGAGGCTTCCCTCTCTGCTAAACAGCCTTGTCCTGCATTAGAAAAGTATGCAGTTACAACAACCAAAGAGCTAATAGAACAATGGCCAAGCCTCAGGGAGAAAAAAACACTGAATATCTCAAAAAAGCAGCCTATTAAGTATGACTGTTAAAAAAAAAAAAAAATACGCAATATAGAGAATTGTATTAAAATCCCAAAAAATAACAGGAAAATTCATCGCTGATGCAATATTCACAGGGAACAATCTGCTCAAAAATTCATCCAGATCGCTCGTTTTACACAAACTTCCTGCAGTTAAGTTCCTGCAGTTGAAAAGAAGTCGCCTAAGGAACAAGGTCGGTAACCACTGTCAAATAATGCATCCGTCCTGCAAATATTTGCTCCATCTTCCATACAGTAACACACTACCAGATATCAAAATATGAGAAAAGGTAATGATAGCATTTGTGAAGTCTCATCCTACACAATCTCAGTAAAGGTGCAATGTAAGTCAATATGAATAGAATTAAAATAGCATAAACAAACATGCACACAGCTTACACAATATTCAACACTCTATTGAAGACTCAACACAAATTCTGGTCTTTTACAACCTTAGTCATATGCACAATCCTCCACACACAATCCTCCACACACAATCCTCCAAGGAGCAAGTAGTTTGAGCTACACAAAAGTGTACTTCTTCTCAGACGTGGAAGGAATTAGAGTAGCAAAGTTTTTCCACTTGGGAATAATGGAGAGAGAGAGAGAGAGAGAGAGATCACTGAGGATCAGTGTTGTCAGAGACAGCTAACTTTAAACTTACCCAAGCTAGCTCAAACATTAACTTGCAACTGCCTTGGGATCAATGATAGCCCAGATAGAAAATCACCAGTGGCCCTTAAGTGGGCCAGTGTCTGCAGCAGCAGACCCTTCAGAGGGAATATCAGTCCACCCAGTGATGTGAAATTTAGTATGAGCTTATTCATTCAAGGTCACAGGGTTCACTCCAATGTATTCATGCCTCATCTCTTTCTTCAATTTCATCTTCTCCTCACTTCTTAGACCCTCCCACTCAGGATGCTTACAGGTACAATGGCTGCTAATTCAGTTGACATTTCAGCCGGAGTCAGTGGGATGAGTCAGGAGCAGTTTAGGAGGCTGAAGATTTATCAGCCGATTGGTTGCTTTACTGGCATTGATGGAGCTTTTGGAGGAAATACCAGCTGCAATAGGACATGATGAATTTACAGTGGTGGTATTTGTTGGAATATGTCCCAAAAACAAAGCATTTAACTCTATTGACCATGGCATAATGCTGAAAATATAAGAGGAGATATGGCACTAGAGGGGTTAATTATCTACCTGGAAAATAGATATCGCTATGCTTAGATAAATATTATTAATAACAAAGTGTTTGAAGGTTACTTGTGGGGTTCATCAAGGCTCACCGTTAAGCCCGTTATTGATTATTTTTGCACATAATAGACATAAGTTTTACGAAAACATTAAAATGTATTTTTATATATTTGATTTATTTCGTTGCAGATGATACAAGCCTATTTTAAAGAATTTGGATGTGAATTAATGAACTGTCAAAATACAACTGATACGTCCAAATAGTTGGTTTGAACTAACTACTCTGAATATAACAAGACTAAAGTCATCATTGTTGGTACCAATGGATTCCTTAGGTTCTAGTTTCGGATAATACCAGTATCTTCACTCTAGCTTTAAAACTGACCTACTACAACCTACAAAACGCAAGTTGTGTTAATGTGTTAAAGAAATTAGTGGCATTAAAACAAATTTGCGATAACGCGTTAACTTTGACAGCCCTTGTAAATTATTTAATGGGAAGATCAAAAATGTGAGATTAGAATTACATTTTCACATTCGTAGTGATGATATCAATTTTTGTCTGGTGTTACTTTTTGACATAGTCAAATTGGTAGTGTTTTGTAAATGTAAAATGTAAATGTATGAGCTGTAGCTCTCTGTTGCATTGTTCTTACTGCACTGTTTTGTTGGAAGCAGTTTATTTTTTCCTTGTCTCTTTTTGAATTTGAACAAATATTCAAATTGCTTGAGCAGGAAGAGAGAGATTTGTAGTATGAAATCAACATTGTACACCACTGCATTCAGGCATTTATGTCAAAACAAAAAGAAACTAAATCTAAAATGGAGCAGATGACAGGATTAAGGAAGAACTGAGGGGAATCACTTCAAAGCTTTTAAGTGATTTGACAGTAAAGACAGACAAAAGGGACGGGAGGAAAAGAGAGGAGACAGAGAAAAAATGATGAACAGGGAGAGAAAAAGACCAAGAGAGACTACAAGCTACACAGCCAAATCTCTCTCAGCACTGTGTGGGAGGAAAACAACATAGCTGATGTGGAGAAAATAACCCATCCTGATGGATAGCCATTCAGTTGACTGTAGGCCAGGGCTGCAGTCTCTCTAGGAGTCAGGATTGTTAGCCACATGTTAGATGCTATCACCTCTCCCCCACAAAGGTCTCTGGATGCACAGAGGAGTGTGGAAAAGAGGTGCTGAAGGATTGTTATATTGATCCATTTGCCTTCAATCCGGTTGTTCTCAGTCGAGAGCGATGAGGGCTTGCGTCGAAGGAAAGGATGCATGCAGGGTCTGGAGACTTTGGCACGCATTTGAAATTCTGACAGCTGTTGCGTTTTGGCCATCACTGCAAAAATGAGTAATAAATGTTGACAAATGGTCAGGTCAAACACTACAATTTAAGCTTGGATCCAGCCAGTGAATCAGCCACTTTAGATATAAGAGTTTTTATATTTGCTTGTGAAATACCTGACAGTTTTAAACCGTGTGATTGGCATACTGTAGCTGCTCTCCTGAATTTATGCCAGCCTGGACAAATGGTTTTTAAATCATCACTATATTCTATGGTTCATAATTACAGTAGCAAAGTGTTGCTTTTTGCACACAGCCTAATAGCATCCAGCCCACAAAACTGCCAAGTTTGTGCAATCAGAGCGCCTCATGCCATCAAGTCCCCAAATTGCCTCTTGAGAGGAAACAGCTTCAAATCACACAAATTCAGTTTACCACGAAGCATGAATGTTCCTCCCAAGCCTTGTTTTACCTGCGAGATTGAGCATTTTAAGTGTTTTTATTGTCATCACACTGCCAGACTGTCAGGCGATCGAGGGAAATATAAAACGTGTGCATTGCAATTGCGGTTCAGCCTGCAGTAGAGGAAGCAGTACTGAGTTCTACATTCTCTGTTATTGTTTGGGAGTTGCTTGGCTGATGTGCTTCACTGAAGGCAACAGTTTTTGTTTTTTTACAGACTTTGCATGATCCTTTTTCATTACACGCAAGTTTTAATGCGCGTAATGAATGAATGTAGGTAGGTATACATTGAGTGGTGCAGGGATGATGTATTTTTGTAGGCCAACCGGAAGTTAGCATCGCTCTGGTTCCCTCGACAAAAAGCCAATAGGATTTTTCCATTGGGTTTTGGAATAAACTGGCAAAAAAATGTTTATGATACTAACACTTTTTTCCATAAGATAATCTACACAATTGAACACCACTTTTATGATTTTTGAAGTATGAATGCAATCGCCAGGAGTAAAAAGCTAACGTTAGGCTATAAACCCACGTGGCTAAATCACGGTCACATGAGGGCGAGTATAAACAACGAGGGTGTAAAGGCGGACGTGTTGGCGTGATGACGTTTAGTAGATTCATTTAGCCACTTGTTAGTTGGGATATTTACTGACAAACAAAGCAAAAAAAATTCTCTTAAGCTTGTGTTAACCACAGACCTTATTTCACGCATCTACGTAATTAAATCAGAATCTACAGCTCCCCTCGGCTTTACGGAGCTTTATAGTGAGTTTCAGCTCATTTATTAGCTCTCCGGCCAACACATTCTCATTCCCAACTCGTCAAATACCTGCTTGGTCAGTGGCCCTAAGCTTCAAACTATGACGCTCTAGGTACCCCTCTAGCATCACTTTCAGGGACCGCGTGTCAGTTTACGCTCCTTACATGCATAGTGCCTTTTCAAAATAAACCTCCAACATAGATTTACTTAGTTTTTAGGTTTACTTACGCAACAAAGCTACTTGGTTATAGGCTTTGGAAAAGATTGTGGTTTCTACGTACGTTTGTTACGTAATTGTCGTTACTTAAGTACATAAGTTACATAAACCAACGTTGTCTTGGTTTCACACGGGACACGAACAGCGGTCTCCTGGGTGAAAGTCCTGTGTTTGTTTGACAAATCCCACCTCACCTCCCACCCGCCCTATGCAGACTTTCTCGCTCTTTATACTACGTTGGATGCTCTGACTGGCTAATAACAACGTGGATGCGTTTACATGGGGTGCGTCCCATACAGACGCTAAAGGGTGCCGATCGGGGGAGCATGTCTATGTTCTTTCAGATCAGTACCTCTGCCGGTGCCATGCCATTGTTCCGATGGCCTATTATTTTGAAACACCATGATCCGCCCTACTGTGCCTCTGATTTGCTTACCCTAATATTCTTATCTTAACCCTTACCAATCTTACTCCTCATACCTAAACCTATCCAACCCAATCCACACAAAGGGCAGAGGGAACATAGGGCTGACCCTGCCAATCAGTGTGTCAGTATCAAATTCAGAGGGGCACTCTGACAAAGTGGGTGAGAAATTACCATTTGTCCCCATTTTCAACATGGCAATATTTCATACAAATTTAACCATGCTTGTTTAGTCTTTATTTAGCCATAATTCCATCATTCTTTTCGGGTTTGTTTGTGTTTTGTAGTATGTTTGGTTACAGTTCATATACAACTTTTGGGTTAAAAATAAAATATGGACCAGCATTGTTAAGCTTAGTTATTGTTTATTGGCTTAGTTCTGCATTTCATAATTTAATAATTTTTCTTTCTCTCCTACTCAACATACCCACCATGTGCTCCACAGACAAAAGGAGGAGGCACCCAACCACATCCTGCCTTTATGCACTGAGTGACATCATCAGTGATGTCACTGGAGTGGACCAAGCAGGGGGGGAGGTAAATTTGGGTAAAGGAGTTGTGTATTGTGATCAGTTTAGCAATGGTTGCAAATGTATGTTATGTACTGATATGTGTGAAAGTATTTTGGTACTAATTTCGTGGGAATTACCTACTTCATTAGTCATCTCTTTTCAGAGAAGGTTCTGGGTTCCCTGTAAGAATGGTACAGCCTGCTGCTGATTGACTCTTGGTGATTGAAGGGTCTATGAAAGCATTTGTTTTTGGCTGGTACGGGGAAGGACGTCAGCATGTAGCTCTGTGCACGTGAAGTTTGGTTAATAAAAGTTACTTTATTATGAGCTGAGTTTTATTCAGTTAAAGCCGAGTTAACTGTTTGTTCCTTTTATTTGTACAGTATATATTTTTTGTTACACGCGTAGCATGGTGACACTGTAAATAAAACACCTTTTTCTTCATAACTGGACAAAGTTTCCTTAGTCTGCCTCCTACACTCGAAGCCACTTTGGTCAGGCTTCCTAACAGGCACTGACCAAGATGAGCAGGGAGTGAGAAGGAAGGGGTTGGTCTCACCCACAACTTTACTACTGGTTCACTCTCACGGCTCTCATTGTGTCGTTTGTGTCAAGCTAAAAAGCTGTAAAAAATCAACTGTTCACTACCTGCCTAGCCCCATACAGCAGACGAACACAGTTTGAGACTAGCTGGTGAACATAGTGGAGCATTTAGCAGATAAAGAGACAGATATTTCCCTCATGAGTTGGTAGAGACCAAAAACAGAGCTAAAAGAGAGTTAATATTGAGCTTACATTTATCACATGGCCAGGAACACGACTCCAAATGAATGAGTAACAATCTCCAACAATATTGTGGATCATTTGTTCTCTTTTTTATCACATCCTAAAGAGCTTATAAAAAACATTTAGAAACCTTTCATTTCATATTTTCGCAACCTGTCTGCATTGCCTCCTGAATGAGTCTCACCTGTCTGGTCAATTGCATTCATTTACCTGGTCCTGTACTATATTATTGTACTATAAAATTGAACTTAATCGAAAATGTAGGATATCTGGGTGGGTGGGTGGGTTTGTTTAGATTTTTGGGTATACCGTTTTTCTTTTTCTTTTTTTTCTTTTTTTTTCTCTTTTCCATTGTGATCTGTTAAATCCAAAAAAAGGAAAGGAAATATTGTACCTTTGAATTTTCTATACCATATTATACATCTCTGCCAATAAAATGTGTTTAAAAACAAACATTTAGATACACTCAAAAAGCATGTTGATCAGGCAAAAATAAACAGAGATAATGGTTAATAGGGATGTATAGCAAATTTGATCAGCTATTTCCCAAAGCCAAATAACATTTGACAAGACAGACCTTTTATTCTTCAGTTATTGCCTGAAACAATCTAACCTGCATTAAAAATGAATTTAAGGAATGCAATATTCTGGAAATATTGCTTTTTTTACACTGTGCTTTTAAAAATGCAACTAAAATCATGATTAGCTCACAGTTCTAGCAAAAAAATCATCAAAAAGGCTTTGAAATGTCGAGACTAAATCATATAGAAAGTCGAATCTTATTATTCGGACAATTTAGCTGATAAGGCTGCGGAAGAGTGGACAGCCTAACAACATCTAATTAACAACTGGCTGCAGGAGATGACATCCAGACCTTTAGCATGTGAAAAAAAGAATTACATCTGGGAGTAGGCTTAGGGTTTGCAGCTTGACAGATCAGAGGAAAGAGCTGAGAGGTGGCAAAGTTTTAATAGGATTGCAATGTTTGCTGTTCACTGTTCGCTTGACTTATTTTGCATAGCTTATTAAATACCCATTTGGAATATTAACATGTTTTGACCAGTTTTCAGCTTTATACAAGGGACATTATGTTGTTACTCCACCGCTCTGATTTTTAAGCTCCGTCACAGGCCAAAGGCTCACAAAAAAAGAGGATGTTTTTCTTGTTCTACAAGGACGTAAAAGCAGCTGCTGAACACAGAGTCTCCTCCCGAATGGTCATCTTCACCAGCATGGGCGCCGGAAGTAGGGGGGCCAAGGGGCCATTGGCCCCCCAACTTTACAGCCCTGTCCCACTATCTTTTTAAGGTTGCGAATCACTGTATCCCCGCGAATGCCCCTATATTGCAACATGGTAAAAAAGACGCTTCAGTCATTCGCGTCCACCCCGCGTGTGTCCAGACTGGAGGGCGTTATAAGTGTTTTTACTCTACAGATTTGCTCTCATTTTAACCTGTGCAGCAGCTGTCTACACGACTCCTTCTCAGCTGAGTCTCATGTACTGAACTGAAGCCTTTATTCACGCTTCAAGTCTATTGTTTTTCTGACAATACGTGCGTAAACGCAAGGTTGATGCACAATAAAAAAAGCACTGAATAATATATTTATCCACATTTTTTAAACGGCAGAGCAGCGTGTGCTGTGGATCTTTATCCAATCACGATCAACCATTGTGTAGCCTAATTCCAATGAAATCAAAGTGATCTGACATCCTGCCCGCTACAGTTTCATTTTGAACCCAAAATATTTTTACACTTCTCAACTGGTGGGGTGGCCCTCACCGTGCGCATCATCCGGTGCGCTGCAAACAAGGTCTGCTTAAAAAGGCCTGGCCATGAGTGTTACAGCATCCCTTGCCCTGGACCTCGCAGCTGTTGAGTTCTCGCTGCGCAGTGCGCCCTCCCTCCCTGTGGGGAGGGACGGGATTCCTGGCGCGACTGTCAACCGGGGCGGACTGTCCTCAGTGCGAGTGGTCTGCGGCGATGTCGGCACCCCGTCTCATTTACCATGCTTGTGCTGTGTGACTTTTTGCCATCAGCATTCATAATCATACAACCTTTATGATTAAATTGTTTACTAGAGCACCAAGTTCTTCATTGATCTAGCTTCGTAATTTTGCTCTCAGAATGCACCAGATTGATGCATTTAACTTTAAACATTTTCTTCTGGGGGAGCATGCCCAACACAGTCTCTCAAAATCCTGTGGGAAACACTGAATTAGCTTACGTCATCCAAAGCTGCCCCCCCCCCCCCCACACACACACACTTCAAAACTCATTCCAGCACCCATTTCAGGAACCTCTGCAGCGCTCTCCTCCCCGTCCATTTTCATCAGCATCCATCCTTTGATCCACTCTAACGTTTCATTCTGGTACTCAGCTGACATCACTTCAAAGTCACCTTTTTTGAGCCTCCACAAAACCTTTCACCTGTATTCTTTTTCACCCAGTTTGTCCTGTCATTTACTATCTGCCTCAACCATCTCCACGTTTAGGCACTCCTCCTCCCCACCGTGCAACATCTTCCCTAGTGATCCATCATGGCTCCCCACCATCTTCCTCCTCACCAAACCACCGCTCGCCTTCTGCCTTAACCTGTGCCACTATCGCAATGAAATCTAAATTGCAGGCTGTGTCCTGGGTGCTCGTCCATCCAGGTTAGAGCTGCCTGAATCACTGTTGCAACCCTAACGTCCCATTCTGAGAACTCCCTACAGCAGGAAAAGAGCCATTTGGCTGCTTGACATCTGATAAATACATCGGAGGCCGTGAAGAAAAGGATTGGAGGGGAGGGGTTCAGCCTTGGATGTCTTTGAGGTGAGGCCACATCACTCATTCCTCATTCATAGCTGGGAAACTGATGGCTGCCGACACTGTGGAGAAAACAGCAGGTGTGTGTGTGTGTGTGTGTGTGTGTGTGTGTGTGTGTGTGTGCGTGTGTGTGTGTGTGTTGTGATCAAATTACCCGTAAAGACAAAGCAATAACACAGAATGTGTGATCTGCTCCCTGACCTAACCTGTACGTGACTC
Source organism: Sebastolobus alascanus (assembly GCA_916701645.2). Classification (NCBI taxonomy): domain Eukaryota; kingdom Metazoa; phylum Chordata; class Actinopteri; order Perciformes; family Sebastidae; genus Sebastolobus; species Sebastolobus alascanus. The sequence continues at coordinate 1,194,391 of CAKAOJ020000016.1, read as the reverse complement.
AGTGTTTACAAAAAACTCAGCAGGTGAGGCTCTGGGGAGCTGGATCTTGTGCAACCATCTGTATTGACTGGAGCTTGTCATTGTTTTGATCAGAGACAAACAACAGGTGTCTATTAGAGGGCTTTTGTGAAATAACACGCACTGTAGGAGACAAACTGGTGTTCTGCAGCCCTTAAAGACAGTGGCTTTCAACAGGTGTGTCTCCAAAACAAACAAAAGTAACCAGTAAAGACAAGAAAAAATAATCTGTTGTCATTATTTTCTATAACCTAAAAGAATAATTAAACCTGCAGTATAGGCAGAATTTTTTGGCATCATTGGGCAAAAATTCCATAAAAAAACTTTCGTAATTGAAGTGTTCTGAGAGAAAACTAGACTTCTGCACCTCCACATGGCTCTGTTTTCAGGCTTTAAAAAAATCTAGCCCGTGACGGGAGACTTTGGAACTGTGTATACAAAATACATATATGGAAATAAGATTGATTGGATAATATTCACCAGAAGTATAAATCATTACATGTCCCTTATAAATTAAAAAGATATAGCACTAATTTGTGAGAGAAATGTCTTGATTCTTTAATTTTTGGGTTGCTGGAAAAAAATGTAATAAATAATGCCTGACAATGATACAGTATATTCAAATATATATTTGACTTCAGGACATCTTTGTCTCCATACTTGCTGAAAATCAAACATTTTAATGTATTAATTTAGATAATTTTTTTTAAAATCAAAAGTCCTTAGAAGTATATGATTCAACTTTTTCCCATGGTCTAGTGTTAAAAAAGTTAACAAAAATCACAATAAATCATGATATCGAATCGCAATACTTGTAGAATCTCAGTACTTAAAAATCGCAATACATATCGAATCGGCACCCAAGTATTGTGATAGTATCGAATCGGGAGATAGGTGTATTATCCCAGCTCTAGCAATAATGTGGCATGAAATGACACATGAAAAAGCGGAATGTCCCTAAAATGTTGTGCAATGTATACGCCTTCTCATGAGATCAGGTTGGTTAAGACACTTAACCTTACCAGATATGTTCTAAGTCGCTACTGGAATATTATAGGAATACATAGGGCTTAAATGTATTTGCTAAGCAGCTTTTTTAAATGTTTCAGTACTTTGGTTTCCGAACTGCATACTGCCTTAATTTTTCATGCAGTCCTGCTGAATAATATGACACACAGTGGACACATCTTTTACTTTAAGATGACGCACCGAGTGTTCTCTTCGGGTTCTCAGCAGCTCCAGGTAAATATGTTTTTGTCTGCAGGCTGATGCATCTCAGTGCTGAACAGAAAATGTTAAAGTTCTGATAAAGAGTGCTAAGGTTTTTGATACCACTGTTTGTGTTGGATTGTTGGCTGCTTGATCGTTGCAGAGCTTAAGTGTACACACTGGCGCGATAGCCAGTGTCTTCTGTTTGCTCAGCCTGTTAGACAGTACAGTCACTGTGAGGAGTTACTGCCTCATGCATGGACTGTCAGAGCTGTTGTTACAATGTGCTGGTCTGCCTCAGTAAACCTTAGAAACATCCAACCACCACTGTGTGTCCTTCTGCCTCTCTGCCCTTTCTTCACACTCACAGCTACTGTATTTTCCTACAATAGAGTACCTTACTATTAGGATCAAGCTTTTCTACCGTGATCAGACTGTGCTTGAAAGTGTACTGCGTGTGTGTAAAGGCACACGTATAGAGGCAGAGGACAAAGTGTTGCAATATAAAATCAGCCGGATTAAAGGAGGATTAATGGGAGACACAATAACTGTGTTTGATAACCAGTAACTCATCTCTGTCGCACAGTGCACTGCTTAACCTTCATCCAACAGAGGTTAAAGGGAAAATGATCAGTAGAGACAGCACTGTAGTACTGGAAGCTTGAACTGCTGCAGAGTGTGTTTTTTCTATAATTGTATAGAGCAGTGAATGAAATACATTACTGTTGTTCCACTGGGTAGTTGCCTGAAGATAATGTGTTGTTCCTAAAGCACAACAAAAACTGGATTGTAAGCAAAGAACGTATAATTGCTAAGAAGTGAAAGTCAGTTGATCGTTCCAGCTACGCCTCCGCCATGTTGGACTGAAAGCGACTACCGGACGCCAGCAAAACATTCGCTTTACAAAGTGCCGTACAAAAGTAAAAAACTATTTCTAATCCATTGTCATCATTTTAATGTCTCTACCGAAATGGCCTATGTTGAACAATAAAAACATTATAAATGTGCATACTATTATAATTATTTACTTTCTTACTTATTTATTTAATACAATTTTTGTCTGGCCGCTTCCCAGAGGAGCATAAAGTGAGCGATGGACATAAATGGAAGTTAGAAAAATCCAGCACGCAGATTTTGAGAGCAATCTCAAACTTTTTCATGTCAAGGAGCTCCAGAATGGAAGTCCAATAGACCACAGACCATGGATGTATAAGAGGTTGTGTCCTGTGCTTTTGCCCTGCCTGTTAGTAAATAGCCTACAACTACATTACATTCTGTTTATGTCATGCTACTACCACTACTAGCTACTGGCCGATAGCTGGTTGTTTGGGAACAGAGACGTTAATACATCCACCACGGTACAGGCTTACAGCATACAGCCCATGGGTGGATTATAAAATAATAAAAGTGATGAATTACAGCCAATATATCCATTATTACAGTCGCATACAGCTAGCAGGAAGCTGGCAGAACCGGATATGTCATATGAGCGTGCAGGGCAGTGCAGTCCTGTGGGTCGTATGCACGTTCATTATGCCGAGGAAAATAACTCTGGATTCAGCTATTAGTTATTTTTACAACTTTTAGGACATAACAATTTAAATGAGGGCTATTTAAGTGTTCGTACTGGCAATTGATTTACCTCAAAAAAAATTATCCTATTATACTCTTTGTTGTAAGTATTTGCTTTGAAAGTGTTAGCTTAATGAAGCCACTGCATTGTTCTTCATCTCTTACACATAAACAGTGATACAATGTACATACAGTACAATACAGTACAAACACACTAGGCACGGAAACACAAAACTTTACCTGTATGGCATATTACTCATATCAGTAATGTCTTTAAATTGGTTTGTGTGTTATTTCACTCAATTCCTCACCTGGAAATCCAACCTCTACTCCATTAGGTTGCCAGGCGATGTCTTTTCGAGATTGTCGGTCATAAAGGCCAACATATTTTCTTCCTTACCACTGAGTTTCTTTTTCTTTTTTAGAATGGTTACAAGACCACAGAGGAGTACTATCATCTGACAAGCAAATTAAGTGTAGGTACAATAGTCAGTATGTGCCAAGCAAGGGAGGGACAGTGATCCTTTTCTGGGCCATCGACACTGGAAAATAGAAAAATAGCATGTCATGTCCGACACTGACTTTAGGTTTATATAGAAAATAATAGGGGTCTGTTTTGATGCGCATCATACAGCACCAGTGTGTTTTTGGTTTACTAGTCTAGTGGCTTCGGCCATAGAGTAGAGTGCTATACACATCTGGGAGCAAACATGGTGAGTTTTGGCTTGGAAATAACGTTGAACACCTGGTGAAGCATACGTTTGTGTTCCGGCAACAAAGGACCACATATGAGAAGAGACTGGCCCAAATATGGCTGCCATAGTGCCAGAGGGCCAGTAAGTAGCATCTAGGGGGATCTATTAGCAGAAATTGAATATAATATTCATAACTATGTTTTTATTAGTGTATAATCACCTTAAACTAAGGATCATTGTGTTTTCGTTAGCTTAGAATGAGCCCTTCATATCTACATAGGGAGCGTGTGCTCTTCATGGAGTCCGCCATGTTTCTACAGTTTGTGTTTTTACATTACCTGAAGGCCACCGTAGAATAGAATAGATGTATTTATTGTCAACAACAGGGCTTGGGAGAAAGAAACAAGGTGATATTTTGGCTAGACTACTAGATGACTGAATTGTTCAATATGATATGATGACTAAAACAGACTTTTAGTCAACTAAAACTAGACCAGGATGAGGTTGACTAAATATGATAAAAACTAACAAGAACATTTCACAAAATATATTCAATATAAAGACTTAATAAAAGAACAGCTGACAAAATTGCACCACTCTGAACCAGCCACAGTGAGTTTAATTTTCTACAACCTAATGAACAATGGTGCAGCATTTGACAGGTGTAGTTTATGATGCAGTTTGAAGTGACTTTCACTATTGGAGACACAGTCCGAAGGTCGATTGCATTCCTTCAGCGCAACGGTGTGCATATTAAAGAAACAGGTACAAAAGAAAAACAGGTAGAGAAGACAAGGTATAAGTTGTATGTATTAGAGTTGTTAAGAATCTGTTATACTTTAGTCACAAAGCTGCTAGATTTTAAGGCCCATATTTTTATACCAATATAACGTTTAGATGAAAAATATTGATACATTTCAGAAAACAAGCCTAAAATAAAAACAAAAAGGTATTATAAAATGCAAAATGCAACCTTCTGTTTATATTTACCCGATTCATTTTCATTTGATATGAGAGAAAGTAGTATCGTACTTCAAATTCAAATGCAAAAACCCAATTTACAACATTTTCAAGGTTGTGTGCTGTCAATAGCACCGTTTTAAATACAACATTTTTCACAGAGCTATCGAAATTTTAAATAAATACTTAAAAAAAAAGTCTCAATTAGCTGAATTTGAATGACGAATTGAAACAAGTTGTTTTTCTCATTTTTGTCATCTCCTCTGCAGCTGTGTAGCAAGACTCATCTGGTGTGTTCTGCTGCAGACATGTCTGGGATGATGTTGAGAGAGTTACTGAGAACCAGGAGAGGACAAAAACGTCTCAATGATGTCATTTGATTAGGGACCATCTCTTCGAATGCAGAATACAAATCCTGATAAAGGTGCCCTTGCCCTGAAAAGCACAGCATTGCTGTCTCAGGAGACTGATGCTCTTGACATTTTAACCAATGAGCCTATATCACGGAAAGACAAACAAGGACAACTCAGTTATGCACTTTCTCACACATGAGCACTCACCCATGCACTGACAACACACATGCCACACTGTACATGCAGAGTGAGTGATTTTTGCAGAGTATTATTCAGAAGCAGTGTAGGGTTTTGCACATTTAATGAACCATGTGTACTTGATGAGTTTGTCTTCTGCTGGTAAACAACATGCCAAAACCCCTTTCCCCTTCCACTTAGCCCTTCCCCTCCGGAGTAGGGTGTCCCTGTTCTTGTTGGGATGTAAGGTTAGGGGGAACCTGTAATGCAGCACTGTCTCCTAAAAGTTATGTTCCCATACAAATAAACTGCATTCTCAATTACAGTTGGAGGGTAACGTATTTTCTTGGTGATTACATTTGTCTTTGACGTACCACAAATAGTCCGCAGACAGCCGCAGCGAGGGACGTAGTATATCGAGCGACCTTTAATGAAAGTTGTGTGGAATAATAATGTTATTGGTCTAATAATGATGATAACAAGTGAGAAAGTCCACTAAGGCGTAAGAGTGGTGGTAGATGGGTCAAAACAAACGGACTGTCCCCCAGCAGACTGCTGTTCATGTCCCGTGTGAAACTACAACGTTCACTTGTTCACATTTTAAGCCAAACCATGATGTTTTTTTACTAAACCTAACCCAGTAGTTTTGTTGCCTAAACCTATCTAAAGCTAAGATCACAATACACAACTTGCTGTCTTGTAATCGGGAGTCTTTAAGTCGTTGTGGTTTTCATACTACATGACTGACCAGAGACAGGTGGTCACACTACAAGATTTCCTCACCAGGAGGAATCCCCGATGAGGTCTCCAAACTATGTTTCATCACAAAAACACACGTGAGAAATACACGGTAAATGGTAAATAATAGGCAAGACAGCAGCTTACACTGCACAAGTAAAAAAAGAAAATCACAAATGTAAGTATTTTCTTTGTAATAAAGATTTAAAAAATATGATAACCATATTATCTTAGTTTCATGTTGTTTCAATGTATTATAGACGTTTTGCACAACAAAAAAGGACACAACAAAATCACTAGTATGCTAATGTCTCTAGCTAGCTAGCTAATGTTACAACATTGTTTTAAGGCTGATTTGTGCATGACAGTCCCGCATTAAACATATTCCCATGACGCATTTCCCCCCTTTGACAGCATATGATGCCTGAAATTAAAACTAAAGTCCTGTAGTGAAGTGGTTGCACTTGATTCGACTACTGATGACGTATCAGCGTCTTGAAGGGTTGTCCTATTGCATAGGGCAAGTTTTAAACCACTACCCGTTGTAACTCTGTTCCGAGGGGCAAGTCGTAAAACGAGGGGCACTCAAAAACGACAGGTAGCCTAGAGGTTAAAATAAGAACTGGGACTGACCCGAAATTCCTAAAGAAGGAGCTTCTCCTCTTTGCTCTTGGGAAGATCAATGATTTGTTTTTTAAGACCTTTGGCTGAGGAGGCACCTGAGATGGAATTTAATTAATCTTTTTCTAATGCAATTCTCCTCGTAAGCTGGGGATAGTCTCTAAACGTCCACGGGCTGCCTGCAAATCTCCACGTTGCGTCAGCGTGAATAAGTCAGGTGAGCAGGAGGATGAATGAGCCGGTCAGCTGACAGCGCCTCTTCACATGCTCACCTGCATATCCATCATTTAGCTGTCTGGTGCACTGATCACACCGTGCCTGTACAGTACGTGTACAGACAAGGTAGTACACAGACCTTCACAACATGGCAACACACACCTCCACTCTGTCTCTCTCATTGTCTCAGAGAAACACAGACAAAGAGAGGAGAGATGCTAATAAGCACAGCTGTCCTCATGTATCAGCCATCAGTAGACAGACGTCCTCCTGACCTCATTACTGTGTCACACTCTCTTTAAAACAAAGGTGTAGCAGCTGTGATAACTGTGTGTCATTTTATTTTACCCTTTAACTCATGCCAGCGCTGACATATGAAGAGCTCAGGTGAAAATAGAAACTTCGATAACTGAGGGTCTTTAATTAGTAAAAGCAGCCGAAGGTAGAGCGGTAACACTCTGCCAGGCCGCTGGTCTGATGGATGAAAGGTGCTGATTAACACTAGTCCTACGTGTGTGTGTGTGTGTGTGTGTGTGTGTGTGTGTGTGTGTGTGTGTGTGTGTGTGTGTGAGAGAGTGTGTTTGTGGGAGGGAGAGAAAAAGCCTCTAATAAGTTTTCAAATAAAATCAGTAATGACTTATAATTACCAGGATCCTATTTCTGTCAACACCTTTTTTCAATCTAACCACAGAAATCCTTGTATCCCGGGAAAATATCTAATTTAAAGTGGTATGTTTCACCACAGTGTCAAACGCAGTTCGTGAAATAGTCACAACATTTAATCTGTTTGATTTGTGTACATAGACATGAATTTCCCATTTTTTTCTTGACGCTCAGCACGACTTTCAACAATGTATTTTTCGTGAGTTTTCCTACGAATGTCCAGCAACATGTGACACGTGTCAATTTCCACTCCAGTCTTTTACACAACTACAGCTGGCAGGTAGTGGTGTGGAGTAAAAAAGACAATACTTTCCTCTGAAGTAGTGAAGTACAGGAGGACTGTAGGAGTATAAAATAGAAAAAAAAAATGGAAATGTTCAAGTAAAATACAAGGCAACACTGACATGGCAGTGCAATCGAAGGAGCGGAGACGGACATCAGCCATATTCCATCCCCGCCTCCACTTGACAAGCAAGCGCGTAGGACGGGTTGAGCTCGTACTCGTTACAGCCCAATGCTCGTGCGACTGCATTTGTGCATGCTGAGCAGAAATGCTCCAAGGCAAGGATGCTTTTCCGCTCACGGATACTGTTCTGTGCGCTCTTATCACGTGCACAATCCTGGTTTTTATATGCGCCAGTTTTGTTCATTATTTTATCATATGCAAAACAATTTACAACGAAGCAGTCGTTGGCTCTTGAATCTCAGGTTCCCTCCAATATGTAGGCCTATATAAAAAAGAGAATCTAAAACAAAGTAGTGCAAGCTCAAATATACATGTAGGGATATATATCCTACAGAGATGTAAACAGCTTTTAAAACAGTAAGTAAAGTATATATAGATAAAGTGACAGTATATTGGTAAAGTGTCAAGAGCTCATAAGTTCAAAAGTCTTATGGCCTGTGATATGCTACTTTCCCTGAGCCTGATGGAGTGGGACCAGATTCTGAAAATAAATCTGAAAGACTAACAAAAAGCCATAGCATCCGACCAGTTTAAAAGAATAAGCTGTTCATTTTTTGCCGTTGTTAGTGCAAGACTACGTTTCTTTGTAACTTACCATCACCAACTGTCAATAAGTGAAATATTGTGAAACCAGGGTCAGGAAAATGTGTCCTTGTGTGTTTGGGTGGAGACCAACTTTGCTCCATAGCACTACAGGTAGTCAAAAAACTCCTTTTAATGTCTCTTTTCTTTTGTTTTATTATCTTTTTAAAGCTTTTTGAATTCCCTTGCTGTTCAAAGGCTCTATACAAATGCATTTTCTTATAATGTCATACAAAAGGGAAGTAGCATATAAATAAGCTCCAGTATTCCCCTGGTCCGCTCAGTCAGTGGCAGGTCTTCAGCAGCCATTAGCCTGCCATCAGCATGACAGTGTTAAATGATAGATTATGGTTTCAGTCTTCATTGCACTTTGATGGCAGATGGATCCATGAAGCAATAAATACTGACAGAACACTGACATATTGGTGGCATGCATGTTGCATGCATTAGTATTAATGTAGTCAATATTGTGTACTTACGGTTTCAGCGGTTAGCCAGTGGCATCGATGTGCCCTGTGCTACAAACAGGTAATCATGAAACACGGACAATTCAGCATATATTAAGAAAAATGTCTGGCTACAGTCTCCAGTGGTAGGACCCGAGGAGTGACATCAATTAAAAATGATCCATGACCTTAACGGTGACATCTCCCCCCTGCCACGGCACCATTGTCTCACTGCCTCTGTCTGCTCTTCAGGAAGGAGACCAGCAGCATCGCAATTAAAGGTTGTTGAAAGGTGATATTCAAACCAGTAGGTGATGCCTAAGGTGCAACTGTCCTTTTAAAGACTAACTGCAGCTGAGCCATACATCTATTCAGTTGAAAAACGTGACATTAATGTCAATGTATGACTTACTTGCATTGATTAAAAAGTGCAGTTGTGCCCTTGTATTTCTGTGCAGATGCTATAAATTCAAGATGTTCCTTCTACACTTTTCTAACTTGTGCAATTGCAAAACTGCACTCCTGTGGATAACACCCACAACTGAAGGTGGAGTCACACTTTGAAGGCGCTTTCATCTTTTCCCAGACACAATTAGCCAAAATTGAAAATACCTTATCGGAGCTGGTATAATGAATAAAAATGGATATCTGTTCTGCTGCTAAATCAACCTCGCTTCAAATGTCCTCAAAGGCAAGCATAAAAGAAAATTGCCCTCCTAACTTTCTCCACATTAGCTCGACAATGACAACAACTGTGTAGGAAATAACCCAAAAAATATTCATATATATTCATACAAGGGGGGGTAAAGAGAAGAAATATTTCTCAGCGTCTGTGTTTTGGCTGTTGGAATGGCTTCCAGGGCCAGGTGAAATATTACAGCTGTCAGTATTTCTGACAGAGCCTTTATTCTGGTCGCTGCTGTTTGATGGAGGACTCCAGCGAGTTTGACACCCTGCTAAATGTCTCCGCCTCGCTGCCACTCTGGAAGCAGTGATAATGGCACGCCGGTGTTTGGCAACACAAGCTTCAGCATCAGCCCGGTGCACAGACATTATATTTTAAGCCAAGGGGTGCAGAGACAGAGCCATTATTAGCCCCGTAGGACCGCTGTTGGCGTCCGGTGGTTATTTTGGTCATTGCATCCAGTCAGTGGATGTGCTGTGCTGTGTGGTTACATTTCATTCTGTACAGTATTGGTGCTCTGGCTCATTGCACTGCTGGAACCTCCCAATGCCTTCTCTACAGTCTTATTTTACACCATGCAGCCTGGGTGAACATTATGATGGAATTTTGTACTCTATGTCCTCTATATATTTTTTAATTTTGTCTAACACTTTGCCTTTGCACTTCTGCATGTGCATAGCATATGTATAGGTGTATATCATCTTTTCTATACTTTTACAGTATAATATTCAGAAGATACAGAGATTACAACTGACTGGATTCTGCTTTATTGTCTTTGGTGAACCTTAACGCAATGCAGAGAGACATTTAGCCAAACCACATTTCAGGATGTGAATGGATGGCAAGTGGTTTGGAGCAGAGACAGTCCATCATCACGGGAGATCTCACTATTAGAGCAAAGGACACATCTAATATTGTGCCAAGGAGACACTATTTATCATGGTAATTACAGAGCGACCAAAGGGAGATACACAAGCAAACTGGAACATACGATAATGGCTTGAAAACGCCAGCAATGAGTGGACTGTTCATTTATTGTTTGATGCATTTGCTTCAGGAGGAAACAGGCTAAACTGATATAACTTCAGTCAGATTGATTTGTTTTCTTATCTAATATAATAGATAATTAGAAAGCAGATGAGAATTAGATGAATATTGGACTCTGAGAAATGGGAAGAATAGGAGTATTCAGATCCTTTACTATTATTATCACCTCGTCAAAATCTCGTTAAAGTCCTCAGTTTACTCGTAAAAGTAACCTTGCGGTTGTATGCCTATACCAACCATCCCAAAGTGTCATCACTTCATCATTTTATCCTATTATCCCATTATTTGTGTGAAATTGTCATAATTAGCATATTAATCATTGAGTTATGGCCAAAAAACGTGTTCTGTGAGGTCACAGTGACCTTGACCTTTGACCACCAAAATCTGATCACCTCATCCTTGAGTCCAAGTGGACGTTTGTACCAAATTTGAAAAAATGCCTTTCAGGCATTCCTGAGATATCACTATTAGTATATATATATATATATAGGCATATCACTATATATTACTATTTTTTCTTCAAATAAATTACCGAATCTGCCAGTTAGTTAGGCTAGTTAGATTATTTCAACCTGTCCTATTTCCAATAAGATTTGTTTCGATATTTTTCTTTAAATGAAATAAGTATGACAGAATAAGGCATCACTGCTCTAATCAAGACTAAATGTCACCTCATTTTTATAAATTCATAAAACTAGCTGAATAAATTGAAATTATTTCACCTCTTTTTTGTACTTGTTTAGAGAAAATAAGACTTTTAGAACTCAGTACTAAAAAAATTCCATCAGAAAAATTCATTCTGACAAAATCAACCAAAAAATAACAGCTTTACTCTAAAGTTACGAATATCCCCCCAAACATTCAAAACACGGCTTTTTCAATATTTTAATACTTTTAAAATGAGAGAAGTACAGTAAAGCAAGCAACACGGTTTTGGACAGAATGGATTGGTATACTGGAATATATAATCAGACATTACTACATAAGAAGCATTACAGCACAGCATGTGAGTTACAAACCCGTTTCACATTATCAGAGTTTGATGCTGATTTGCCCAATCAGCTGAGTATGCACTTGAACACACTCCAAACCAGTTGCATTTACATCCCATAGAGCAGGGGTTCTCAAACCTGCTGGGGACAGGGACCCCTTAAAGGGGAGACATTTTTCCAGAGACCCCTCATTATCGTAACACCAGTTAAGCATAACACGTTCTACCATTTGTACTCTTAGATGCCATTGGAACTATTTGTATTCTCAAAGTTCTCAACCTAAGTACTTCGGGATTGTTTGATTAACAGAAACACATTTCAATTTGAATCATGTTAACACCACTTTGTTTTGCTATGATATTCTGGGTGCTTTGTAATCAGATGTCGCTTTAGCTTGGCCGGCTTCACAGCTTCGTTCGCTAGCACCTGAAAACACATGATGGATTTTGGTCTCCCGTTGCTGTTCTTAATAAAACCAAACTTGATAATAAATGTCGTCATATTTTTTCAATTTAGCTGGTTTGGGCTTAGCGTCACTTGGCGAAGAGGACGGACTCAAATATTTCTCCATGCTTGCCAGCTAGCTAGCTGGCTAATAAGTCAAGCTAAGCAGCAGAAGGAACGGTTCGTTGCGCCCTTAGTGAAGTGACTGATTAATGACAGATTGACATGATGTGTCACAATTATATCAGAGCTTCTATCGGCCCAAAGCTAACATGGGTGGTAGTAATGGACACGATTTGCTTGTTTTATTGGTGTAAATGATCTCCAAATGATACAGCACAATTTTATAATTTATAGCAAATTATTTCGCAGACCTCCTGGCAGAGTGCCACGGACCCCTGATGGTCCCCGGACCCCAGTGCTGGACTGGCCATCTGGCATACCGGGCGTTTTCCCGGTGGGCCGACGTCGTTTTGGGGCCGACGTATGTCCTTTTTTTTTTTTTGGCCTATAAAACAAGTAAATCGGCCCATTTCTTTTCCTTAATTGACACTGGGCTGGCCCAATCGCTCTGTGCCCGGCGGCCACAGTGAGGAGGAGAGGGAGAGAGATGAGGGAGGAGAGGGAGAGAGATGAGGGAGGGAGTGTAGAGTTTGCAGTAAGCAGTTATGTGCTAGCTGCCTGGCTCATATGTCATGAGAGATGAGCAGTGCTCGAAGTGGGCCGGTACGTAGCGGTACGCAGTATTTTAATAATTTCACTCCTTGGCGTACCATGACTTTTTCATGCGTACCGGAGCTCCTCACAAGCTGCCGGTACTCTCCTCTGCCCTCTCCATATCAGGTTCTCTGGGAGATTCATAACGGCGCAGAGCCAGCGTATTTGCGCCGCGTGGGTTCCCGTAGGGGACGGAAGCGCCGCGCTATTAATCTCCGCTCGAGCTGAAGCCTGGCTGTTTACATCAGAAGCGCATTTCTCTGCTTCTTCTGATCCTCTGCTGTTTACTATCCATCTCTCTCTGTCTGTCTGCTTATGTGTGTCTGCCAGGGGCGGGGCCAAAGAGGGGGCCGGGGCTGGCACGGGCCACCCCTGGAATCTAAATGCCCCCCCCATCAGAGTCTGAATGTGATAGGTCCAATAAGACTCAACAAACATTAATGATGATCTGATGTATTACTGATATACTGTATGAGACCCAGCTGAAACTCTCAAAAAATTTTAATAAGGAATTCAGCATCACTGTTTCCTTGAACTGTAAAGCAATATAATCCTAAAAAACGACAGCAGGGGCAAAAAAATGAATTATAATTTATGAATATTAGTTTATGCTAGATATTCACATGCAAAGTTTATGCCAGAGGGGCAAATTATTCAGTTTTCTTTCCTGAGATTTAAAGGTCAAATTAGAAGTTCAACATAAAATGCTGTTGCGGTGTACTTATTATTTTGTTATTTTCATTGTTTTAAAGTCACCAGAATTCAGGAAACAAAGTCTCTGAAACTCAAATTTTTCTGGGGGAGGACCCCCAGACCCCGCGCTTTGGTTTGAAATCCTCCCTATTTTTGGGGTTTGAGGTCTCAAGGTTGGCAAGTATACAAAAGAACCACATTTGAAGGTATTTCCTCGAATAGAGTCTTCAACATAACATGGTACACACAGCACAAACGGGCGGTGATGGGGCCGGTCTGGGCCAAAATGCCAGGGCCGATTTTTTGTCCCAGTCCAGCCCTGCCGGACCCCACTTTGAGAATAACTGGTATAGAGTATCTTTTTGGCCAGTCTGTGAGCACAGATGGGAATCTTCACTGCGACAGAAAAGGGTTGGGTGTCTCGCTCTCCAGATGCCGCCCATTCCTCTCCTATCAGTGAGACGGCTTTCATTGTTAATGCATGAGGCTGAGGGGACAATGACTTCCTCTTGCTGCACAGTGAAGCACTTCTGTTGAAAATGGATCCCCTTAATTACAACCTCTGTCTGACTCCAGTTTATAAAGACAGGGTTTTAAGGACTGCTTCTTTCCACAAGGCCAAAGCTTAACGCACTGCATTAACTGTCCGTGCACTAAACCACTGCACTCTGCAATGTGAATGTACAAATATTTTGCACTCCATGCAAAAGACACAATAGAAGACATAACTCACATTTTTTTTAAACTGCAAAAAAAAAAAGTTGTTACAGTTTTACCTGAAGGGCCAACCTGTATGTGTGTGTGTGCGTGTGTGTGTGTGTGTCATTTTCAAAGGGGTCCCTTGACCTCTGACCTCAACATATGTGAATGAAAATGGGTTCTATGGGTACCCAAGAGTCTCCCCTTTACAGACATGCCCACTTTATGATAATCACATGCAGTTTGGGGCAAGTCATAGTCAAGTCAGAACACTGACACACTGACAGCTGTTGTTGTCTGTTGGGCTTGAGTTTGCTATGTTATGATTTGAGCATATTTTTTATGCTAAATGCAGTACCTGTGAGGGTTTCTGGACAACATTTGTCATTGTTTTGTGTTGAAAATTGATTTCCAATAATAAACATATACATACATTTGCATAACGCAAGAATATTTGCTCAGTCCCATATTGATAAGAAAATTGAATACTAATCTCCCTTTAAGGTACATTTTGAACAGATAGAAAAATGTGTGATTAATTTGCGATTAATAACGATTTAAGATTTTAATCGATTGACAGCCCTAACAGCATGATACATCCATCTAGCGTTGCAGTAGTGTTATCAAAGGGTGAAATTCCATACTGACAACGAAAACGTTATTGGTATCAAAGGTAGGCTTGCCATTAACCCCTTGTGTCAAGTACAAATTCAGCTCAAGCCTTCAGGGAATGGATATAAGCCAATGCATTGACCTCCTATGTAGCAGAAACAATTGTGTGTCTGTCTTTTTGACTGATATCATTAAACTCCACAGTCAGATTTTCTTTTGCATAGAAAAAAACGTCAATAAAGCAAACACACTGAACTGGCATATCCGACCTCTGCTCACCTTCAGCTCACCCTTTGCTGTATTTTCTACTTTCTTATTGAATGAATAATGTCTACTCTTGGGCAAACCAGGAGATCAATATCAATTTCAGTTCCATTTGGCCACAATACAGTCGCATGCCCAAATGCTGGGAGCTCAGCTCAAGGTGCAGACGGATTGATCTGTGACAATCAAATTGCAGCACAGTAAATACACTGAACAGAGACTGATCAATTTGGCTGTGTTTGGGCTTGACCGGAGAGGAATCAGAGCAGACAGCTGCAGCCTCAGAGGAGACGCAGAATATGTTTCGCTTCATGTGAGCACAGTCATTGTTTATTAAAGACGGGCAGGCTGAATGATGAATCACTTCATCGCCTACTGCTGCGGAAAACTATGCATCATGCAGTATGATGCACAGTGATGACCGGTCCCATACATCTTGTCTGTTAATATCATTATACTGTATATGGCATTCTTGCTATGTGTATCGGTGGAAGGGGTGTACCAATGCAAACTGAATAACAATCGTATTTGTGGCACAGAGTTGTAGAAGGCATGATAAGTAAATGCATGCACATGCAGAAATGAGGAGAGATGCCCAAAGAACATCTGGCCGCTTCGCCGCTTCACTTGGGCAGCTGGACGTTCCTCACATGCCCAAGGGTACTTCAGCAAGGAGGGAAGTGAAATACATATTCAATTTGCTGACACGGATGTAAAGATCCAGATGAAAGATTCAAGTCTGTCAGCACTGACAGGAAGACTGCATTATTTTTTCAAAAGTTCCAAATGGGTCATTCAAGTGTCTGTCTTTGAGTGAATTACAGATGGTGTGTGTCTACATCTGCTCCATCAAAATCAGTTCTTTTCAGTTGCTCATGAGCATTACTTTCCCTTGAAGGCAAACCTTTGTACTGTGGGAGCTTTCCGCTCAGCAGCCCTCTTTAAAGACACATTGTGGAGTTGTTTCACAACAAGAGGCATTGTTTGTGTCCTTAAAAGAGTACCTCACCCGCAATATGACGCCAAGAGATGCTGCTGCCAGCTGCCGCTCCGTTTTCTACCGGCCCCGGCAGCTCTAAATGTGAGCGTAGGGTGGACAACTTCCACTAGTAGAAATATAGAACGGCTGCAGATGGATAGTGTCGGGTTTTGTTCAGTAATGGTAACTGGTTTTAATAAGGCTATAACTAAAATTCATTCTGTATCTGCTTTTTGGGTGGCACAGGCACACCCTGGAACACCTGTGGCTACGTCATAGGGTTGTCATTTAGCCAGAAACTCTCCAGAATGAATGCTAATGTTGCTCCGTGTCTGTGTAAAGAGGCAGCTGTTTGCTATCATAACAACTTTGTAAGGTGATAATATGTAAATGTTATGGTTACAGCTTGTTGTGTTGCCCCCAAGTGGTCAAAAAATCATTTAATGCAGCTGTAAGGCCAAAAAACTGATTATTGTAATAATAATAATTATTATTATTAATGGTATTTAATAATCAGGTTTGCTAGCTAGCAGTCCTCTCTTTCTCTG
The DNA here is from genome assembly GCA_916701645.2 of Sebastolobus alascanus. Classification (NCBI taxonomy): domain Eukaryota; kingdom Metazoa; phylum Chordata; class Actinopteri; order Perciformes; family Sebastidae; genus Sebastolobus; species Sebastolobus alascanus. The sequence goes on along the minus strand of CAKAOJ020000016.1, from coordinate 1,177,995 downwards.
CTTTTTTTTGTTTTTATGGTGTTTTTATGGTGAACTCCTCATTACCAAATATCGATCAGTAGAATAGTGTGTGTAAAAGTATAGCTACTCAAAATCTTCTCAGGTAAAGTTGAAGAATTGTTTGTTGGATAACCAGATGATAACAGACATAAAGTTCTGACAATGTCTTTCTTAGCTTGCAGTATATTACAATTGAATTCATTATTCAAATCGGCAGGATCCAGATGTAAAGTTATTGATGATAGACTGCAGTAATAGATAGGTATCAGTTGGACATTATCAGAGCTGAGGTCTTATCTCTGCATGGTAGGGCTCTCACAACATGCACCCACCCATCCGCATGCACAGAGAGTGAGTATACAGTACACAAGTCCATACACACACACACACACACACTCAGCGTCGAACTCTGTCATTGTCAGGTTCTATACAGGCCAGTGTGTTGCAGCTGACAGATGAGCACCACTGGACGCCAATTGATTGAAATGTCCAGTGTATGTAACGTCTGAAAGGTCGGGGCGAGCATTTTAGCACCACGGCTGCCGTTGTGCGTCTCTCCTCTTCGATGAATTTTAATCACCCACGCACCAGTGTAATCAATAAGCCATTTCATGGCATCCGCGCTAACATGTAATTCCCCCCCCCTCTGCATAGAATGAATTCACTGCTGCCATACTTGGCTCAAATGAATGACTGTGCTTACATTCCTGGAGAAACAGCAGAACATACATCAACAATACATGTGTGTCATGGGAAATCTGGGCTTGTGTTGTTACAAAGGGTATGTTATGTGTAAAGAAAATACATAATGCATTCTGTAAATGGATTTCCAAAGTATGTTTAGTGAGAATAAGAGTATAAAAAGAAATTGAGCAGTAAAAGATTTAGGAGAGGGAAAGTAATTTAGTTTTATTAATTTCTTGTTTTATCTACAGTGTATTTACTGTGTATTATGTTGTACACATCTATTCAATTGAGAATTAAGGTTTAAACACCTAATTGGCTTTAAGTGATAATGGTCAGCATATTTACCACATCTATCCAATTACTGAGTCGGTAGGCTTTGACCTCTAATTTGCATGTATTGAGTTCTCTCCTAAGAATAATTCAACGGAGGCAAAAACATATTTGTAGCCCTTTGCATAAGCAAAAACTTTGCATTTCCAAGACAACTGTTGTGAACCAGAACTAGAGTTACTTAATACTAGGGCTGTAAGTTCAGAGGTCAGGTTTTTCCCCGCCAAAATTTAGCGTAAGTTTGGAGCATTATTTAGCGTCCTTCCCGACAAGCTAGTATGACAGTATCTTCAATCTAACTGAACAGCTACAACCTTAAAATCACAAGTTGCGTTAATGCATTAAAGAAATTAGTGGCGTTAAAACGAATTTGCGTTAACATGTTATTGCGTTAAATTTGACAGCCCTAATAGAAATGTACCCGTCTTCTATGAGCCATGCTGAACCTGCTGCTGCCACCTAACTGTAAATTGTGCCGTAACATAGGGCAACGGGGAAATGGTAAAGAGTTATAAGTAATGCAAGTTTTGCGCATTGTAATATCAGCAGCACAGATGGATTCACTACATTGTCAGAATAAAACCAAAAGAGGTGGAGTACAGTAATGAAATGTAGGACACTCATATTTCTCAAAACACATTAGGACATGCCGGGTCTAAACCAGAATCTGAATCTACCTCCACCTGTTAGACTGGCAGTAATGAGATGGGGTCAGTGATTTGAATCAATGAAATAAATAAAGCACTGTCTATCACCTGCCACTGATTGACAGATACAATGAGATGCCTATGATACTTGATGCGGTGCTCCTATCAAGGTTAGCAACCTTGTAGCTCATGTATTCTGAAACAAGTGCACCCCAGAGGTTAAATATTTCATTTGGAGCCACCAATATTAAGCCCATGTCAGAAAACCATCCATGCAAGAAATTCCAAATAACCTTGAGAAGCTTAGTAGAGCTTATGACTAATAGATACACAGAGTGAGATGGTGCAGAGCAGACAAATAACAGGCAAAAACTCGGGCTGGAAATGCACCTCGAGCCTCTTTGTATTGTCAATACAATACTGTCCGTTCTAACCAATTAAAAGATTTTTTTGTTTTTAAATGTTGAATTTAATTTGACTTTTCCATCTAAGTGTGAAAAGGTGAAAAGGAAGTTTGCAAGGTAGAGAAGTATGAAAAGACAGGGGTCATTGCAGGCACGTGTGGTGCATGTGTGTCTACGTAGAGGTTGCTGTGTAACCCTGACAACTTCAGCTGTGTTTATGGCAAATATCAAATTAGAGGATTTCAGAGTGGAAAGCAAAGGTCAAACACGGGTGAAATGGAATAATATGCTGCATCCTTTCCAATTCTAAGACACGCGAAGGCCGTTTCATGTATTGCCAGATTGGATTCCAACTTACCGACCTACCGACATACTCCATTTGGTTGCTGTGCTTTTCATGTTCTGACTGTTTTCACCCACAACAATAACCCCAGTATTATAGTGAAATGGTCTGATGTTTCTGAGCATCACTGTCCTTCCGCAGAAACTGTCAGCAATCGACAACCTAATCACTGATCAGTGGAGCCGAGCACAAGCAGAGCAGGACAGATGATGGGACTGGCCATTTCTGAGATCAGTGGACCATAAACATCTGTACTCAGTCCTGAATGACCATCAGCTCGCATGTGTGTTGAAAGGTAGTTTTCTGGCAAGAAATCTGCTGTAAGTAAAAAACACAATGCTTTCTATTCACTGCAACCTAATATGAATAATTCCATGCGAGGTGTAGGGGAAATGTTGGTTTTCCTCTCAGCATCTGAAAGGACACGTCAGTATTGATGTATGATTGACAGCAGCAGGAAGGCTGAGTCTGGTAGAGGAACAGAAAGATGAACCAAACGCTGCACTGGAAACTGTAGCATAGTCAGTGTTTGTTAGTAGTGGTGTTGAAGAGACCACACCACACCTAAACTGAAATAAATTATGTTTGTAGGGAAGTTAAAAATCTGTTTAAGGAATTTTTCACTCTCAAAATGACCATTTGTATATCAGTTACTCATCCGTGTTCAGGGTTGGAGCCAGACGTTGGAAACATTCGTCGCTCAGTCCAAAGTTATAGGGTCCGGGGGCATTATCCCCCAAGGAGATTTTTTTCTCCATTTGCGGCAGCTATATGCATTCTTTTTTTTTTAGATGATAGAATGCCTAAAAATAAGTACATCATTTGATAAAAACATGATAGTTTCCAAGGAAAAAAATGATCCTGTAGAGCCTCCATGCTATTTGGTATCTAATTGTTCCCCAGCTGTCTTCATCATTCTGAAACCATAACACAATAAATGTTGAGGATGACTCATTTTCACTCCTGCCACCTAAAAAGATGTAAACATTGACAGATGTTACTATTTTTAGGTTACATAACAAACATAGGTAGGGTAGGAATTCGCCTTAAAGAGCATTACTAATCTTGAAACCTATTTCTGTTATACTATGCTGGAGTAGAGTTCACAGAATTCATGTTTAGCTGACAAATCTGCTACATTTTAATCAAAATGCCATCAAAATCTGGGCTGTTCTAATTGCAAATCAAGGATCCCCAACAATGTCATGTAAATGTGGCCTTCAATACTAATAATTAAATATTAGGCCAACTGAAGAACATTTAATCAATTATATTAGATTTATTTAGGGAATAGCATAGTAGTAGTATCAGTAGTAGTACAGTAGTAGCATAGAAAAAAAAAACATAATAATGTTAGGGCGAACATAGATGTCAATATTTCTAGAACTCTTGGTCCATTAACATTGATTTCTGACGCAATGCTCCAGAATGGAGATGGAGCTTGTTGAAACAAAATTGTCTCTCTCTGTGAACTGTAGCTGTACTCGTGGTTGAAAGCGATAATGGATACATAATGGGCGTGGAATATCATAGAGCAGAAAAAAATAACTGCAAGAATTTACAGAAGCATTTTTGTGTGTGTATTGCAATTTTATAGTTAGTGGTGGTATGACAACGTTTCAGTAAGAAAAAATAGTAAGGAAGGACAACTTCAGACGTGTTTGCAAATTTAATCTCCTTTCTTCAGGGGCCTTGATGCAAGCGGCCCACACCAGCTCATTCATAAACCAGGCTGTATCTCTCTCTAGGATCAAAGCACTATGGTCTTCGCTGACCTTCAGCACGCTCAGCGCGCTCAGCACGCCCAAAATAGCTCCTTCATCTGGCTTCAGTGAGGGCAAAATGAAAGACATTGCTAGCACAGAATGCCCTTTTCAATTACATACTATGAGACGTTTCAGAAGGGCTCAGGATCTTTTATAAACTGTATGTATGCCTTTCCACGTATATGCACAGGTAGCTGGTGCTTAAAAGCTACAGTGCATTTAAGTACTTACCCTATTAACCTTTTGGTGCTGCTGAGCATAAAGCATAACTATTAACAGTTGTACCTCATCACAGCAGAGTGTATCCTAGGATACTACAGTAATTTGCCTTTATCCAGGACTGTCGTGTACAGTATCATGGTTTTGCATAGCCCCACATGTGATCTCTGCACTCCTTCCACTCCATGACTCGGTCACACAAGCTTGCTTGCTTGCTGCTATCTGGCAGCAGTTTGCATCTTCCAAGGTATTTTCGTGATCAAACAGCTGTCTGCCCGCGATGAGAACTTTTAGGTTTTGACTTGAGGAAGGCATGACATAAGGCAGACAGATGTAAGAAGAAGCTAAGTAAAAAAATAAATAAACAAATTTTAGGGCTGTAAATCGATTAAAATATTTAATGGTGATTAATCGCATGATTGTCCATAGTTAATCGCAATTAATCGCAAATTAATCGCACATTTTTCATCTGTTCAAAATGTACCTTAAAGGGAGATTGTCAAGTATTTAATACTCTTATCAACATGGGAGTGGGCAAATATTTTGCTTTATGCAGGGATATGTAAATATTTATTATTGGAAATCAATTAACAACACAAAATAATGATAAATATTGGCACATACTGTATCTTGAGAGCAGAGGTCAAGGAACCCCTTTGAAAATGGCCATAACAGTTTTTCCTCGCCAAAATTTAGCGTAAGTTTGGAGTGTTATTTAGCCTCCTTTGCGACAAGCTAGTATGACATAGTCATGAAAATGGATTCCTTAGGTTTTTCTAGTTTCATATGATGCTAGTGTCTTCACGCTACAACCTAAAAATCCCAAGTTGCTTTAATGCATTAAAATGGTATTATTTATTAATTATTAATTAATTAAAATAGTGGCGTTATAAAGAATTTGCGTTAACACGTTATAATCGCGTTAACTTTGACAGCCCTAATAAATATAAATTATTTATACACAGTCTTCCCTTTCTAAACTAAGTGTAATATTAACATACTAAATTCATCATATTAAAACATTATTTGTTGTTTAATGTCCATCCCAATGGCCATCACGTATGGAATAACATCCACTGGAGACTGATGACAATCCTATGAAGTTAACACAGTCATTTTAATCATAAACATGTTGTTTCATGGTTAACTATTTTGGATTATATCAAATTAATATTCATGTTATCAAATTCTGTAATTTTTAGTAGTATATAGTGAAAGTAAACAGTAAGTAAATGTAAAGTAAAGTAAAGTATACGCTACAGACATAATTTGAGCATTTCATAAATGAAGAAAATCCAAAAAGTACTTGAATTTGCGGGATGAGGAGGAACCTTCAGTTCAGAGTTAATTTAGAACATGTATACGTTATACAAAAGGAACAAACTAGAACAATATATTGCGAAATGTCCAATGTAATATACAGTGAATAAATGACGTCAGAGGAAAGAGTGTGGGGAGGTTATTTTGATGATAGAGAGGCTTGAAGCAGCAGCTGAGGTTGTATGAACAGACAATGACATGTAGACAGTAGAGATGGAGGAACATAGAGAGCATTAAGAGAAGATTAAATTATGTCATAGGCCATTTACAATGAAGTATCCTAAATTTGAGATGTCTCCAGATGTACTCACTCAAGCCTTAAACCCATTTGAGTATTATGTTCTATCTCTGATGGTTGACCTGATGGCAGACATGAACACCATCACACAATATGCTCCTGCAGGTTTCAAGAAAGCCTGCTTGGAGGATATCAAAAAACTAATTAGCTTTAAATAAGTTGTAAAATGAAATACAAAACATATAATCACACAAATTCTCAAAGTTTTGTTATTTTTGAATAACAAAATTTGAGCAAAAACACATGTATGTTTAAAACAACCAATAATGTGAAAATCCATTATTTGGTTTTCAAGAAATTTAAACTGTGTGAGTAGCATAGACTGTGTATAAGAAGTGGACGTAGTCACCGTGATGTCACCCATTGGTTTGTGGACTACCGTTTTGAAGCCTCGAGTTTAGCATTTTGGCCGTCGCCATGTAGTTTTTTTGCAACCAGAAGCTACACTAGAGGGTGGAGAACAACCAAACGCTGAATAAAACTTTTTCAGGCAACCAAAAGGTTATAATTAACTTTCATGAACTGAAAACACACTGTGAAAGGATTAAAGTTCTAAGATGAAAACAGACAACTCCAAGACTGGACAACGCTGTGGTAGCGACCTGTCAATCACAAAGTAGCCAGTCCCTAAAGCATCCCCTGCTTTATGGTCTATTTGTCTCTAAATGGGACCATATATTACTAAATAAACATCATGCTGTATTAAAGAAGACTTGAAACTAGCGACTGAGACCATAAACTCATGTTTACAATGTTTACTGAGGTAATAAATCAAGTGAGAAGTAGGGTCATTTACTCATAGACTTCTTTACATTCAGACCTCTTTTTGCAACCAGAGGAGTCGCCCCCTGCTAGCTATTAGAAAGAGTGCAAGTTTAAGGCACCTCCACATTGGCTTCACTTTTCAGCCCCGGAAGTTGCCGCCTGGACAGTAGTGGCCTCCATTATAGTGGAAACGAAAAATACAATGAGGACATGAGGAGTCTCAGGTTTGAAGGATTTTTATTGCAACAGCTATACATCAGTGATGTTGCAATATGTTTCCAGTGACTGAGCAGCACTCACAAAGATGTGGTCAGTCTCCATTTGACCATTGTGGCTTGTTGCATAGAAAAACCCGCAAAAACCCATTTAAATGGAGTGCAGGCAGCATATGAGGCAGCGGGTATGATGTAGAGGCCCTGTCAGCTGATAATCAAATAGCAGCAGATAGATGCTGAGACTTATTGTTGAGTACTACTGTAGTGCCCGACCAAAACATGCCTGTTCAGATCGGGCCAATTGCGTGGCCTCTGGTATTGCTGCTTGCAGCTTTCTCAAGAACCACTCAACCCAAACAACTTCACACTCAACACCACGCTTAACTGGGTCCTGAGCAACACACCCACCAAGTGTGAAGTCGATCGGATGAACGGTTGTTGAGAAAATTACTAATAAATATGTCCCGTAGATCTCCGGTCTCTTTCTTCATCTGTTTTTGAATGTACTGTAGCGATCGCCGGAGAGAGAGCTGCACCCAGTAGCCTTAACCCCTTACCATTCTGCCATCTCTTTTGAGAGGGGTAGGGCTGGGGGACAGGGGAGGTTCAGGGGAAGATAAAAAGTCAACAGTAGATGTCACATAGAAGTGGTGTACATCATCTGAAAGCTGGGAAGCTGAAGATTAATTTGAGATGCAGGTCAGCACTGTGTGTCAAGTTGTTATAAATGTAATTTAATAAGAAATAAAAAATAATGAATTGATAAATTAATCAATCAAAATAAATTGAGAAAGTATATAAGAGCGTAGAACATGATGATATAAGTATTTGATGCTATTTACATGCTCTATTATGTCCCATAAGTTGTTGCAGCAATTTTTGGGTTGATACCATTTGTTACACAGATTTGGTGCTATGTTTAACCATATTGATCAATGATCAATAATCCCTCCAAAATACTACATTAAGACACCAAGACCTTGTGGACCACCATAGAAAAAGCCATGCTGTGATTTGGTATCAAAAACTTCTGACATTTGGAGATTTCTGCCAGAATTGCATTTTTCAGCAATTGGATAGCGAGCACGTCGTTCTAGAAACTGCTCAGAAACCCACTTATTGTCTGCATGTTTTTTGCCCCAAACTGTAGGTGATTATCATAAAGCAGGCATGTCTGTAAAAGGGAGACTCGTGGGTAGCAATAGAACCCATTTTCATTCACATATCTTGAGGTGAGAGGTTAAGGACCCCTTTGAAAATCGCCATGCCAGTCTTCGTAGCGTTATTTAGTGATCTTCCCGACAAGCTAGTATGACATAGTTAGTACCAATGGATTCCTTAGGCTTTCCAGTTTTGTATGATACCAGTATCTTCACTCTGCAACAATCTCTGAAAGACAGAATAGCAGCCGGGCCCGTCAGCGGGCCATAAGGGGTTGTGATACCGATACCAATCGAGTACTTCATTCGATACCCTTCATGTGAATATCGATACCCTACTGCTGATGACGCCATCCCCCGACCCATGGTGGCGGGACCGCGTGGTCACAGAAGCATAACACCCACCTCAGGTCACAGAAGCATAACACCCACCTCAGGTCAAAAAGGTGGTTTGTTTGACACCCACTATGACATTAACTTTTAACAGAACTTCAATTTTCTCACCAGTAAGTCCGTATTTTCAACATTCTTCCATTAACGACATTGATGATGCCTGAAACAGGTCGATTCAGTCAGTCAAGGTAGATCAGGGCTATATACTAATTAGCCTTTGTTTTAGCAGATTGCTCCAATAACATCAGCCGCATCACTAATAGAAGAAAATACTCATGTGCATAATATGTGTGTCTGAAAATATAGCAGGGGCATTTTCTCTCATCTCCCTGGCAAAACATAATGCAGCATATTGTTTTTATTCTCTGGGGAGAGTCGTGATTATGAGCCTCTGGTGACAGAGAGCTATCGTCAAGTGATTGAGTCAGCATTCAAACACTCGACCTAATGCCATTGAAAACAATAGGCAATTTAAACTGCCATTAGATTTGACTGACTAAACAAATGATGTGATACACTGTACTATGATGAATGAACCTCCGTCCCCAGGCTTGCAGCACGTCATTAAGGTCAGGAAGGTAAAGCTTATTGTCACAGTTTCAAAAATGACGTTTTGGCCTCAAAAATGTGCCCGTGCCTGCTCCAAACCACCTCTGAAAGGTCAAGCTCTCACAATTCCTGTGGCTTAGCACTCAATTAGTTGAAAATTGCCTTTTGTCTGCTGGGAGCAGGTGATAATTGCTGTGGGTCACAAGTGATAATTGCCAGCGAACCCCTCCGAGCCACTGCCTATTAAAAGGAGTTATTTAAATCGCATCACCTTTGGGGTGCTTCTCTCTTTTATTCATGTCTTTAATTGGGGAGCAGATTTATGAAACTTTTCCCATCACCTGATCAGCTCAGACCTACAGTGCAGTAGGGACACTCTCAAAACTGTTGGGACAAACTGGACAAGCTGTCCCGCAAATTACATCGGTCATCTATTTCCAGAGAAACGCATCACATTTCAGATCATGTCTGAAACACTAAATCAGCTGTTCAAAGGTGAAATGTGTAGTACCTGGCCACCTGTTCCAAAGAACTAGAGCGCAGTATTTCACCTCTACTACTGAGTCCATACAATCTAAATTTACAGTCGTCAGTTATTTAAAAAAAAGAGTTTCTGGGAGATGGACCCCCAGTCAGCGGCCGCAGCAACTCAAATCCAGCCGCCAAACCCCAGCGCCGGAAGTCACAGTGGGCTGGTCTAACCCGTGTAACAGCATCCGGCAGGGAGTCGGGGCAGTCCCCCAGGATCAGACCCCCAGTACTGGGGTTTACACTGGGTGAATTTGAGCTAACTGCTTACTGCTAACTGCTACTGGAGGTCCGTCCGTCTCCAGGAGCTGCGCCTGCTCTCCTCCGGGCAGTGGAGAGGACAAAACGAAAATACTAATTGTTTTCTCGTTTCAGCCATTTTGGATTTAAAGCTGAGGTAGGTGAGATTGGAGCAAATATGATTAAAAAAGAATATTTTTATAAAACGGTCGCTATATCAATGAAACAGGTAACCTGAAAAAAATCATGTGCCTCTGTGTCCTCCAGTGTCCTCCGGTGCTCCTAATGGCATCTGCAAGATTTCACAGACCGGAGGAAAAGAAGCAGTCAGAGCTGATCTGGGATCTGCTGTCCATCTGCTGTCTATGAGAGCCGGCTCGCGTACCAACCGACCAAATGGTTAAACTAGGCAGCGCTGACTAAATATGAATCAATATTATGTTACGTTAATGCCTATTACCGCCTCAAATGTTTTCAGAATCACCTTGTAGTGTACTGTTTAGCTGTAAAATGATAAAGTTGTTGCCATGTTAAGATCAGGTTGAGATGGCTTGAAGGAACGCCAAGTACCGGTCACATGACCGGAGCACAGCCAATAGGAACGCTCTCTCTCTGTAATGACCTGTGATTGGTCAAAGTCTCCCGGGCTAGATTTTCTAAAGCTTGAAAACAGAGCCATGAGGAGGTGCAGAAGTCTAGTTATCTCTCAGAACACTTGAATTACAATATGCTGAAAGATTATAATGGAATTTTTGCCTAATGATGCCAAAAATATACTGCTTACTGCCACTTTAATCCAATAAACAAACTATCAAAACGACCATGGGTGCGTTGTTGATAAGCCCTCGGTGCAGCTCTACTTTGTCCTCTGGACTGAGGGCAGACTGGACTCACTATCGCCTCTCAAGGTACAAGTACTTACATATGAATTGATTTTGTGTGACCATCACGAAAAAAATATGAAATTCGTGTCTATGTAAACCAATCAATACATTCAATATTGTTACTATTTCACAAACTGCTGTGCGACTGGGCTGCTTGGTAAACTACTCCAGCTGGTGAGCTAACTGCTAACAAGCTAGAAGTCAAAGTAACTATCCATGCTGCTTCCTATTGTCTCTGTCCTGGGCCAGATTCATTTTATTCTCAGGACAGCACTCTATTTAATTCAGTAATGAGTTACTGAAGGGGGGGAAAGCTGTCCAAGATGAGGTTCCTCACTGTAGCAAGGTAGTTAGCTAGTAGTTCATAGTACACACAGTTTATTCCTTTTATACAATATGAAATGAAAATATCAATACCCCACAAAACAGTATGTTTGGTTGTTAAACTATGAATGAGCATTTCCCTGTTCTCTGAAAAAGATTGTGACTTGGCCATATGATTAACACAGGAATTGCAGAGGTACAGCAGCGAGACTGATTTAGAGAAAAAGACACCCATGGGTGTTTGAGTCTGACGTGAGCTATCTTAAAATAGGACTCATTTCCTCATCGCATAGTGCCCAAAGAGAGGAAAGTCCATACAAAAGTATAGGGAGAAAGAGAGGATGTTAAGTACAGGAGAGAAGAGAGGAGAAGAAGAAAGGAACACAATGGCGATGGAAGGCAAGGAACAACCAGCCATCAGAGCAATTAATTGTGTGTTTAACAGCTTTGAGAGCCATATTCTGGGGACAAGTGCCAAGTAAGCCTTTTCTAATTATCACAAGTGTAAAACAGGACATCTAATCTATAGTGGAGGACCGCAAAGCCGTAACTATCAACCCTAATAACATTTCTCAATATGTGGCTTATGACCCAGAAATATAGGTATAAAAATATGTGCTGCAACTTTAATTAATTAAATAGTACAGCACCAGAACTGGTTTCATCCCCAACTACAAGAACACCTTTAAAAGTTAGGGTTCTTCTTCGTTTGTTTTTAATTCATCTTAATCCAATACTTATATGCCATATGAATAGAGACTTAATGGTCACTGTATTTACTCCTCCTGTCCATACTGGTCATGATCTGATCCCTTCCTAGCATGACGCCACTGTTAAACTTAAGTTCAGCCAAGGCTAATATGATACGTCTATTTACTGTCCAATAACAGTCTAACAAGTTCATTGTCTGTCACACTGTGTGAGATGGGTCTAATGACGTCCTGCAGTCTGTCATACTGGGCATGACAATTTTGATACATGTAAGATGGGGCAATGAATGCCTAAATATAGAGTTAAAGCTGCAGTGGATAGAAATGGAGCAAATATGATTAAAAAAAGTTTTTTTTATAAAACTGTCACTCTATCCTGACAATAGTGCATATCCGCAAGATTTCACAGACCGGAGGAAAACAACCAATCAGAGCCGAGTCTGCCATCCAGCTGCCGTCTTTGAGAGCCGGCTGTCAATCACTCGCGAACTCCAACCAAGCGGTCAAACTAGGCATGTCTATTTCTCGCCTCAAATGTTTTCAGAATCATCTTGTAGTGTACTGTTAAGCTGTAACATGAGAAAGTTTGTGACCCTGCAGCCATATTGAGAACAGTTGAGGAAATACCAAGCACCGCCCACCAGCCGGAGCACAGCCAATAGGAACGCTCTCTCGGAAATGACCTGTGATTGGTCTCCCGTCACGGGATAGATTTTTTAAAGCCTGAAAACAGAGCCATGAGGAGGTGCAGATGTCTAGTTTCCTCTCAGAACACTTGAATTACAAAATGCTGAAAGGTTAATATGGAATTTTTGCCCAATGATGCCAAAAATATTCTGCCTACTGTACGTTTAAGGCCTTTACACACCAGGGGCATGGCGAATAAACAACACGAAGATGTAAAATACTCACCTGTGAATATTAATATTCTCTGTCTAACAGAGAACTCTCAGCTTTGTAGTTTCTGTCTCAACCACACTCCATTCTGTTTTAGTCCTGTAATATTCTTGCACAAGTGGAATTTGCACATTGGTTCACTACCAAATTTTTATTTTATTTTAAAACAAAAATTGGAACTTGCACACTTTGCTATTGTATTCAGCTCGTTAGTCTCAAGAGATCAGAGTGAACAACAGATAAGCAACAGATTTTTTCCTAAGGGGTGGTAGCCTTTAAACGTAAAGTTTTGGTCATAAAACAAAGATTTGATTAGCAGCCAGCAGCTTGCAATGACTGCTGGTTAACAGGTAGTATTTATGAGCAATCTATTCGTGTCTATTTCCCATGCGCTCCATTTCTGACACCAGAAACAGAAAAATACGTAAATGAGACAGACTATATTGTGAGCTTGGCTGCATTGAAACACAGTATAAATGATCTCAGAGAGCAGGAGGGGACTTAACGGAGGTGAGTGGCTGCGCCTGCCTTCAGATGAGGCTGTGTGGAAGTGAAGTTAAGAAGTGAACCATGTCCTACTCTATGTAATTTTCTCTGCAATCACTCATTTTAAATAGCGATACAGTTTGGAATGTTACAAATTTGAACCATTTACCAATGTAATGTTGATGACGTAACAAATGACTGGAATAGTCCCCTCATAGTTTCCAACATGCCTGGATTAAGGACAAGGTATACATATCAAGCGATATGACATCATCTGATGTCACCTAGGTCACATATTATATATTTCACAACATAAATGAAAAATAATTAACGTTGCTGTTCTGCTCCTCTGCATATTGAACTGTCCAATAAATAAAATGAGTCCATATGCAAAATATCAGTCCTTATTGAAGCTGCAGTGGGTAGAATTGGAGCAAATATGATTGAAATATTTCACTATATCCTGACAGACGTGCATGAGACAGATAATCTGAAAAAAAAATCATGTGCCTCTGTGTCCTCCGGTGTTCCTTATTTCACAGACCGGAGGAAAACAACAGATCAGAGCCGAGCTGGAGCCTTACCGTCTCTGACGTCTCTGAGCAGCTGTCAATCACTCGCAAACTCTGATCAAACGGTCAAACTAGGTAGTGCTGATCAAATATGAATCAGTATTCTGTAATGCCTATTTCTTGCATAAAATGTTTTCAGAAACATCTTGTAGTGTACTGTTTAGCTGTAAAATGAGAAAGTTTGTGACCCGGCAGCCATGTTGAGATAAATTGAGGAAATACCAAGCACCGCCCACCAACCAGAGCAAACTTTCTCTCTCTCTCTGAAATGACCTGTGATTGGCCAAAGTCTCCTGTCACGGGCTAGATTTTCTAAAGCCTGAAAACAGAGCCATGAGGAGGTGCAGAAGTCTGTTTATCTCTCAGAACACTTGAATTATAATATGCTGAAAGGTTATTATGGAATTTTTGCCCAATGATTCCAAAAACATTCTGCCTACTGCCACTTTAAGTCCTTCAACAGTCATTTTCTCTGTCCACAGACAGACTGACAGAAATATATACACCTGGCAAAGTGCTCCAGACCTCTTCTGTGGTAGTTCCTGCTACAGTAGGTGTCTGCAGGACTACATTTGCCATGACGACACACACAGACTCGCAGGGTGAATAAAGCGTCGCTGTCCCGGATAGTAATGACACCCGAGAGTGTACTGTGTGATGGCAGAGAAGTTCACAGAGAAGTAATCAGTGTGCATCACGGTGTATCATGAGCACATATCAGAGGAAAGCTGGATCTCCGCTGTGAAAATACAGAAGCATCAGATTCCAGGACGACAAATATTCAGGAGATTTGGTCTGAGCGTTGAAAGAAGCAGTCAGTCACAGTCAGCAGCGAGCACCAATCAAAGAACTGCAACAGCACAGTGGCTGGCAGGGTACAGACAGCACAGTCCAATACTGTAACACACACAATCACAGCGACAGGCTGTCAGCAAAAAATAGACAAGTACTGTACAATCTCAATGCAATGCAGCGTGACACATCCCAAGCCACAGCGCTGTACTGGGTTTACCTGTGTAAAGCTGTGTTTAAGCTGAGCGCCCCCTACTGAAATTATACTGTTACACCTGCTATGCTACAGCACAAGTGCGCTGCAACCGCGGCAAAGGTGCAGCTTTCTTTCTTGGGACTGTTTACTGCACAGCTCAGTGACATAGACACTGCAGTCTATGGAGCTCATGTAAGTGGCCCTGTTCTTATTTTCACCTAAACCAATTCCCTCTTAGATGACTGACATGACTGAAATTTCATAGACAAAACAAATAGAAAAGAGAAGAAGGGGGGAAGCTACTATATTGCCATTTAAAAGAGGGGTTTGGGCATCTTTAATTCCATGAAGACATCTATCTTTTTTATCATTCTCACTTATTTTAATACACAACAGTGACAGATCATTTACAACCAACTGATTAAGTCTAGCATTTACTACTATTCTCAACATTGTCAGCTGGTCAGCAGAGCAGAGACTCCACCAGCGTTACAGTCACCACAAAGCCGTTTAGCTTCCAGTAAATGTATTCAATCCTTTTCAAATGTAGTGGCAAGTCTGTCAAGGTAAATCACATTAGTATTGCAAAAGAAGGTTGTTTTCTTCACACTGAAATTAGATGTTACACTACCTCAGGTGTTGTTAAGGAGGCTCGAGTTGATACGCAAGCTCTTCAAATGTTTTTGAGAGGTTCTTGAGAGAAAATTCACTTGTCTCAGACTCTTGACTGTATCTCTCCATATTTGTCTCTTGTAGTAGTATGGTGAAGTGAAGGGAAGATTGAAATGTACCGGGTGACACCTCACTTTAACTTCACCTATTTAGCATGTATAAGCAGTAAATAAACACTTCATAAACTGTTTATAACACACTGTTTTTATAAACAAATATATGGAGTTGTCATAGTTAACGCGATAATAACGTGTTAATGCAAATTGGTACCAAACATGTCATAGTAGCTTGTTGAGAAGGAGGCTAAATAACGCTCCAAACTTAAGCTAAATTTTGGCGAGGAAAAACTGGCATGGACATTTTCAAAGGGGTCCCTTGACCTCTGACCTCAAGATATGTGAATGAAAATGGGTTCTATGGGTACCCACGAGTCTCCCCTTTACAGACATGCCCACTTTATGATAATCACATGCAGTTTGGGGCAAGTCATAGTCAAGTCAGCACACTGACACACTGACAGCTGTTGTTGCCTGTTGGGCTGCAGTTTGCCATGTTATGATTTGAGCATATTTTTATGCTAAATGCAGTACCTGTGAGGGTTTCTGGACAATATTTTTCATTGTTTTGTTTTGAAAATTGATTTCCTATAATAAATATATACATGCATTTGCATAAAGCAGCATATTTGCCCACTCCCATGTTGATAAGAGTATTAAATACTTGACAAATCTCCCTTTAAGGTACATTTTGAACAGATAAAAAATGTGTGATCAATTTGCGATTAATCACGATTAAATATTTTAAAACAGCCCTAAAACAAATATATGGACATTTTAGGTGTTTAATAATGTATTTTTCAAAAATGATGAACTCCTCAAAAAAAATCTTTCAGACAAAGGCTGGCACTTCTCAAAACTCATGAAAATATATTAGCTTTAAAGTTCATGACCTTGGCAAAAAATAGTGAGACCAAAAAATAAAAAAACTTTACTCAAGGTCTTCATATTAGATGTTCTGTAGCTTTCAGCCACATCTCATGGCCATGATCAGCAGATGGAATGTACCTGTGTTTATATATATATATATAAAATGTAACATAAACGATTTATTAACTGTATATATACAGTTACAGAGTTACAGATGCTTCACATGAGGAGTTATAGCTGCTGGAGAAACATTTATTTAACACCTAAATGTTCTTATATTGACTTACTACACTATAGTGAGTTATAGTGTAATAGAAGCCATGTATATGTTCTTTATATTCTGCTTATGAATGCGGAGGGAGTAGAGGGGGTTAAAACAAAGTGTTACCATGTAAACTGACTGCCATGCCTTAATCACAAACCATTGCAGAGCCAAGTACAGTATGTGTTCAATGCAACACTGCCCCCCTGTGTCTTTCCAAGGCATGGCTCTTGTTCCATCACAGTCCTGCGATTCTTATTCCATCCAATGTCTCCCTAAGTAAGACTGTCACCCAATCTCTCTCTCGTTCACTTTCTCTCTCTGTCTGTCAGTCAGCCGTGTCCCATTCCCTTATTCAGTCAGTGCCTCGCCTTCTCAGTCTGTCAGTCTCCCGCTCATTCAGTCACTCCATCCCTCTCTCCTTATTTGCACACCTCACTTCCCCCTCACTCGCTCACCTGCACTTTCCCCCCATCCATCACAGAACACGTCTTAGTTGTCGGGTTTTTAAGTGTCAGCAGCCTGCTTTGGTCAGCTTTTCTCTCTACCGGGGAAATGTTTTATTCTCTGAAAGCCCCTCATGTTTTTTTATTTTTCTTGTTTTTTTTAAAACCTTGCCTGAGCTGCTTCTACTTCAAACCTCTTCAGTGTTTTATTCTCCTTGGCCTCGAGCAATTCATTTAGTTCCTCCCACTCGTCACTACTATGTCTTTGCTCTATATGCTACCTACAACTCTTGAGACTCCTTCTATCTCTCTTTCTTTAAATGTCTCAATGCTTTCCTCTCATCCTTGCTCAGAATATTTCTCTGACAGATATCTCGAACAATAACTGTTATATTCAATGATTCTGCATGAGTCCAATGCCAACATCCAATGCAGGAAGCAATGTGTTCATATACCAAGGCAGAAAGTACGTGTGTAGAGGCAGAGTTGCCAAGTCCGCTTATTATAAGCGACTTTGGGCTTGCGTTCCTGAAAAGTTGCTTACAAGTATTGGTAGTCGAGGGTTGCGTTTTTTTGGTCTTTTTTCTAAAGTGTAGTTGCTTATTTGGGCGTGCTCCTGTCTCTCTCACCAACACCGGTCTAGTTTGTCCCTGTTGTAGGATCCGTACACAACCCCGATCCGTCCGCCCCTCCCCATTCCCAGTACAAACACAGATGACTGACAGTCACTCACCGTCGCTGCCGCCATCAGTGTTGTTGTTGTTGTGAGACAAATCTTCGCAGGGTTGATGGAGTTTAGCTAACAATGCCAGGTACTAAGTGGGCGAAATATGGCCAAAAGTAAAACAAAGACTGTGAAAAAGAGAGTGGACTTAAAGATTGGATTCGCCCTAAAGTGGGGGATGATTCAAAGGCAGTTTGCCATTTTTGTTACGAGCACATCATGCCGAACTGGTTAGACAAGAAAGAACAAGAAAAATGTCAAATTACAAGCTAAAAATTCATCCATCCATCCATTATCAGTAACCACTTATCCTATTCTGGGTCCCGGGGGGGCTGGAGCCGATCCCAGCTGACTTTGGGCGAAGGCGGAGTACACCCTGGACAGGTCACTAAACTATCACAGGGCTGACACATAGAGACAGACAACCATTCACACTCACATTCACACCTACGGGCTATTTAGAGTCAAGAATTAACCTAACCTGCATGTCTTTGGACTGTGGGAGGAAACCAGGTGAACCTGGAGAAAACCCTTGCTAACACGGGGAGAACATGCAAACTCCACACAGAAGGGCCCCAAGCCAGGTTTGAACCTGCGACACTCTTGCTGTGCGCTGTCCACTGCACCACCGTGCAGCCCACAAGCAATGCAAAAATGAAATGAAATGCATGCAATCCAAAATAAAATCATACACATATAATGAAGTGATCAAGTGGTCCCCTCTCTCTCATATCTCTCATATTATATTATATCTCATATCATATATATATATATATATTTTGGGTTTTTTTTGGGGGGGGGTTGCTTCTTTTGGGCTGGTTTCTATAGACCTGGTTGCTTGTTTCTCTCGTGAGATCTGGCAACACTGTGTGGAGCTCAGGCTGGTGGATTTAGCATGCCAACACACTAAACTGGTGTTTTGGTTAACATGGTAAACATTAGCATATTAGCAGTGTCATTGTGAGCATTTTAGTGTGCTGATATTAGCATTTAGCTCAAAGCGCTGCTGTGTCTCAGTGCAGCCTCACAGAGCCGCTAGCATGGCTGCAGACTCTTAAACTGTGTCTCAATTCTGTTAGTTCCATGTAGTACACTGTGTAAACTATGTACTTCCTTGCATAGTGCGTGAATTTCAACAGGGAAGTGTTGTCTCAAATCGAACACGTCTGTTGTGCACTCAATTAATGCAATAAACATTACTGATGGCTTCTATCTGACAACAGTGGTACTTAACTTACATTTGTATAGTGCTGTGTTCACCGGAGCAACCACAACCACTGCCAGAACCTCTCCTTCCACTACGTAGCCAAGATGGCGACCGTTGAGGGTGAGAAGTCCAGCGTTCCACACTCAACTTTATGACCGTACAGCACCATCCGGGTACTCATAGTACACTGCATTTTGCCATAAGTGTAAGTAGCCTACAGAAGTATGCAAATTAAAGCACAGAATTAGTCTTGTTTCAAACCATAATCTTTCCCTAACCTTACACATGCCGTATTTACTATGCTCAGTTACCTTAGAAGAAAAAATAATTTTACAAACATTGAATGTAATCTGGAGTTTTGATGAAATGTCAAAAAACAACATTCGGTCTGTCAATAAGGTTGATATTTCTACTTCCACCTACTATCTTTAACCCCCCTTTCCTCCATTCTTCCCTTATCTCCTCCAACTGTATCCTCCATATCTCTGTCTCTCACTCTCTTCCCCTCTTGATCCCATATCTCTCTCCACCGTCCTTCTCTAATCTCTCCCGGTGTTCATCCCTGAGGACCTATGCAGAGGGAGAACGCTGCCATAAACCTTGGCATTCAAACCAACGTAGCTCATGAATTTTAATACGCCACACAAGAGTATGGGCAGGCAGGTGGGCAGGCGAGCAGCGTTCAGACTCTCTGCATGTCTTTCCCCGCTCGCAGCAAGGGGATAATAAAACCTCTCTGACGTCATGGCCCCAAGGTTGCTCTCTCACCACCCAGTCCATGGGTGCTCAGGGAATCAGGTTTTTATCGCGCCTGTTGGGGCTTATCTCAGCACCGAGCCTGCAGGCCAAGGTCAATTTCATGCCTGGGCAAGGGGTGCTCATGCTGCGGGGGGGGCTGTTGTTGGCAGCCCAGCCGCTCCTCTCTGGAGGTGGGTCAATAGCAGCAAAATATGAACCATAAATCGACCAAAGCAAATGGTCCACTGCCAGAACAGCGGCACAGTGCATTGATGCTACTGAGGTTTTTCTGTTCTGATGTGCTGTAGGCTGCAGCGTCACGCTTGCAATGGAAATGAAAATGAGCTGGCATTTTGTGTCAGGCATTTAATGTGTTTATACAGGAGGTAGACAAAATCATGGATTAAAGAGGCACTCCAACAATTTTACACATAAAGGTCAGTTTACTGATCATGGGGAATACTATTCAGCCTGTGAAAACAGTTGTATAATGTCTTCTGTCGCTCCAAAGGGAGCTTTCTTAAGTCTGAAAAATTTACCCTGATGATTTCATCTGGGTTATTTTGGTTTTAGCTTAGCTTCGTCTCAGAGGCTACAGGTTTATAACAAATTTAATGCCTGTATTACAACCTGGACATGTGAAGTTTGACAGATGCAGACAGTTACCACACTGGCAGGGTCTAACAAAAAGATGCTATTGAGATGCATTCTGGGAAATCTAGGATCCACTGTTTTTGGCTATAAGTCTCGGCATCTGCTGCTTTAATTTTGGCCAGTGGCACCAGAATGAGTTTTGAAATGGGGGGAAATTCTGTTTTGGATGACATAATACAATGTTTCCCACAGGATTCTGTGAGATTGTGGTGGGTGGACCTCAGACCTTGTGTACATTTTAAAGTTAAAGGCATCAATCGTACGCACTTTGAGAGCAAAATGAAGTGGCTAGATCTAAGAAGAACTTGGTGCTCTAGTAAACAATTTAATCATAAACCCAATAGTTGTATATGAATGGTGATGACACGGAAAAAGTCCCACCCACAAAGCATGGTAAATGAGCCAGGGTATGTGTTTCAAGACGGGTGGGTTGCCGACATCCCAGCAGACCCCTGATGCACTGAGGACAGTCCGCCCCGGTTGGCAGTCACGCTGGGAGACCTGTTCCTCCCCGCAGGGAGAGAGGAGGTACTGCGCAACGAGCACTACACTACTACTTTGGATTGTTTGCCCAGGTTAGCCAGCTAGATAACCATCTAAGATGTCTGCCTCTACACAAATACAATGGCGGTAAAAGGAATGTTAAAGGCATTTAAAAAAATTCAACAGCTTCTAGAAAGTGTCCTGTTGGATAATTCACAGAATGGACTAAAGTATCTCAAAATCTGATAATACCAAAACTAACAGCATGTCTCCTCTCGGAATATGTTTTATGTTATTTGGGTGACCTGACCCTAGAAGCAATTAATAATTACCAGTCATTTTACAAAGGTGGGTGACATTTGCTCAATGCCAATTTGCACTTTTATATGCAAGTTCATCTAATCAAGTTGCAGTTCACATCCATGTCTGTAAAAATGTTTTCACTTCATCATTTTATCCTGTTAGACATGTATGTAAAATTCTAATAATTAGCATATAAATTCTTGAGTTATGGCCAAAAGTGTGTTTTATGAGGTCACAGTGACCTTGACCTTTGACCACAAAATTCTAATCAGTTCATCTTTGAGTGCATTTGGACGTTTTTTGCTAAATTTGAAGAAATTCCCAAAAGGCGTTCCTGAGATATCGCATCCACGAGAATGGGAAAGATGTGAGGTCACAGTGACCTTGACCTTTGACCTCTAACCACCAAAATCTAATCAGTTCATAATTAAATCCTGACATTGGTCACAAGCTTAGACTAACATTGGGGATTTGATGGACACATACTGTACCATAAGAGGTTGACAAATCAGGAGTCATCAATTAGCATGAAACCTTGCTTTGTTGCGATGGTCATTTAGTTTTGTTACAATGTTTTCTGATGTCTTTCTTTTTTATCAGTGGTCACACAAAAAAAATGTCGGATTCCACTCATAACTTTCCGTCAAGCTCATATCAACTCCAGTAACTAAACTCTAATAAATTCCCTGTTACACTCATCCTTTGATGTCAAGCTTTAACTACACAGTAATCTCTCCACACTGACAAAAGCACAGGAGCCTTTTAACAGGACCACAGGCCCCATTCTGTCATCAACCTCTCATGAATTAGATTCCCCCGGCCACCGACGGCAAAGAGGATGAAAGGGAATCAGGTTAGGGAGCAAGAAGATTAAATGAAGAGAGTGCTGGTTTCAAAAGGTTCTTCATGGTTAGGCGTTTTAGTCTAACTGCTGTTGTAGCGCACTGGAGGCTGAAATGTTGTTTGGTGAAGGGAGGCAATTTTTTGTCATCTAGCATCACATGGGACTTACTCTGAGGGGGTAATGTTATTATATATAATTCTATTTTCCTGTGCGTTTAGTTACAGTATGTCTGTTTAGCTGCTTATTTTTCTTGTGGCAATATTGACTAGGCTTGTAATGGAATAGGCAGTATGAGGCAATTGTGACATTCAAATAATAAAATTTATTTTTTTAATGCTGCAGACATGTAAAAGGCTGAAGGGACACCCTCAATTGTGGTGTCTCAGTTTCAGTGGGAAAAGGTGACTGGGGGATTTGCTGAAGTACAGCAGTCATGTGACTTGTATCTGACATGTACTGTATCTGTATATGTAGTTTTTAGTTCAACATGCCTGCTTGCAAACTTCACTAATCCTGAAGTAAGTATTGATATTGCTGTGGTTTTAGAATGTTTCAAAGACATTTTATCTTAATAAATATTGATTTAAAAAACTGCTAGTTTATGTTGTTTAAAAATTCTGAATAATGGCCTTTACACACAGGGGGCGTGACGAATAAATGTCACAAAAATGCAAAATACTCGCCTGCAAATATTATATGTCTTGGGCTTTTATTGTGAAAGGTAAGAAAGGAAGAAGTGGATCTGGTATGCGCTGCATTGTCAAGGTTCAAAGGAGTAATAAAGTTTGGCGTCTTGGTTCAGACTACGGAGCGTCCGTGTTGATGTTTCATAAATATAGGCACAACTCAAGCCGTTCCGCACAACGTGATTGGTTCGTGCCTTTATTCGTAGTGCGAAAGCGCAGAAAAATCAACCTCATTCTGAAAAAACAATGCTTTTTCGCTGCATAATATTTGCGTTCTGTGTGAAAGTATTCATGACAAAAACAACAGTTCGAAAAAATATACTGATGTGTGCATTAATCGCACGTAAAAAAAACGCCCCTGGCGTGTAAAGGCCTTTACATTTACGAAAAGTAGTGTTGCCCTCCAGTGGCCTATACAATTCAAATGAGCTTTTGTGGTCAGCCACAGTGAGGAAGACAGTACAGCAGCATCATTCGAGCCACCACTGGCTCTAATGTTGAGGCAAAGGATGGAGCACACCAAAACAGGATATACAGTATAAGTACAGTATAGATATATACTATATAGGTAGAAAGGATAGAATACAATTCTAATTTGAGCATGGAAGCTTATTCTTTTTAATTAAATTAGGCCTACTATGTGTGTTAATGTGAATCTGACTTAATTGTGATTCAAATCAGCCGCAGTTCAAATGTCTACTTCAAGGATTCTGTGTTGGTTACTACAGAACCAAAGTATGCATTTATGTACCCAGGGTACAAACTACTGTATTCTCAGGCTAAAGAAGCAGCATCTCCTCATGAAAAATTGGAATTATCCCTAAAAGCTGCAATGTGCATCTAATCACAACATGGTGCTATGTTGGATTACACCCAACTGTGATAAGAAATACATTACTGGAAGCTGGTGGAGATAGTTCAAAGCAATTCTTCTTACCTTTCAAAAGTTTTAAAAGATTTTTTGTTTATTCGAACAGTCAGAAGAATTACAGCCTATCTCAATGGGTCTTTCGTTTATTCCTTTCTAAAGTGGATTTAATTATCGGTTTCTTTGACTAGGCTATCAATGAACCGCATAACAATGTCCATATCTGATGAGGCAGTGTGCTGCACAGGTCAGATAGAGATGCTGAACGGATTGCTCAAATCAAACCTGATTGGTTCCCTCTGCCGTGCACGAGTAACCATTTCTGCTGTAATTAATTCCTCCACGGCCACACTCAATGCCTCTCCTTTGATGGTTACTATAATACAAGATGAGAATTTCAAACAGATGTAAGCATACACAGGCAAGCATATACAGTATGTGTATGTAGCATGTGTACAGCAATGTGTATTCCTTTGGGATAGATATATAAAAGAGAAAACATTCATATTATACAGACACACAACATACTCCTACACTCCACACTACACTACATACATAATATATATACATACATTTAGCCTACAGTATAAAGTTCTCTAATATTCAAGGGAATATTATGCTTATTTGCTTTCTTGCAGAGAGAAAATTGATACCACTCTCGTGTCTGTACTACATTTATGAAGCTAAAGCCAGCGGCCGGTTAGCGTATAGCATGAAGACTGTGAACGGGGGAAAGGCTAGCCTTGTCTAGCTCTGTCCAAAGATAACAAATCCACCTACCAGCACCTCTAAAGCTAACTAATTAACACATTATATTGTGTTTGGTTAATTCATACAAAAAAAAAGAATAGAAACACCACATTGTGGTTTACGGGGGTTATGTGTCGGATTATTTCTTGGGTATTTCTTGGAGTCTTGTCGTCATCTCAAAGTCGCCAGGCAACAAGCAGAGACTCCATGTAACGTGTTAATTAGTGAGCTTTAGAAGTGCTGGTAGACACAATTTTTAACCGACAGACAGGCTAGCTGTTTCCCCGTTTCCAGTCTTTATGAGGAGAATTTATTTACCAAACAGATGAGTGGTATCGATCTTCTAATCTTGCTCCCAGCAAGAAAGCGAAACAGTGTAGCCTATTTCCCAAAATGTCCGAAAAACTATTCCTTTCAAAATTAGAGAACATATGTGGAAAACACAGTGGAAATGTACAAATCAAGGAAAATTTAAAAATGACAATATCTGTGCTTCGTCTTCTTCCAGTTAACAATACCAGCTGACAGCTTGGCCGTTCCTTTTCTACATCATCTGAAGACCAGCTACAGCCAAAGGGAGACAACACAAAATCCGCCAGATGGCCCCTGTAGTCTTCCCGTTAGAGTCCTGGAGAAAGCTGTTGCACCACCTTCTCACCTAGACTCAAACTACACGTGCGCACAATCAAAGACACAATTTCCAACAGACTCCTGTCCACACATTGTCTCTCCATACCCACCATGAAATGAAGTGGTCCGGTGGATCAGCTTTCCCTGTAGGCACCATGAATTGAACTGAAAGCGCTGGACAGTCTGACATTTTCCTGTCCCACACATAAATATCCACTGGCCGATCAACACTCTGCTTCAAGCAAACTTTGGCACTGGTGTCTGATCCAAACGCCTGCCAAGCACAAAACATAAGTAAAACTTCTCTTTGATGAATAAATCAATATGGCTCACTCCTTACACTGGCTTGTCATTTTGATATATAGTATTTGAATGCCTAACTTACTGTATGTACACCCTTATTGGCCACTGCTGGCTTATTCTGACCATGCACCAATCGATTGGCTATTTTTTTATAGACTAATTGAGGGTTATATAAGTCTTTGGAAAATGGAAGCAGACTAGTTTTTGGTGCCATCATCTTTAGTTTTTTTTCTAGATCTTTATTAGCTATCATAACAACTGAAGATTCTTTCCCTGGAGTCTAAATAAATGTAATGCAGTGAACTCGGGTCCGCACATAGACAGAAAGCAGATTTCACCTTGAACAGCAGCGTTATTGGTAGCTTCAGGCATACCAACATACCTATCTTTGTACACACAGAGGAGAATGTCATCAATTTTACGCATAACATCACTAATTATGAAAATACATAAGATTTCAGATGACAAATTCTGACTTTTTCACTCTAATTTCTTTCATGCTATTGGACGCCTGAAGGTTTCATCACAACAACACAAAGACTTCAGTTTGCACTATGTGAAAAGGACACCATGCCACGGGAGGTAATGGGTTTCTTTTGTGAATGTTAGATGAAATGTTACACACCATAGGTCTACAGCAACCCCCCAAAAAAGTGTAAGAGATCAGGCATACCTGATTCAATATCTAAAAGGTAAAAAAATGTATTAATTGGATGGCAAAATTCTCTCAGCAGTAAATTAAAGGTACCCAATGGAGTTTTCTGTTTCTGTTTTCTTGTAAACAGTAACATTGATATTCAGTGTTTATCACCAAAATGCGTTGTATCCTTGAGGTCTGACAAATGTGTTGAATGCATTTCATCCTCATAAAATCTTTGAAAAGCTCATTTATTTTTGTATACTGAAGTTAGCATTATCTAAATACTAGCGCGCAGTCTTCTTCTTTCATGCTGTTTCTTTACCAACACCTGTTGACCAGCGTAGTAGTGTGAAACCATCGGCAGGGATGTGTATTGTGTCGTGTGCATGCATGCTCATCCCCATGTATGTTCGTGAGATACAAATAAAATGGGGACCTATTCTTCAAAAACATAGCTATATTGCGCTGTTAGTGATCAAAAGCTACACAGGGTACTTTTAAAGGATGAGTTATTCTATATATTGTTGTGTTACTGAAGATGTAAATATTTGTGAATGACACACTAATAAAAAAGTTTGTTGTATTTTTTAACAGCTAAAACATCTAGGCACTGTAGTTTTTAGCAAACTACTCAAACAGAAGAAAATAGTACATTTGTTAGGGACTATTTTCAGCGGCAGATTAATCAACATTTGGTGCACCAATGAGTATGTATTCCAGGTACCCTGGTCAAATAGACCATAAAGCAGGGTATGCTTTAGGCTGTGGCTTCCTTGTGAATGACAGGTCGCTACCACAACATTGTCTGGTCTTGGAGTTGTCCGTGTTTTCGTCTTAGAACTTTAACCCTTTCACAGTGTATTTTCAGTTCATGAAAGTTAATTATAACCTTTTTGGTTGGCTAAAAATGTCTTATTCAGAGTTCGGTTGTTCTTAGCTCCACCCTCTCGTGTCACTGTTGGTTCCAAAAACCCAAGATAGCGACAGCCAAAATGGCGAACTCGAGGCTTCAAAACCAAACCAATGGGTGATGTCACAGTGACTATAAGCACTTCTTATATACAGTCTATGGTTTCAGGCAGTAGGACAGTGTATGTGGGATTGAGTCAAAATAAACCAGTGTGTGTGTTCATGGTAATGAAGGAACAGTGCAACGGTGTGGCTCATTGATGTGTTTTTAATAGTTTTTGGACAACAGTTGAGCTCTATGGCACAGAGGAAGAAGATATATCAGACTTAGATAATACTTGTTCATTTTTGGTTTGGGTCTTTTCATGGGATTTGATGACAATAAGAAAAATATATAATATCGCCAGCCTCATTCTTATTCTTTGGACTCTTTGCATGAAATACACAGATGTGTGGGGACAGCTTACTAAATCCCCCTGGATAAAACAACTATGTCAAAAAGAAGAACAATTTCCAGACAAAAGAGCACCTCTGAGAGGAAAATCTGGTTTTGTGTAATTATGCACATCCATGCATCACAAGCCTCCAAGCATTGTTTTGTATTCAAATTCTGAGCTTTAGTATGCCAAGGAGTCCCCACTGTTTTGCTGTCAAGGCTCTGAATGTCAGCGTTGTACTTGCTGATTATACTGATATGTGAAAGATGAGAGGCGGATCTGAGCATGGGGATTGCAGATAGGTACTCATTCTGAGAGATAGCCTCATATAAATTCATAACATTATGAACAGATCAATTGAATATACACAACAGCCCAGTCAGATATGAAGAGCTGTAAATGAAGATGGATCCTTTTCATCTCGTCTTTGAGATGCAATCTAAGGGGCCAAGTGAATATCCAAGCAGGGATGCCTGCACTTTAATCGCCAGAGGGGAGAAACACTATTTTCATTCATCACACTACCCTACATCTTGACTCCAAACATCCTCTGTGATACTGAAGGGCTGGATCACTTGCTTCGTCCTATATTGTGTAAAAGCAGAGGGAAAACATTCGGGAAAAGTCCTCCATCTTGCTGTGTCACAGCATCGGGTATCGATTTTTCGGCGGCGACTGGTGGGAGTAATGATGAACCCAGGAGGAGGGGTCTCTGCGTGGCCTCTCGTTAGCCCGGCCTGCTGATGGTAAATCATTCACACGCTGACAGTGTAAGATTACACCAGCAGAAACACTCGGAACCCAGGTAGGCCTGGAGGCAATACCAAACTCAAGGTGTGACCCCAAAGGGTGATCCCATGACTACATGAGAGGTTTCCTATTATCTTGCATTGTGCACTGTGACATTTTCTTGTTCTGGAGTTGATCCTCTCCTGCTGTTTGCAGAGCTGAACCCCCTCAGCTTTCATAACTCCGTATCACACCTCGTCTTCTTTCACTTTCCTCTTCTCAATTTTAGAAAACTGTGACATTGCCCTACATTCAGACATCTACAGAACTGTGAGCTTATGTGGGTGTCTGATATGAAGAGGGCAATTTAGCTGTATGGACAATGAAAGGAACATCCTCTGTATATACATGTGTATTCAGAATGTGTTTTATAGAAATGAAGAATTAACAACCAGGTAAGTGATATGGGCAGGAGGGCAGTCAGGGATCTTTACAGACACTCTCCTCTGCAAAAGACAAAAAAGTAGCTTACATGTACAGCTAAAATTGAGCAGAATGTGAAGTTTTGACATCTGTTTTACTATTTAAAAGAATATCAATCATGTCAGTTACAAAGCAATATTTAGTTAAAGTTTGCTGACATTTGCCGCCATATAAATTGAAGTGAATTGAATAGTGTGTGTCTTATGAATTCAACTTTTCATTGATAAAAGGAAGAATATGGCATTTCTTTTTTTTTAAGTTACATAATCTTGCTTTAGTAGCAGTAACTGCTATTTTAGCATCTGACTACAGTGGAAATCAATAATCAATCATTTGACGTGGCTAAGCTAGGCTACCTTTAAATCACACATTTAAATGTATTAAATTGATTATTATTTTCATTTACTAATTTCAATGTAAATATGAATGGTTGTCTAACAGACAGCCACGTAGCAAATCAGAAATTAATCAATTTAATCTCAAAATATAAACTATAAATAATCCAAATCAATTTTACTGTTATACTAGGGCTGTAGTACTCGAGTCCGGACTCGAGACTGAGTCCGGACTCGAGTCCACTTTTTTTTAAGTCTTGCACTTGTCTTGGACTCATGCCTTGTTGGACTTGGTCTCGGGCTCAGCTATTGAGAACTGGTCAAGTTTCTCCTGGCTGCTGATTTGGGATCAGTTGTACAGAACGTTGCCTGATTCTAACAGTGTTTCCCCTATATGCATTCGACAGCAGCTCAGCGGCGCTGATAAAAATATCCCTCAATGCAATTTGGGCCGCCACGGCAAAAAAAGGAACTGTAGTCCTATGAATATGAGAAATGCAAGGAGAGGAAGAGGGAGTGAGATGGCACCTGGACCGGAGATGTTCATAGTTTATACAAATGCAGCGCAGTGACGATACAGCTGTTTCATACACCAGATGTACTGTATATATCACCGACCTGCCGACGCGCATTCGACAGACGCTGGACCCGTTCATGTGAGTCAGCTGTCACTCTGTTTGTCTGACTTCAGTCGGCAGTGGAGTTACTTCACTGAAACACCTCAGATTTGGACATTAGCATGAAGGCTTCATGATCAAAGAAAGTTTTTGTATCACGTCTACACTTCTGTCCCCTCTCTCTCTCTTTCTCTCTCCTCAGTGTTTGCTAAACAATAATCTCAATAAATAAATTGAAAATTAGAATTGAAATAAAATGAAAATGTCCCTGCTTGTGGGCATATTGGGGGTGGACGTCAGTAGCAAATATCGGATCAAATTCAAGGTTTATGAATGTAACGTTAGACTGTAATGGTCCTCAAACCTAAATTCTATGCAGTCATTAGTTTGATGTTCAAAGGAAGATCAGTATTGTTTATAGATACATTATTTCTGTCCATCCTCATTAACTCATTAATCACTATATTAGCATTGGAAAGACACTATTGCCGATTGTGGTCTTGAACAGGACTCAATTTGCTTTGACTCGACTGCACTCGGTGTTGGACTTGACTTGGACTCGATTAAGTTGGACTTGACTACAGGCCTGTGTCATACACAAACTAGTTTTAACGGGCAAGAGAGCTGAGAGAACACATTTTGTTTGTAGATACAGGATATTCCCCTTGCACTCCCTAAGGGTTATTCAAAAACAAGTGCATACATAATGTTGGTGATTTTTATGGGTCATATAATCAAAGATATTAAATGAAGGCTAGACAGCCTCTCCATCTGCTACAGAGTTTTTCAGGGCGGTCTGAAAACTTTACTTTCTGTAGTTCCTGCTTTTGTAGGCCGGTCCTGTGTGTCGGTCTTTTATGCAGAACGATGCTGACTTCTGCTGGCCAGCAGGAGGTAATGCATGAGCAGGATGCTTGCACAACACCACAACTTTTACTGAGGAGGCTGCACATTCCCCTGTGCACAACTTCCTGACAAACAGAACAGCAACAAAGATCCTCTGGCAACCCAGTGATGAGTGAAGCCTGGAGACGTGACACATTGTTGCTCTCCTGAGACATTCCCACTGTGTACATGTGCTGCGGAGCAT
The DNA here is from genome assembly GCA_916701645.2 of Sebastolobus alascanus. Lineage (NCBI taxonomy): Eukaryota > Metazoa > Chordata > Actinopteri > Perciformes > Sebastidae > Sebastolobus > Sebastolobus alascanus. The sequence goes on along the minus strand of CAKAOJ020000016.1, from coordinate 1,147,534 downwards.
TCTCACCAACCAATGCATACTGTATTTACGCTGTATTTTCCCTCTCTGAAAGGATACCCCATCACTGAAGGTTTGCTTATTGTGTGTGTGTGAATCTCACCGTTTCTTATTTGTGCAGCTCGCATAAATAATTCTAAACACAAAGATGAAATTGCACAGGAGCGGAGCCCATGAATGAAAGAAAGAATTGGATATTCTGAGCACACAATTCAGGAGGAGAATGTTTATATTTAATACAGTTGATGTCAGCAGCAGTTCTGTTAATGAGGGACAACCAAACAGCGTTCACAGACACAGAAGCAATGGGAAACCTCATTTCTGTCATTGAAGCGGGACACAAAGCAGCTATTCTATACAGTCCCAACCATGTATCTGCTTTCTGTCTCACCACAGGCGTAGAGCCATTGAAGACATATATTAGCACCTCTGTATGCTCTCTATATTCAATTTGCTACACTTGGTAATCAGCAAATCCAGGAGGAAAGTGATTATTCGCGACCAATCTGTCTCTGCCTGGTTTCCATATTGACTGTCGGTCCAAGTAGCAGCGACAACAGACACAATTGACATTCAGAAAAGGGGACACGAATGCACACTTATTCTCGAAAGATATTGAAAAGAATCGGTTGTGCCCCTTAATGGAACTATCGCTCCATTCTTCTCACTCCTTTAAGAGACAGATTAAGGTGTTATCTGAGCTGAGGGAGGCGTTTTTATTTTCTGGCCAATATCCGTCTCTCGCCCGTTGGAATTGCCTATCAGGTGTCGGTTTTTTTCCACGGGCCATTTATCAAGCTGCTTCTCTACCCCTCCCTCTCCACTCGCCTTTTTGGTTTACGATCAGCTTCGAGAATATAAATAAATAAGTCAAAGCCATGGCAACTATAAATCACAAAGTTGCAGGTGGGGGGTGACAGAAGGCTTCTCTTTGAGTTTTAGTACATGTTACAATGTGAGTGTGAATGAGTAGGTGAGATGTGGGAGAAATGAATCACAGAAACCCCCACAATGACCGGAGTCTGCTCAATTTTACTTCAATTCTTCTCAAAGTGGCTAGAAATGAATATTGGTTTTGTTTCTCCTTCAATAGAGTGGTGGGGGGATGACGTATTTTTGTAGGCTCACCAGGAAGTTAGCATCACCCTGGTTCCCTCGACAAAAAGCCAATGGGATTTTTCCATTTGGTTTTGGATTATTGCAGAAAGTAAGCTCTGTGCCAAACAGACATTTATGATACTATCATGTTTTGTTCAGCAAGATAATCTCCGCAAATGAACACCACTTTTATGATTTTTGAAGTGTCAATGCAATCGCCAGAAGTAAAAAGCTAATGTTAGGCTATAAACAAACGAAACCACGGACACATGAGCGTGAGTATACACAACGAGGCTGTAACGGCGGACAAGTCGGCGTGATGACGTTTATTAGTCTCATTCAGCCACTTGTTAGCGTCCGCCTTTTTTATGACACATAAAGGCTTTAAAATTCACGAGTGGGATATTTACTGACGTATTTTATGTCCTAAAACAAAACATTAAAATCTCTTCAGCTTGTGTTAACCACAGACCTTATTTCAGGCATCTAACTAAAAACCCATTCAAAAAAACCCAACAACTTCCAGACGAGGGAACAGGAAGTGCTAAAATGCTAACTCATTTCCGGGTTTTAGGACTCATTCCTGTAGCACTATATTTACCATCAAATGTTGACAAAAAAAAAAAAAAACTGTAAAATACAAGTTTTACTTAGAACATACAATATTCTGCTTCACTGACATTGTTACCTATCTTTTAGTACCCTGCGATGATTTTCCATCTACCCACCATTATTTTAGCTCTCTTCATTGCCCTAGGGGAAAAAATTAAAAATCATTATCTTTCCTTACAGTTCTGTGTAAGACATACGGTCTCCAGAGACCGTAGAGTTTAAATATTACTTCTTTTTTTTTACAGATACAGGGAACGGGATTCAGACACAGGCAACAATGCTCATAAGAAATATTCATCTATTCTCTATAGAGCTTATCCTGCTCAGAGTGCAGGGGGTCTGGAGACCATTCCAGCATGCAGCAGAAGAGAGGCAGGGTACACCCGCAGGTCAGTCACAAGGCTATCATAGGACATGTTTTGGTCATTCCATTTACCTACAGTAACCCATGCCAGCTGTTCATATTAAAGAGGTACTCCAGTGATTAAAACTAGATTAAGATTAAAACTTGATTCCATAGAGTTGGGTACTTGGGGACAGATTATAAAAAGAATGTTCGAAATCAAAGCAGCAGAGGCTGAGTTATTTTGATTTTTATTCCCTAATATCGATCAAGCTCCACAAACACTGGATCCTACACTTCCCATAATGCATCTCCAACATTTTGTTCAAGTGCAAATATACCTTTCTCTTTAGCTTAGCTGCAAGGGTCCATCTGCCTATATTTGAATGGTCAGACCATCTGTGTGCAGCCCAAAACGTATGACCATGTGGACCATACAAGAATATGAACACATTTGTGTTTGCAGAGTGCTTTTATTTGTGAGAATGCATGACATTTACAGAACGGGTCCACACTAGAGCTGATGAGCAACTGTAACAACACTGGATATAGAAACACAGTACAGAGTGCCTTTGTAGTTCTAGCAGTGCATTAACCATGGCAGATTCAAATAACGTCCATTTAGGACTAGATCCAGCCTTTAGACTCTTTTGTCCCTACTTCTCTTTTGTCCCTACTTGGTACAGTAAATGCCCATATCTTTCAAACTCCATTTCCCCATTTTGTCACACAGGCCTTCTGTTAAAATGTCTAGTGTCCAAAACCTGATGACATCATCGCGATAATAACGCGTTAATGCAAATTTCTTTTAACGCCACTAATTTCTTTAACGCATTAACGCAACTTGCGATTTTTAGATTGTAGCTCAGTTTTAAAGCTAGAGTGAAGATATTGGCATAATATGAATCTAGAAAAACTCAAGGAATCCATTGGTACCAATCATGTCGTGCCACTGACCTCAAGATATGTGAATGAAATGGGTTCTATGGATACCCACGAGTCTCCCCTTTACAGACATGCCCACTTTATGATAATCACATGCAGTTTGGGGCAAGTCATAGTCAAGTCAGCACACTGACACACTGACAGCTGTTGTTGCCTGTTTGGCTTGAATTTGCCATGTTATGATTTGAGCATATTTTTTATGGTAAATGCAGTACCTGTGAGGGTTTCTAGACAATATTTGTCATTGCTTTGCATTATTAATTGATTTCCAATAATAAATATATACATACATTTGCATAAAGCAACATATTTGCCCTCTCCTATGTTGACAAGAGTATTAAATACTACACAAATCTCTCTTTAAGGTACATTTTGAACAGATAAATAATGTGTGATTAATTTGCGATTAATCCCGATTAACTATTGACAATCATGCGGTTAATCGCTATTAATTATTTTAATCGATTGACAGCCCTATTTCGAATGCAAACAATGAACATGGCTATTGTTAGCACTCACAGCTGTCAAGCCAGCAGCTTTTGGAAGACTCCGGTGACGCATAATGAGTGCACGGGCAGAGTGCATGCAGGTAGACAGGCAGGTATGCCGTCCAATCATTTCAATGAATTCCAATCAAACGATTGGACGGGTTTATTATAGTATTGTGACTGGATTTTTTCTTTTTTCTTTTGTCAGAGCATTTGATTTATTGATTACTGTCGGGATGTAATGAGAATTTAAACAAATATCTCCCAAAAAATTTTTTGAAGAAGATTACCAACCCTAGCTTTAACAAAGCTCTCCCAGAGCCATAAAACACATACAGCATACAGCTGCTTTCACAGGCTGAGTAGCAGTACTAGCAGAAATGTATGTGTAAAATCAATGGAATGCACTTTTGCTGTCGGTAACTCTCTGTATATTTGGTTCCCAACATGATAATTGACCGGTCTCTTAAGCTAAATTACAATCAGGTAAACAACATAAATCTCCAGTGGCCCTTTCATTTTCAATAAAGATGAGCCATGATTATGTCCTGACGAAGACCTTGAGATCAAAATGTTGGATAATTAATTTTCACATTGTGACTAACAGTGTGCGACCCATCTTATCTTTAGTCTATAAAGCTGAGCAACCGAGGAGACTCGGCTAGTGTTTGGAGGTCAACAAGCTTGTTGACTTAAAGAGATAAAACTGCCTTTTTTCTGAACTTTTTGGCATTGCTGCCATTCAACAACCCGATTTCTTCACTTTCTTGCACACTGATGTGATTTTGCTGCATGAACAGTTCTGCCCTGCAAGTGCAAAAGGCACAAAAAGTCAAGGCAGCCAATAATTGTTTCCCACTTTTCTACAGTTTATATTCACAGACTGTAGGAATAAATGTTGCAATAGACAAGAGTTAAATTCATAATTAGGGTCTACGCTCAAATCATTTTTTATTTCCTTCTATATTTGAGTAGCTCTTCCAAGCTACTCCTTATTAAGGTCAGTACCAAAAGTGAAAAATAGTGCAACTTCTCCAAACAGCTGCATGATCGATGTAGAGCCCTGAGCACCACCCACGGTCTGTCAGAAAAGTGCGACCAGGTTCCTCGCAGGGTGAACACACATGAAGCAAACAAGGGCTTATTTACAGTAAGAACACAAGCAAACATGACAAGATAAAGAAAGTATTGCAGCAGCCCGCTGAATGCGTCATAAACTAGCCATGAATAATCACTATATTTTGCCCCTCTTCAGATGGTTTAATTATTGGTTGTGGGAGATAGGGCACAGCTTGCCACCACTACTGAGCCCAGCTCAGCAGTCAGCTATTTAATCATTACAGTATCATTTCTCCACCAAAGTATTTCCACTGTGTCTTTGCCGGAGTTAAATGTGCAGTATTTTTGTACTAGAGGAGACGGTCACTTAAAGTGCTTACACCACAGAAGATGCATGCTATCCTTCTAAACCGAGACAACTGAAACACAGCGTGAAGATTGTGTCAAAATAATTATCTTCACACGCAGAGTGGTATACATACACAGTCCACAGGCAGTTTGCATTATTCCTCGAGCTTAGAAGACTAAATGACAGAGTACCTTATCAGATTCTTACACTATTAACTGATACATACATTTTCATCACCTACATGGGGTACAATTTAGACCAGGGGTTTCCAAAATCTGACACTGTGAGACATACAATATTCAAAATTCGTCATACAAAATTGAGATAACTGTGCTGTGATAACTGAGTTATGCTGAGCCTCATTTCTTTTTAGCCGATATTTGTTTAGATTTTGTCAAATTGACACCATTAAAAGTATGCAGAATTAGCTATTAGCAGCTCCTGTTTGCAATATGCCCAGGGTCTGAAAGTAGCACCTGCCACCCGACAAATGCGGGAAATTTGTTGGCAGTAGTGGATAAAATCGTCAGGCCATCCGACACTTTGGTAGGCAGGGAAAACGCTATGATGGGAACAAAGAATCAGTTCCCGTTGAGAACCTGTTCCTAGTTGTTCAATTCCTTGGCATCTCATGCCTCAAATACTATTGATTCCTCCTATTGATGCTTTCCGACTGTTATGCATGCACAATGACGCATACGCACGCTCATTCAGTTTGTTTGTGACCGGAGCCATGGTTGAGAAAAGAAAAAAAAAGCGCTCAACAGCGTTGGCGCTACTACTACTAAACCTGAGGGGACGCATGTTATTTTTCCCTGATAATGTGACACTGTGAACAACAAATCTGTGTTGAAATCAACAGGAGGAGAGTTAGTGGCGTTACCTGTTAGAAGCAGCACAGTCCTGCTTGGCTAATTAAAGTGGCTGTAGGCAACAATTTTTGGGCATAATTTGGCAAAAATTACATAATAACCTTTCAGCATAATGTAATTCAAGTGTTCTGAGAGAAAACTAGACTTCTGCTCCTCATCGTGGCTCTGTTTTCAGGCTTTAGAAAAATCTAGCCCGTGACGGCAGATTTTGACCATTAACAGGTCATTTCAGAGAGAGAGAGCGTTCCTATTGGCTGTGCTCCGGTCATGTGACCAGAACTTGGCTTCCTTCAACAGATTTTACAATGGCGGCCGCGTCACAAACTTTCTCATTTTACAGCTAAACAGTACACTACAAGATGATTCTGAAAACATTTGAGGTGAAAAATAGGCATTACAGTAACAGCATATTGATTCATAGTTGATCACCGCTGCCTAGTTTGACCGTTTGGTCGGAGTTTGTGAGTGATTGACAGCCGGCTCTCATTGACGGCAGCTGGGCAGCGGACCTTGTTTTCCTCCGGTAAGTGAAATCCTTCAGATGCTGTTGGGAGCACCGCAGGACACAGTAGGACACGGAGGAACATGATTTTTTTCAGGTTACCTGTTTCATGTACTACTGTCACGATATAGCGGCCTTTTTCTAAAAATAACTTTTTTAAATCATATTTGCGCCAATCTCGCATACTGCAGCTTTAAGGGAGCTACAAACGTTAACTGAGGTTCCATTGAGTTACATTATGGTGCGTTCAAGCTGATCCGTAAAAATGAGTATTGGGCGAAGTTAAAATCTAACTTAGTCAAAATATATTATATATTTAAAATGTATTGAACATTGAATGACATCAGATCTAAAATGTTATTCCTTCATTTAGCGCACAGATTTCAAAAGTGGCAGATGAAATTTATGAGTTGCAGAAAAAAAAAAAATACTTGCCTGCCACAGTGGCAGGCAGTGAAAAAAAGTTCATTTCAGACCCTGAATATGCCCCATACAGACAACTATCATTGGATGACTTTGAAACTGAAGAAAACTTAAAAACGTGATGACTCTCATGCAAGTTCTGAGTTATAAGGAGCATCATTTTTCGCTGATTTGAGCAGATTTATGGACTTTTATGGATTTATTCACGATGGCCATCGGAGATGATATCCTCACATTGAATCTGAATATGTGTATATTTCTGTGTTCAGATTTGACTGAGGAAGTAGTAGGTTTTTTTATGCAAATTGCAGCAATATGGAGCTAATGGTTTTAATGTACCTTAATTGCCTCCATGAGCGTGTGTCACAGCCACTGTGTTGGACCTAATCAGTGGGCCAAATTACAATAACTTCCAATTGCTTTTAGAACACCAGCATGCACTTGTCCCTTTGCTTCATCTCCCTCATTCCGCCCCTCCACCTACAATTCTGCTGATTTAGACCATGGGCAAAAACACACCTTATAGTATGATTAGGAGCCAGTTTGTAAGCTGCTTGCTCTAAGGCGAAGGACAAGTCATCATTAACCGGTAATGAGAAGGAAATGCAAATTATATTTATCAATATTACATTGCCCAATCCTCTCACTCAGTTTAGCTCCACAGGACTGTATGTGCAAATATGAGAGACATATAAGCTACAGATACAGAGAGATACAGAGATATACAAGCAAACACACATCCTACAATCTCTCTAACACTCAAAACGAATGTTTGTGCACTACTTATGCCTTCACTCAGACCTTTTTTCCACTACTGCTCAATGCTTCCATCGTACACTGCCGTAGCTCTGCCCTGGCACTGTGATGAAAATGCATGCTTCATCAACTTTGTCACAAAGTCTATGCATTCTATAGTATAGCAAGACAGGCCGAGCGGCCCCAGAATACCAATGAACAGCCGGTGTTGTGTCCCTGTCAGGCCCCAAAACATCCCAGAGCAGAACGCTGGCAAAAACAATCCTCGGCTAAACTTACATCACCTTTCCGCGCACAGAATAATCTCTTTCCAAGTAAATAATTTGCTGAGTACCCTGTCATATCAAGTTGGGCTTTGAGCATGCTATGGTCTGTTCACTGAGATTAAAGCACAACCGAAGCTTCACATCCTATTAAACCAGATTAGAAGAGAGCGAAGCAAAGGCCCAGGAAATTGCATCACCTGTCGGGTTTTGCTGCTACAGATTATTACCGCCATTAAATCCTATTGCGCCGTGAACTGGCTCGTTTTCTGAGGAGTTTCCTTGTTTGAGCATGTGGCAGGGGAGCGATTACCTAGTGTGGAATAGACATGAGTGACTTTCTCTGTTTTGTTAGCGTTTAACGTCTTCAGTTTCAAGTGATGATTAAACAACAGTTTTATAGAGAATACATAAAAAGAAGCACAGAAAGCAATACAGAAGACAGCTGAATGTCAACCTCGAGGTCTAGAGCTCAGTGAGCATCCCATACAGGCCGCTGTTTATCACGACTAGACAAAAGTGTTGGACAAAACAAGCACCACACTGAAGGTGTTGCTATTTTTAGACACCTGAAAGACGTAGTTGACTTAAAAGCGGTCAAAAGCCAACCGATCAGACACTATGTGTCGCCTCATGTCTTCTGTAAATTGTACTTGAACACACTACAAAGATCAGCCAGGAGGATTTGCTAGTGTCACTAGCTTGAATCAAGACACATTAAGGAAGATTGTTGTAAGAAAATGACACATAATTGTACCTAAATTCTTGAAATATCATTAAATCATTTATGAAAAGATTAACCCCCTTAAAGTGGCAGTAGGTAGAACGTTTTTGGCATCATTGGGCAAAAATTCGAAGGCAGCTGTCAATCACTCGCGAACTCCGATCAAATGGTCAAACTAGGCAGCGCTGATTAAATATGAATCAATAGTATGTTACTGTAATGCCTATTTCTCTCCTCAAATGTTTTCAGAAACATCTTGTAGTGTATTGTTTCGTTGTAAAATGAGAACGTTTGCTCCGGCTGGTGGGCGGTGCCTGGTATTTCCTCAACTGATCTCAACATGGCTGCTGGGTCACAAACTTTCTCATTTTACAGCTAAACAGTAATATACATATATACGCCACTAATTTCTTTAACGCATTAACGCAATCGATCTTTAAGAGGTTGTAGCAGGCTCAGTTTTAAAGCTAGAGTGAAGATACTGGTATCATACGAAACTAGAAAACCTAAGGAATCTATTGGTACCAACCATGTCATACTAGCTTTTCACTCCAAAGTTACGCTAAATTTTAGCGAGGAAAAACTGTCATGGCCATATCCAAAGGGGTCCCTTGACCCCTGACCTCAATATATGTTAATGAAAATGGGTTCTATTGGTACCCACGAGTCTATATAAATACATTTGTCACAAACCATACATATTACAGTAGTTTTTAATTCTGCCAGATACTGTATATCAGATTCATCTATTTCAAACTGCATAAAACTGTCCTGGAACATGTTAAGCACCACTCACATGAAAATCGACGGCATTTCTAAGTAGCTCCACTTCTAGTGAAAATAATACCATCTAGCATGCCTAGCTAAGAGATGAAGGGACTGAGCCAGAAGCCTGTAAATACAGGGAGTGAAAAAGGACAAAATAACCGAATCCAGTCCAACTGAATGTGTCCAGCACATGGTCACTTCCTCTGGTAACCAACAGGGGCCAGCGGCTCTCTTTCCAAACTGTATTTCTGAGCAGCTTTTCTGCAGTGTGTGTGTATGTGTGTGTGCGCGTGGTATTTCTGTGTACTTCTCTTCTTGCAACTCATTATGCGCGGCTCCTATTATTACAGCTCTGTCACCACACTGGAGCGCTGAAGAGAGGAACACACAGCCGTTCAATAATGTTTTGACACCTCTCCCCCTCCCCCTCTACTGTGTTACTGGGATGAGCTTTTGCTTCCTCCTCAGGCACATCGGTACAACACTTTAGACATACAAATGCACGGAGCACACACATAACACACTTAAGCAATAACTCCTCTCTCCCCAGAGTTTTCTTTGGAAGCCTCGGGCCACAGCAAAGGCAATGAGGAATACGTTGATTTCACAGTCCAGCCTATTTTGTTCAGTGAATATCCAGTGAGGGACTGCAAGATACTCTTAATGTATTCTACATTCAGGTGCCTCCAAGCACTGAAAGTCCAGTTCTCTTATCAGGGAGAGACAAAGGTGAAATAGTTGGTAAACATTGAATTTTAGGCATTGCCAAATGATTGAAAAGTCTTGAAGCTTCAGTGGGTAGAAATGGAGCAAATATGATTAAAAAAAGTTATTTTTATAAAACGGTCACTATATCCTGACAGTAGTGCATGAGACAGGTAATCTGAAAAAAATCATGTGCCTCTGTATCCTCCGGTGCTCCTAATGGCATCTGCAAGATTTCACAGACCGGAGGAAAACAACCAATCAGAGCCAAGCTGGAGTCTGCTGTCCAGCTGCCGTCTATGAGAGCCAGCTGTCAATCACTCAAAACCTCTGACCAGCAGCGCTGATCAAATATGAATCAATATTCTGTTACTGTAATGCCTATTTCTCGCCTCAAATGTTTTCAGAATCATTTTGTAGTGTACTGTTTAGCTGTAAAATGAGAAAGTTTGTGACCCGGCAGCCATGTTGAGATCTGTTGAAGAAATACCAAGTACCGCCCACCAGCCGGAGCACAGCCAATAGGAACACTCTCTTTTTAAAATGACCTGTGATTGGTCAAAGTCTCGCATCACAGGCTAGATTTTTTAAAGCTGAAAACAGAGTCATGAGGAGGTGCAGAAGTCTAGTTTCCTCTGAAAACACTTGAATTACAATATGCTGACAGGTTATTATGGAATGTTTGCCCAATGATGCAAAAAAAACTTTCTGCCTACTGAAGCTTTAAGTCAGATATTAAAGTTTAATCTATCATCAGCTGCAGTTTTTGTCCATCACACAGCCTCTGAATGAGTACATTATGCAATTTGGCATTTAGAAATTACATTTAAACCATCATTTATAAACCTGCCGATATGTCAACCACGGTTTTATGCGCTACTGATTGAAAAACCTTTTCACTTCGCTCTTAGGGCAGTGCAGTAGATTTCAAACTCACTGTTAATTGGCAAGGTTATCACACATAAATCTCAAGGTGTAGTAGCAATCAACACCTTGCCTCTCTGCCAGATGAACAAGGATAACAGAATAAAACATCAGACTATGTGCCAGGATGTCTTTGCAGGAGAAACAGTCCTTGGTGCTGAAAGATTTCTTTGTCTGAAAGCCTCCTCAACCAGGTGCAGTTTTAACAATCGTTGGAGACACCGTTCATTTTACATTCTGTTTAAAGAGCGACCTTCCAGTAGACAGTGGGAACGGCTGACAGATCAAATCTGCCGTTTTCAAGTTGAGAGCGGAGCGGAGCAAGACAGCCTCCTACACAGCTCCCCAGAGAGAGAGAGAGAGAGGAGAAGATCACATCAACTTCAGCTCTGCTTTGACCAGCAGCCCGCGCTGTTAGTCTGTCACACTGAGGCAGGTCAGGAGTTTCCTGAGACCATCACTAACCATCGCTGGAAATACAAAAATAACTAAATAACATTACTTTGCATATTCAGTTCCTTATACAAGCTTAAATAAAGTCAGACCAATGTAAGACCAAGATATAACATTGAAGTGACATTTTATGAACAGAGAGTTGGATTATCTAATAATTTAGATAAACTATCTGTCTGAATGTAACAATTACTACACATTTTTAAAGGTGCTCGATACGGAATTCAGAGCATCTATTGCTTCCACAAGGCTCTCAACATGGAGACGGCTGAGCAGCGGCTAGCAGCTAACGAACAGTGCAAACAACAGCCACAGTGCTGACAGAGCTAACAGTGTTTACCTGAGGGGGAAGGGTGGGTGTTACGCTTCTGTGATGACGCCATGGGTCGGGGTCGGGACATCATTATCAGCAGTAACCAACGTATGAGAGCAGTGTGCACATACAACTTACATGCAACATATGATGTTTTCTTTTTTTCTCCATTTCAAAACCTGCCTCCTGACAGGATCAACCAATCAGCTCACTTGACATGCAGGTCAGCATGACACCTTGTTGAGATTTGGGAGGTGTGACCATTTGTCAGCGTACGTTATTAAATATGTTGTCAACGTGTCCGATTCCATCCACCTGTTTTTATGCTCATTTTCAATTTGCGCAAAAAAAAAACCCTAGGTGGAAATGACGTAAAACACATTTGGGTAGAAGCCTGGCTTGAGACATAAACAAGCTTGAGACAGCTAAAAAAAAAAAGAGAAGATGCCATCTGCCATCGCAAATATAACAACAGTGATGAATGTTTGGTGGGTATGTTTGTGTCTCGACACTACAGCCTCTCTCCTCCCAGCCCGTTCTCATTCCCAGGGCATTAAATACCGAGGCACCCGCACACGGTATCCGTTAGTGCCAGTATGAAACGCACCGGGCTTTCTATTAACTGTAATGAAAACCCATCCGCGGCAGCAGTAAACGCTCATAGAAAGTGCGCCTGGGAGTGTGGTGACGTAGTTTAAAGAGTGAAAAGACACACACAGGGCAGGCGGGAGGGGAGGTGGATGGGTCCAACAAACACAAGGCCCGATCAAGGAGATCGCTGTTCGTGTCCCGTGCGTCACGTTACAATCAGCTGTTCGTTCATGTCCCGTGTTCACAAAGTTCAGTGTCATTTTCACTGAACAAACTTTGTAGTTTTAGGCCCAACCATGAGGTTCTTTCCTAAATCTAACTATAGCGGTTTTGTTGCCTAATCCTAAAGTGATGCCGATGGTAACTATAGTGTTTTTTGTTGCCGAAAATAGCGTGACGCCAAGGGGCGGTATGTAACAAGTTGGGATGAAAACATGTTGATCCTCCCTGTCCATTTTAGGGATGTCACGAGAACCGATACTTACCGATAAGTAGATGCCAAAATTCTGAAAACGTGATTGTACTCGTTTTTCTACAGTACCATAGGTACCGTCAGGGCTCGAGAGTCACGTCGATGATAGAAAAGAGCTAGTTAACGTTAGCTGTTAGCAGCCGATGGGCAGCACAGTCCTGCGGAGCTAATGGCTAACTTTAACGGGAGGTGCGTTCAGGCTCTACTCAGTAAAAATGATAAATATTGAGCGAAGGTCTATTGTAACATTATCATGATGCGTCCAAGCGTAATCTTGTAAAATGTAGTTTTTGGTGAGAAACTTGAATAAATCCAGTTGTTTGAAGGAGACGTTTTCACAGCAACATAAAATAGATAATAGCGAGGGAATTATGACCTGTTAACTTCCTAACATTAACCAGTATTCAAACGGTAATAAAGGAGTGGATGTTGAAGTACATGGGATTTATTGTTTTTCTTTTATGGTATCAAATTGGTATCAAGAAGCGGGGAATTTCACTGGCATTGGTATTGACTACTACATTTCTGGTATCGGGACATCCCTAGTCCATTTACTATAATTTGTCTGTTGCTCTTTCAGCTAATGAGAGGAGCTATTTTGATTGAACATTATTGCAGCTCACCCCGACCTCACCTGCTGATTCTGTATTTCTCCTGTTGGCCTCATTGGGCAGGGAATGCACTACCATCACTGGGCACCTAAACTGCAGAAATGAGTTGATCACACCCATGTGAGCTTGCACCAGGAGCCTGTGCTTCCATTTGTGCCCACTTTGAGGAAAACGGAGCCCAGTGTGTGCTCGTAAAGAGGGAATAAACTGAGAAAACAATAACAAGTCAGATGTGTCATCTCAGTGGTGTTTCTACACTGCTAGTCTTTGGCGGAGATCTGAAAATTGTCCCAGGCATTACTGATCCTTGATGTCTGCAGCATGCTGTGGGCGCTCTAGATGTGATCAGTGTACCAGAATGTGTCCTAAAGGGCAAACTTGACATTTAAGATTGGTCTCTGTATTATCTTTTTAAATCACTTTGTATTGGATTTTAACCTATCTCTGTTTTTAGAAAGAAAGAAAGAAAGAAAGAAAGAAAGAAAGAAAGAAAGAAAGAAAGAAAGAAAATAAGAAAGAAAGAAAGAAAGAAAGAACATTTTCTACCCTAGCTCAGTAAAGTAAGTAAAATGTCAAAGCATGCCTTTTAGGCCCACACTAGCATTGTGAATTAAACCTTTATAAATGTCTTTTATCGCCAGAAGACAGTCATTTGAAAGCCAAGGTGGCCTGGTGGCCGCTCACTGGCCATGTTACCTGCAGTAACAGTGACATGTCAGCACATGCTAATGCCTGTTTCTCTCCTCTGGCTCCACTTATTCTCCACTGCCTCCTCTCATAAAGTCCCAGTGCATGCTAACAGCAATAGCTAATAGTGATGAGTCTGGATTTTATTTATTCTCTATAAGGATACGTCTGAAAGCATCCTCACAACAATAAATGTCCCTGCATGAATTAAGCGTGTATATATTAAATATTATCATGGAAAGCGGAGCTTTGCATATACTGTACTGCTGAAGGAATACAAGAGGAAGTGAAACAAGGTTGGTGTACAGTAAAGTGTATCATCTGTGTTTGCGAAGCAAGAGCTTACCCAGCTATTGTGAATAGGATGTAATATTTACATAATGCCGCCGCTTAAACAGAATATTTAAGGATTCTACATACTGTTGGCATATTACTGCGCATTCAAATAGACCTGAGGAGTACTTATAAAAGGTTAAAGGGTCGTGGAGTAGGGTAAATGTTCACTACTATACTAAGATATTTATATCATCGATATTTTCTGTGACAGCTGGAATAAGGAAAAGGGTGAGGGATCAGACTTACGTAGTTTACACTCCCTATATTCTTACTCAGCCTCTCTTTCTTAAGAAAAACATTTTTTAACATGACCGCAAAGACTTTTGGGTCTTGCAAGAGTCCAATAGGGGTGTTATGGTTTATTTGTTCACAGTGCAAATGTCCGCCTTAGCTTCAAACTTAAAAACTTGGCAGAGTGTTGAGGCAGGGAGCCGCTGGACAGACTGCTGGCAAGCTGTGAAACAGATGGTTCCCTGCATTATCGTTATGGTATGGCTACAACCAGGCCACTAATATAGACATATACACATACAGTATATAGTATATGAAAGCTGGAGAGAGTAGCTAATGTTGCTTACCGTGGCACTGTGTTAACCATACCATGATACATGATACTACTGCTTTAAGTCCCAAACGGTCCTGCAGCCTGTTCACTGATGCTAAGTTGGAGTGTTAAGTCAACACTAATGGCCACATTTAACTAGTTTGTTTCCCTCTACCTTTCTATTCAGTTGTTCCATCCCTACTTACAAAACTACATTATATCTAATTCAGTTGTATCAAAAAAATTGCTCAGAGCGTAAGTAGTGCATCACTCGGCTAATGTGGGAGAGAGAGAGACATTAGTCATGAAAATGATGTAACTGTTTTTTCTACCCATTCATGACACCACACAATAAGGAGTAACTTATTTCTAGTCGGGGAGGTGTAAATGTACATTTTAAGTTCAACTTTAAACTTTAACGCGTAAGGTAAACGTGTTTTTACTCATTTATAGTGTAGTTCCTCTGACTATGCAACATTTGAACTCAAATATAGCTACTTTGATAGCCTGCTGTTCCCTAATAAAAATCAAATCTCATTTTAAAGCAGCAATATTTATATTGTTTTTGTGGCAAAGGGGTTAGCAAAGAAGAGCTTCTTAACGCGTCATACAGACAAGAAGTTAAGACCTTTACCCACTGGGGGTGTGACGAATAAACAACACGAAACTGCGAAATACTCGCCTGCGACTGTTATATGTGTAGGGCTTTTATTGTGAAAGGTAAATACAGAAGGAGTGGATCTGTTATGTGCTGCCTTTGTCAAGGTTGAAAGAAGTAATCAAAGTTTGCCATCTTGGATCAGACTACGGAGCCTCCGTGTTGTTGTTTCATAAATAAAGTGGAAACCGATTATAGTGATCACGTCTGTCCGGGTCAAATTGATAACTATAAGCGGATGATTATTATAACCAAATTGTTGTTGTTATGCATCATTTCTAATGCAGATTACCATCTAATTGATATTTGTATATTTATTACATGAATACAAAGTAATGAAACGGACCGCTTCGCTATTTACTGGCTTGCTGCCAATTCTTCTGTCTTTTCCCTCACTGAGGGTGAGTCATTGCCGTTTTTGGCCGGCTCTGCAGCGCAAGTGGATGAACGACGCCCCTTTGCCGGGCTCCTCGCTCTCTCACCTGGTAGTGGCGTGGAGGGAGACGGGCGCCGGTCTGCATGTGCTGCCGGCGCTGCGGTGCCGAGGAGCCAGTCAGCAGTTTCACTGTGGGGGCATTACGTGACCAGGCATTAGCAATCCACTTGACGAGGGCAGCTACAACCACAGGTGCTTTCCCTGTGCGCATTCGTTTTTTATTCAGAGAAAGTTAGTTTCCTTTTCCCGTCATGATATCCATGTGCACGCGATATCAGCCTCAGGTATCCAGCAGACGGTCCGCGAAGCAAATTATCAGGGTAAAGTAAAAACCAAAACAAAAATTCAATTAACGTTGGTGTAACGTAGTTTGAAAATGTTTTTCTAAATGTTTTCATGTATGAAAAGACCCAAAATGAACACTGTAAGCGGACAACTTGATTACTATGAATGAATTATTTAAACAGCAGTTGTATAGGAATGATTCTGTCCCAAGCTTTTTGATCACTATAAGCGGTTGATCACTGTTCCCGTAATCACTATGAGGTACGCGCAACTCAACCCGCTCAGCACGACGTGATTGGTTGATGACTTTATTCGCGGTGTGAAAGCACAGAAAAATCAACCTCGTTCAGAAAAAAAAAAATTTCCAGCGTAATATTCGCGTTCTGTGTGAAAGGACAGTTCAAAAAATATATATTGATAGCATGAAAAAAAAAATGTTGCTGGTGTCTTTCAATGCCTTTACATTAGCAACAATTTGGACACGTGCGTTTTTGTCCACCTGATAGAGACAAGTCCAATATACACTATTCTTTTAGCTCCAGTTTCGTCCTCACCAACTCCTGAGAAAAATATTAACCCCTTTAGTTGCTAAAAGTTTGTTCACTAGCCAGTAGCTAACCTTGTCTGTAGCAGTAGCATACAGTGGTTTCATCTGAGCTTTTTCAGTAAAAACCGCTGTCTGCTATGCCTTGAAACAAGGCTGATGAGAGCGGTGAGACTGAACCAAAACAGTAAAGTTGAGAGCCGTAAAACCAAAACAATGAGCTAAAAGATGCTAAAACAGAATGTAGAGCAAATATAGGGTAGGTAACATGTGACTTGATGTCCTTAGAGGGAAAGATGCCTCTGCCTCTGTTCTCCCTGCTGCCAATACTGTCAGCTGATGCAGCCCTTTCGCACGTAAAGGCATGTGAATGACACGATAATGCGCAAGGCAAAAGCATGTAATAATAGTAATGTAATAAGAACGCCGTTCGTGCTTTATATTCACTACTCAGAGAGACAAAATGTGACACTGACCTCTGGTGGACAGGCGGGTCTATTGCACGCTTTGCGTGAAACCGGGTTGGCTGATGACATTGATGTTTTGTTTTAATGACTATCTCTATGTCATTAAACATGTTATTTCCTTTTACTCCTTCTGATATAATTCCATCAAAACACTGACAGAGAATAGCGCTTTAACACACCCCCTACTCAAGACCCACTCCTTGAGAACAAGCTGCCATAACGTTTATCTTGAAATAATAGGAAAAAGATTCTATGTATGTGGTCAATCTGTTAATATTGACTGATACTGCCTAGAAATAACAGATTTTTAGCTACTGAAAAATACTAAAAAAATGAAAGATATCTCCTTGTTTAAAAATGCACACACAATGGTCTAAATTAGAGATGGCAGGAATACTGAAGTACCAGTATTTGTTGTGGCAGGAGCCGACAAGAAGTTTTTCTCGGCTGCTGTGGGGCCAACATTATCCACCAAGCTTCTACCTCCGCCGAGAGGGTTGTGTTTTCAGTCCTGTTTGTCTGGTATTTAATAGGGTATCTCACAAACTACCTGACCCGTCTCACTGATCTTTGGCCCAATATTAACTAATACACCTGTTTCACAATGTTGTCATGAATTTTGCCCAATTTATCCCTGTACAAAAGCAGTATATTCACAGACAGGATTTGGGTTTCTCCAAAAACTATCTGAAAGCAAACAGTAATCGTGTGATAACTGACTAACTAAAATCCCACTTTGCATGGATTCATTACTGTGTGACTTTGGTGAATTCGAACTAACCCTTTAAAACACCAAAGTCAGACAATAACACAACAAACTAACCAAGGCAGCGGTGGACCAGCAACTCCCGTGTTCTGCAAGATAAAATTACTGTTTTTGTCAAAGGAGTCTGGCTTTGAAGAGAGCATTGATGAATAGAACAGCTTCAGTTCCCCGTCGGAAAGGGTCTAATTGCAAGGTAAAGCTAAATATAGCCAGCCTGTTCTCACTCCCAGCTCGTCAAATAGGCAGCTTGGTCAGTGGTCTACGTGGCCGTAGTTATGGCAGGAGTAAAGGACAATGTCAGGTTACGTAATATAAAGAGCAACAAATTCCACTTGGGGTGGTGGTTGGGGCGATGGATAGGTCAATCAAACACACGACCTTCACCCAGGAGGCCGGTGTTTGACGTATTTGACGAGTTGGGAGTGAGAATGTGTTGATATAGCCTAGTGTACACTTAAACTGAAGAGACATCAATTTTTTTAAGCGGCTTTTTCTTTAGGTGTCTAAAATATGTTTTGCTGCTGCCCCCTGTCCACAGCAGTACATTGCTTTGCCTCCATGTCGGTACTCCTGTCTGTTTCTCCACCGACCGCCATCTACTGTAGGTAATGCACTGACTATGGAGAAGTACCTCATACAACCCCACTTCAAAACACCCGAACTATCCCTTAAGCCAAAAGCATTTCGAAGCTTTTCTTTTGCTATCAGGACAACCGGATAAGACAAAGACATATGGCACGTCCATATGGAAACACCATGAAAGACAATGATAAAGCAAACAACAGCAAATCCAAACAACACCTGTGGGATACAAACACTTAGAGTCCACCTCTTGTGGAGGATTTGATAAAGCATCAAACAAGAATTGTACTCCATATGGGTCCTTGTTTAGACATGCCAAAATTTGTAAATGTAATGAACTCATGATCACTGATCACTGAACTGCTGAACGACATCCCTCCTGTCACTCTGGATGATTACTAACCTAACTGACCTTTTATCATTTGTAGCACAGTGAGGACTTTACTACTTATCTTATTCTGCCCCTCAGGATTCATTGTATCCTACCGGCACTCATTATTATTTTCACTGCACAGCGGGCACTGAAGCCCATTTGGGCCTGACATAATCTTACTGACATGACTTTCACAGACCATACTTCATCAGACAGATACAACTTCTTACAAAGTGTTTGTAACAACGATGAATAAAGACTTACTTCACGCCATTGTGTTTTAATGAACTTGCTAAATTGCATCTAAATGGCATCTTCTACTGCATGGCTTTCTCAGACACCACCACACACTCAGGCAGAGTAAAATAAGATGAGACAAACCCAGCATGTGAATGAACTCATCAATCTTTCTGATTGTGTTTTCAAAGGAGAAACGCTTGGGTTTTTGGGAACCATTAATCGTCAAGTGTATTGAGCTCCTCTTGGAAAGCTGTTGCAGAACTGTATCACTTACTTTGCTTTCTGAGTGAATGTGCGAGTGTCTAATTGCTTTTTTTCTTACTCCAACTTGTATTATGTTCTCAGGAGCAACTACTCTAGATCTTAAAGTAGGAAGTCTATAGGACCCATGAGTGCAAGTATAATATGCATGGCTTGGCAAATGACAGGTTATATCACGTTACATTTTTCTTTACAAGGACAAATAAGCCTTCTCGAGAGGAAGCGCTCTTATGCAAATGAGTGGCAGATACGTCTCAACCACAAAACAAATTAGCGACACATCTATCACACATTCCGTGGTGAGGCCTGGGAATGAGAGATGTACTCGGAGGGGAGGATATATTGAGATCAGCTGGCATAGCTCTATAATTTATAGACTCAGCGACTCAAGAGCCAATGCAATCATTCTTATGAGACTGATTCCAGCAATCTATCACTCCCAGAGCAAGCCAGTCCCGAGCAGTTTTTAAAGAAGTTTATGTGATAGATCTTCGGAACAGGGGGACGCCTCGCAGGTTCAATAACCTGCTGGCTGAGTTGTCGAGCATCCAGGGTGCCGAGTTATGGAGATGAGAGCTATCGGTGGCGCGTGCTGGCACAGAGATTGCAAACAATCCTGGCCTTCCTGCCAGCGATAGGAAAAACCTCGGAGGAAAAGTGTATGTGAGCGAGTGGTGTGCATACAATGTGAAATATAAATGAAAGTGAAATGTTTTGGAATTCAATATTGTGTTTATCCCGACAAGATATTCTATCTGTTTGTCTTTATGAATATTTTACATTTGATATTTTTCTATCTTTTATCACACAAACACATCACGCAATACAGAGCAACTAGCAGTAATCCAGCCAGCATCACTTGAACTGTTGAAAACATGGTAAATCTGCTGGGATTTGGCTTTCCAGATTGAAGGCAACCACTTATAAAAATGTACAAGTTTCACATTAAACCATTTAGCGACCTCACTGATGCTTCACAAGCAGACATGACAATAGAAATTTGAATATAAGACTTGTGTTCTCCCCAGCTCAGGACAGAGTTTGATTGCAGCTTAACGCTGTCCTCATTACTTATCTTTCAAATCTGAGTGGCTTTCACTTCAACTGCAACATAAGAACTTGTCAAAGTACTCTATCTGAAGTAAGGCACTCTTTGAGCTGGATCAAAGCATGTCAGTGTTTCAACTCCGAATATATCTCCGGCGACAAAAAAAAGCTCTATTTTGAGAACAGGCAGTTTTCATGGACTACATGATAGACAAGCCAGTGCATTTTCGCTCCACTTGGTTGATGTAATGCAGAGCAAATCATTTATAGTCATTTGGAGAGGAGGCTCTCTAATTAATGATTTTTCAGATAAGACTCATCATTGAGTACACTCAACTTATAAATATTGGTAAACCAGGATGCAATTAGCTCTCATAAATGTTATCTCACTGAATTTGCTCTTCAAAATAATGATTAGCCAACAAACTAATGGCATGATGTCAAACTAATTCACTGAAGAGGTCCTTGTCTTTGACTGAAGATGTGCTGGTCAATGAAATCACCTGGAGCCAGAGGTATAAATGGCATGTATGTAGAATGATAAATAATGATTTATCACTCGAACCTTCCGTCTCTCACCTTATTTATTTAGGTTGATTTCAGGCTGCACGTTGGTGCAGTGGTGTCGCCTCACAGCAACAGGTTCGCAGGTTCAAATCTGGCTTGGGGCCCTTCTGTGTTGAGTTGCATTTTATCCCCGTGTTAGCGTGGGTTTCCTCCAGGTTCTCCAGCTTCCTCCCACAGTCCAAAGACATGCAGGTTAGGTTAATTGTTGACTTTCAACTGCCCGTAGGTGTGAATGTGAACGTGAATGGTTATTTGTCTCTATGTGTCAGCCCTGTGATAGGTTGGTGACCTGGCGACTGGGTGTACCCTGCATGACTTCGCTCCAGCCCCCCCACCCTTAATAGGATGAGCAGTTACAGGTAATGGATGGATGGATGGATTTCACAGATTAAAGGTACAGTGTGTAGCATTCAGGGGGATCTATTGGCAGAAATGGAATATAATATAAAAGTATGTTCTCGTACACGCTTGGCACACAGGAGAAGTTTCAGTAGGTTGCAATCTGCAACCTCACCGCTAGATGGCACCAGATCCTGCACTACACACTGCACACACATTACATATATATAGTGCCTTTCTAGTCTTCCGACCACACAAAGCGCTTTACACTACATGTCAGCATTCACCCATTCACACACACATATTTATACACTGATGGCAAAGGCTGCCAAACAAGGTGCCAACCTGCCCATCAGGATCTAATCTAAATACTCATTTTCACACACACACACACACACACACACACACACACACACACACACACACACACACACACCAATGGCACACCGATGTGAGTAACTTGGGGTTCAGTATCCTGCCCAAGGACACCTCGACATGTGGACTGGAGGAGCCGGGGATCAAACAGCCGATCTTCCGATTAGTGGACGGCCCGGTCAACCTCTGAGCCTAAGCCGGCCCTAATATTTCTCAGAAGTTTTATAATGATGGTGACGATCATGGATTGCAGGTACATGTGATGAATGAATGATAATACAAGTGCTATAATAGCCACTGCCGAGCGTAATGACCGCTTCTCTGGCCTTGTCGGAGAGCCTCGCTGGTGCCACTAGACAATCAATGTAATCATTTCTTCCTCTTCACTTTATTCATGGAAAGGTCTAAAGACTGGTGGAGCAGTAAGTATTGATGTGCAAACAGCTGATTAAGGGTCTGTGTACTTCCATTCATGGCTATCTTTAGAAGTAGAAACAAGGCTCCAAATGTCTGGGAGTTCACACAGACTCGCTGTATGAAGCAAATAGTAAATCATGGATCAATATTAAACTGAATTATGAAAATGTTGTCACTTTGTGGGACTCTTTGAGGAAACTTTGTAGTGTTTAAGTTTCACACGAAGCATTCGTACACTCAAATAAAACGATGGAGAGTAAATAGTAAGTAGAAAGTGATTTTAAACACTTAGCATTCCGCCCTCTTTTAGAGGGGTGGTGGTGGGGGACAGGGGATGTCCAGAGGTAGATAAAAAGTCAACAGTAGATGTAACATAGAGGTGGTGTACATCATCGGAAAGGTGAACCTGTAGATTACTTTGAGATGCAGCACAGCACTTTATGTCAAGTTGTTCTAGTCATTAATAAGAACAAAAAAATAATTAATAAATTAATTAATCAATTAAAATAAATTGTGCAAGTGTATAAGAGCGTAGAACATTATGATAGAACTATATGATGGCCATTCCCATGCTCACTTACGTCTCATAAATTGTTTATGCATTTTGTTACAAAGATTTGGTGCTAAATGTAACCATTTTTTACCACCCGAAAATTGATTAAAATGACCAAAGCCATTTATCCTCTGAATGCCCTAGGTCTCTAGTTTGTGTTTGTAAAGTTCCATGAGGCTGTGATTATCCTAGAGGTCACCACAGGTCATTTTATACAGTGAAAATTTTCAGAAAAGGTGAAAATAACACATTTATACTGCATGCAAAACAAACTGCATGGTTTTTGCCCCAAAGTGCATGTGATTATCATAATGGGCATGTCTGTAAAGGGGAGACTCATGGGTACCCATAAAACCCATTTTCATTCACATATCTTAAGGTCAGAGGTCAAGGGACCCCTTTGAAAATGGCCATGCCACTTTTTCCTCACCAAAATTTAGAGTAACTTCTTAGAGTTCTCAACAAGCTAGCCTAGTACCAATGGGTTCCTTAGGCTTTATAGTTTCATATGATACCAGTACTTTCGCTCTAGCTTGAAAACTCACCCCGTAAGAACCTCTGAAAGACAAAAAAGCGGCCGGGCCCGCCGGCGAGCTTTCGGAGTGTTAAGGGGTTTGAAACACAGCGGCTGACTTAATGGGCACGTTCCTGGGAAGTCCCTGAGTCAGTTGAGGCTGTCCAAATCCACAATTCTTCAAGTATGCACAAAGGGAACACATTTTGTCTACATCTGACCTGCTAACCTCATACAAGCCTGAGTGCAGCCTGAGATCCTCCAGTCGGGGTTTGTTAGTAGTTCCTAAATCGAGGTTAAAAGCCAGAGGAGACCGGGACCTTGAAGTCAGGGCCACTCGACTCGAGAACGAATTTGTAATCTAATTTAATTATTTCATTCCACTTTTATCTGGTTTTAGGTCTAAAGCATTTCGTACCATTTTTTCTACTATATAAATAAAGTTACTATTATGATTGTTATTATTATTAGCACACGCCAACCTAACTGACTGCAGTCTAGTTGCATTGTGGGTAATGTAGGCGCCGGTTGTGACAAGGGGAAAAATGCATGGAATAATATCACCGGTCCTGCTGCATCAATTTTGATCAGTCTGCAAGTCTGAAATGACAGTGACTGATAAGACAGAACAAGACCTACAGTATGCACAGCTGTAAACCTGTACGCACAAATACAGAAATATGCATACACACTGTTTTTAGACACAGAGATTTAGTCGTGCACCTACACAGAGTTTTATGCATCTAGCCCCTGGTGCAGAAACTGTACTTTTTTCTTGGGTAGAGATTTTATCAAGCAGAACATCTGGTTTCATGAGACACTGTTGTGCCCACTGCTTAAAGACTTCATGTCACTTTAATTTTCAGTTCCAGGCTTTTTGTCACTCAAGAACCTTAAAATGATGCGACTATAAATGGATGGAAGGTAGTGGGTGTCGGATACAGGCGTACGCTCAGATGTATTTTATCTTGTCATCTTGAAACAGGATCCTAAAATTGGTATTTCAAAAAAAGAGGCTCAGTCCTTTGCACTTACATAAATCACTGACTGTCACTCTGACCCAAACTTCCCGTCGAGATCCCTGCCGCGTAAATTCAGTGTAAATCCACAATGTTACAGCACAGCATATGAAATATTGCACACGACCTCCCATCACAAGGAGAGGAGCACTGGCACAGCTCCCCGCTTCTCTGACGATCCCAGTTTATAGCTGCAATCTGCATGTGGGTGGACCTGACACGTCCAAGGACCGCCGTGAGCCTCGGGCTGCATCCTTGTTAAACTCCGCCAGACCCCAGGAGTTAAGGCCCACGAAAAATCTGCTGCCGTGTCCTAATTGGATTTCTTATCTTGGCTTGTGGCGTAAGGACACAGCTATGATATGAAGAGGGGGCATTTAAGAGGATAACAGAGAGCCGTTAAGACCTCAGTGCCAGACGACGGGGGTCAGACATGGAGAGATTAGCGTTTTCTGTGCAACACAGAGGAGTTTTGAAGTACTTAATCCTGACTATGATCCCTGCTTGTTTCACCGATTTCCGAGACAGGCTCACTGTTAGCTGAAGGCAAAGTGCATCATGCCGAGCTGCTGCAGATGCCTCAGGATGTCAGACACTCCATACCATAGCTCACCGTTGTTATAATTTGGGGAGGTTTTCGATTTCGAATGCAGCGAGCAGCCAGTTCATTTTCCCCAAAAATGCAAAGACAGGTCGTGAAAGGGAAAAGTGCTGCACACAGAGATTCAGAAAATGTCTTTTTGCACACGGCAACCCTCAAGGAAACACAATCATACTTGCCAACTTTGAGACCTCAAAAATAGAGAGGATTTCAAAACCAAAGCAGGGGTCTAGGGGTCCTCCCCCAGAAAAATTAGAGTTTCAGACTTTGTTTCCTCCATTCTGGGGACTTTTAAAGAATGAAAATGACAAAACAGCATTTTTATTTTAAATAGGCCAACTTTTAATTTTACCTTAAATTCTCAGGAAAGAAAACTGAATAATTTGCCCCTCAGGTGTGAACTTGTGTGAATTTCTGGTATAAACGAGGCTACTATTCATCAGTATTCATTCATTCATTCATTTTTTGCCCCAGCTTGAGTATTTCTCTCTCTTGGTACTCTCCATCTCTCTCTCTCCTTCTCTCACTCACTGAAGGTCCTTTCAGACACAATGCGACAACAGCACCACTGTGCTCTGAAACCCGTTATTTCCAATGGCTAGCGCCACGCCACAATGGCTTTGCTGTGATGCTGTCATTTGCGGCGAGCGCAGCTCAAACCGTGCCGCGGTGTCGCGAGCAGCTCTCCTCCGCCGGGAAAAGACATTTGGTGTAGCTCTATTGTCATCTGGGTGCAAACAGTAGAGCTTATGGCTTATACACGCTGTACAGTGCCAGAAACAGGTTGAGATAATGAAAAGGAAAAAGAAGGTGTGAAAAATTGCCATAAATCAGGAGAAATGCAGGAGAACTGTGCCCGGGAGATGGCAATGAAAAACGGGAGTCTCCAGGGAAAATTGGGATTATGAACAGAATACAAGGCTGAAAATTCTCACGGACTGTAATTCAAGTTCTGTTTATTGTCACTGTAAGAAAAGAAAAATCCAATTTGGCTCCGCAAGTCTGTTCCTCTAGAATATTGTGTTTTTCATATTTGCTCAGCTCCACAAACTTGAAATGTGTTGTTAGGAATGTTTACAATTATGCACCGTGTTCATTTATTTGCCCATGTGTCAATATGTGTCACTACATCAAGCTGTAGGGGAGCGAACCAAGGAGCTCTTTCTAATTCTTCTATTTCACCTGGGACACATCGCTTTTGTTCACGTCCTTATTCTGTCATCTGAAAACAAACGTCATTATAGACACATGTACGTGATATGGTTCATTTTCCACAACACAACAGGATATTTAGGAGTCTGTCTGTATGGCAACAAATAGAAGTGCACTAAAGACCTGTCATTTTTGCCCTGCCTTCTTTTCATTGGCTGCTGAAGCCAATCAGTCGCTTTCTCTAATTACCTTCATCGATCCTCGTTGGTTTAAAGCAGTTACTAACTCCCACATGACGGGATATGTTATATGCTTTAAGCATATCAATTAAAGGTGTGTTTGGACCACAGAAAGGAGTAGAACGGACATTCCCATTCAAATCAACGTAGCAGGATGGTCAGAGCAGCGGCCATTTTCATGTGTACCATTGCCATTGAGGCCATTGTAGCTTGCTGCCTTGGAACTTGTATAAAACAACTTGTGGCAAGTCATGGACACACTCATGCCGGCGTGATGTGTAAAACAACAGCGTCTAGTGTGTGAGCACTACAAGCTATGACTCTCTAGGCACCCGTCTAGCGTCAGTTTTGGATGAGGACGGCGTGTCAATTTACACTCGTTATGCATAGTGACTTTTCAAAATAAACTTCTGTGTTCACAGGAAAGGTACAGTTTCCGCTCCTTACATGCATACAGTCTCTTCTCAAAATAAAATTCCAACGTAGGTTTCCTTAGTTGTTAGGTTTAGGCAACAAAAGTACTTGTAAGGCTTGTGAAAAGATTGGGTTATGTTTGCTACGTAACTTATGTAGCGTTAGTGAAGTATGTTACGTAACAAGAACTACGTAAAATAAGTCAACGTTGACTTGGTTTCACATGGGACACTAACAGCGGTCTCCTGGGTGAAAGTTTGTTTGACCCATTCAACCTCCCGTCTTCCTCTCTAAGCGGACTTTCTCACTCTCTACACTACATCAGTTGCTCTGAGCGTCTAATAATGACGTAGATGGGTTTACATTGGAGTTAGCTGAAAGCCCGGTGCGTCTCATACAGACACTTAAGGATGCCTCGGTGCCTCGGTATCAGACGGCGTGGGCCACTGACCAAGCGTCATGTATTTCATTTTTTTCATGCTTATCTGTGATTGGCCAAAACACGTCAAATGACACTCAACAACCAGCAGAATACAAGATTGACATCACGTTGGTCCAGTGATGATTTCCAAATGTCATCTTCAATCTCTACCACTGTATTGTACGTGATGAACTGGCAGTAAAGTATCATACAACAGCATATTAGGAAATGAATTATAACGTACAAATTGTGAACTACTTTTAAACACATAACAAAACAAATCGTTTTTATTTAGGCCTTTTTATTGAGCTGTAGCTAGCTACTAGCTAACGCAATAGTTAGCTTGTTGTAGCAGCCCTGAAGGACCCGTACAGCAGTCTGTCGCCCATACCGGGATCCAGTCCCAAAGTGCAGCAGCCCGTTGTGAGGGTCAGGGATGCCTGAGGTGCGCGGCAGCGGCAGGAGTCGGACCCCGCCGGGGAGAGGATGGAGAGAGATCCGATGCTCGGGCCTCACCGTCAGCTGTCCAGGCTGGACCCACAGCGGAGCTGCGGAGACGTGTGGTGCACTCACCTGGGACAGGATCCTGATGTGGGCAACGGACTGCTGTACCTACCTCTGTAGTGACACATGACAAACACTCCTGAGGCTGCAGTGATTGTTTTGTGAAACCATTGTTTTACTGCTTAATTTTTCGTTTTACATAACAAAGTAGAGATAAGTAACCTAGGCAACTAGTGTAGTAATAATAATAATAATAATAATAATTTACATAACACCTGTCAAACTTAAGCGCAAAGTTCTTCCCAGATTAAAAGATTTACAGAATAAAAATTTTTAAAAATGTGAATCCCATGTAAGCCCCCCCCTATACGACATACAAACATTAGGAACATGATAGCACATATATCAAGCAGCACTGAGCCCATACATAAAATTGGGGTGCAAGTGCAAAATAAGAGAAATAACTAAATAAACACCGGGGGTTGGTTTTCCTCCTGTCCTCCCCAATTTTTTTAGTCACCAGCCGCCCCTGAACTGGATGCATCCAACAATAACGCCCTGCATCCAAAACATGTACAGTGTGACAGCCGCAGCCTCATTTTAAACACAGTGCCTTTTATGACCATCCTTATTATTGAATGGTTGGCCCTGGTGAACATCAGCACGACAAAGAAAGATGACAGATTTAGAGTTGGCTTCTGCACAAGGGTCACAGAGAAGGACCCAGCATCACGAGCACACAAGGCTGTGCAGCAGTAAGTGAAATCTGTTGATGATGTCTCACAGCTCAGCACAAGGAGGACAATGTGCACCTGGCTCACTCAGCTACTCTGATTCCAACTGCACAAAATAGTGAAACAGCAAGAGAGAGAAAAAGCATCTGGCATCCTATTAACCAATTTATTATTTTTCACTCATCTTTCATCCTTAGTTGAACTCCACTAATTCCAAACATTCAGCCTTGTATTCCAAAATTGCACGCCTTTGAGTTAGTGGGAAAGAGGATGGAAACATTTGCCCCAAGCTAAATTTCTCCTGTGGGACTTCGAGGTTGAAAAGTGATGCGGAAGCCGCGGCAAAATCGATACCCCCGTAGAGTCACACACGCACACGCACACACTGCATTCGAGGCCACCGCACACACACCACAAATTCCACACTCCTTCAGCCCAGGTTTAGGTATATGAAGACAATGCGGATTGCTGCCGCGCAGAAACGTTTCTCGATCGTGACTCGAACAGAAAACGTCGGTGTTAATTGTGTTACCTGTCCTCTCATTTATCTCACACCGTCTGTAAAACACACACCTCCTGCTGCCTCCTTGTAGCCACTGTAATAAGATTTGATTCTAACAACAGGTCGAGAATCAGGATGATCTCCCGAGACTATACGCACGGCAAAGTTAAACAACTGATGCGCCATCGAAGCACAAATGTTTCTGAGAGTGTTGTCGCCGTAAGCGTGTGGAAGTGGCAGCCAGAGACCAGTCAGTGCTGTGTTTGAAGAGAGCCTCTATAATTTCTTGTCAGCCCATACAGATAATATAATAACAAGGAGCGCGACGTGATATGAATGAAATCTCGCCACTGCGCCAGTTTGTAGCTCCTCATCCAACACATTCACACTGGACGCCAAGAACTGGAGCCCCCTCATTCAAACACGGCCAGACGAAGGAGCTTACTTGCTCACTTTCATGTCAAAATGAAAGCGTTTCAAACAGAAACTTCATATGGTTATGATGGGGATGCTGACATGCATATATCCCAAAGCATCTCCAAAGCGCTGTGCGTCAATGCGCATACCCGCTCACCAAAACCGCACTGAAGTTTAGAGCCGAGCTGCTGCTGATACAGAGTTACATAAAACGCCAACAAGTTCATTCCAGCAAAGAATACACATTCATAAAGCTTACCTTGATGACCTTCGTAGACTGGCATTTAACTTGATGCGAGACGGAGGCGGTTTGGTTCATCTTGGGACGCCGATACAAACAGTCCTCCTATCCAAGTGAGACAAAACAGCCGGAGAGAGAAGCAAAGCGAGCCCCCTCTACAACTCTACAGCGTGGGATGATTGGTGTGTTAGCTCTTTATTCGGTGTGCGTTTGAAGCGCGCAACCGCGTCTGACAGCTACTGTACTGGATGTGCCTTGCGCAGCGCAGCGCGGTAGGTATATGCACAAATGACCGGTGATGATTGGTAACCAGGGGCGACCGCAGACATTTCCGAAACGGGGTGGCCAGGGGATAACCTCAACTATGACAGTGTGTGTGCCAACCTTCCCAAACAAACACTTAATGAAACAAATGACAGAGTTCTGCAGACAGACACAGTCATTTTTATTATTTTTTTTTTTAAAGGCTTCACTTTGCTTCTCATCAGTGCTTGAAGTTGAGAAAATAAGTGCCAGTTCTGTCATATTCTGTGTTGGTGTGTGTATTGGCCGGTATCAGAAATCTCTTGCGATTTATTCCTGTTTATTACACAGCTTTGTTGAATACTCGATTCTGATTGTTCAATCACAGCGTTTTACGGTCTGTTATTTCTTTATAACAGGTCGTTGCTATGGACGCAGTTCTGATGTCAGACTCTGGAGGACCATTTCTGAGTCAAATTAATGATTTCTTAAGTATGTAGCCGTGTAATAAGCGGGATAATGTACAGGGCGATACCTTGTCGGGGTTTATTTCACAACAATGAGTGACTCGCTGTACATTCTCATTTCTTACTTATTCATTATTTCTTTAAAGTGGCAGTAGGCAGAATGTTTTTGGCATCATTTTGGGCAAAAATTCCACAATAACCTTTCAGCATATAGTAATTCAAGTGTTCTGAAAGCGACCTAGACTCCTGCACCTCCTCATGGCTGTGGTTTTCAGACTTCTAAAATCTAGCCTCTGACGGGAGACTTTGGCCAATCACAGGTCATTTCAGAGAGAGAGCGTTCCTACTGGCTGTTCATTCAACGGTGGCAGCTGTCAATCACTCGCAAACTCTGACCAAACGGTCAAACTAGGCAGCGCTGATCAAATATGTATCAATATTCTGTTACTGTAATGCCTATTCCTCGCCTCAAATATTTTCAGAAACATCTTGTAGTGTACTGTTTAGCTGTAAAATGAGCTGCCGTTTGACCGTTTGATCGGAGTTCACGAGTGATTGACAGCTGCTCAGAGACGCCAAGGCTCCAGCTCGGCTCTGATTGGTTGTTTTCCTATATATGTATTATATGTATTCCTATTATATATTATACAGACAAATTCTGAATTTCTACACTAAATTAAAAGATACTAGGAGATAATGGGTGTAGGGCTCCTCCTCCAAGAAAATCTGAAGGTTTTTGACCTAAAACTATGCAATTTTACATCATTCTGGACCATTATTATTAATCAAAGCTTTCATCTGAACATTCAATTCTTCTGGAAGTGTTTGCCCTTTAAAATTATATTCTAAAAATCAAAAGAGCAGATTCAGAAAACTTATGTTTCATTAATTATATTTGTTCACAAATAAAAAAAAAGGTTATGACGATCAGTTCACTAATTATTTTACAAAAAGAATGTAAACATTGTATTGATAAATTACAGCACCCTTGGTCTCATTCCATTCTCATCCCACTTCAAGCACTGCTTCTCATATAGCACAACACACCAGGGAGCAGTCAAGTCAAATATGCAGATATACTGTACACACACTCGCATAAAATACCAATATGTAAATAAATATATTTTCACATGATATCTAATAAGCAGCATTGTACAAAACACAATTAAATGGAATCTATGGACCCAAACACCCTTGAAACACATTCACTCTCAGACAAATATAACACCTCGTAATAATGATGCAAGACTGGATGAATTTGCAAGGAGGCCCCAGGCCAAATATAAGCTACGGGCTCCTTTTGACCTTCTGGTAGGTCCACTTTCTGTTGTGTATGTAGCCTTTGGCCTTTAAAGCTGCACCAACTGATATTGTTATATTAACAATTCACCAAATGGCTAATGTGATAGGGGTTGCTTATAGCAACCAACTCATTCTCACTCCCAACTCGTCAAATACCACCGTTTGATCAGTGCCCCTCAGCGTCTGATATGAGATGGTCCGCTTAGGCAGGAGTTTGGGGTGGCTGGATGGGTCAAACAAACACAGACTTTCACCCAGGAGAGCGCTGTTCATATCCTGTGTTAAACCAAATCAACGTTAACTTATTTTACTGACTAATTTTACCTTAGTTTTGTTATGTAACATACATACTAACGCTGCGTACATAAATTATGTAAAAAGTAGGGATGCACCGATACCACTTTTTTCAGACCGAGTACGAGTACAAGTACTTACATTTGGGTACTCGCCGATACCGAGTACTGATACGAGTACTTCCCTGTGCCAAAAGACCTCGTTAACAGCCATCTGGAGGGTGTGAGCAACATAGGGCAGGCTGGGGAGTCCCACATACGAGGCGGTGTGCCGCAACCGGCTCTAGGTCGGCTTGGAAAGGCTCGGGGTGAAGGTGGCTCGCTACCGCAGCTTTACAGCGCTCCCCCCCCCAGCCCTGGCCGCACCTGGCCCACTGCTCGCTGCGCCCTCTCTCCCCGCCGGCGAGGGACGGGGCCCCATGCTCCCGGTGCAACTGTCGACCCGGGCGGACTATCCTCAGTGCGGCCCAACCGCGTCGTGCCGCCAGGGCGGGGCTCGGCCCACGTAAAAGGCGCAAGGGATCTGCAGGGATGTCGGCAACCCACCCGACCCGTCTTTGAACACGGACCAAGGAGTCTAACGACGCGCGAGTCAAAGGGTGCAAGCAAAACCCTGTGGCGCAGTGAAAGTGAGGGCCAGCGCGCCGGCTGAGGTGGGATCCCGGCCCAGCGGGGTCGGGCGCACCAACGGCCCGTCTCGCCCGCATGGTCGGGGAGGTGGAGTGAAAGTAAAGTGGTATCGGTGCCGTTGTATCGAAGCCGTTTTGCGAGTACGAGTATGAGTATATGAGAACAGTATCGGACCCGATACTGGTATCGTTATCGGTGCATCCCTAGTAAAAAGCATGGTTATTTTTCATAACCATCATTATTATTTTAACCCAAACCACAATCTTCTCTTCAATCTAACCGAGTAGTGTTGTTGCGTAAGTAAACCTTAAAACTATGTAAACCGACATTGGGAGTTTATTTTGAAAAGACATTATGCATCCAACGAGCGGAAACTGACATGTCATCCCTGATGATTCCAAAACTGATGCTAAAGGGGTACCTAGAGCGTCACAGTTTGAAGAGCAGGGCCCCTGACCAAGCGTTGGTATTAGACGAGAGTGAGAATGCGTTGTAGCAGCAAATCCACAGAGAATTAGGCTACCACTCGACTTTACAGTTTCCCTCAGATCTATGGAGCTTTTTAGCGTCTTTAAGCTAATTGTTTTGGTTTTCCAGCCTACATCAAAACAGACCTACACAAAAGAGTGGCTGTTGGACTTTGTCAATTCACCACAAACACCACTTTAAATTTATGCTAATGTTGTTCCGTGTCTGCTGGATGTGTGAATAGAATCAGGCTGTTCCCATACCATTCATAGCTATACCTACAAAAAGTAAATGCACTGTAATTTGTATACAACCCACAAAATCAATGCATATTTAATCCACATAATAATGACCCGTATAAAGAGCAACAAATGCTGCTTAGGAAGGAGGTCGGGGTGGATGGGTGTGTCAAAAAACACAGGACTTTCACCCAGGAGACCGCTGTTTGTGTCCCGTGTGAAACCACAAGTCAACGTTGATTTATTTGTCACGCACTTTCATACTTCAGTAACGCCACTTCTGCAGTTATTTAAACCCAAACCACCTATCCTAAACCTTAGCAAGACGTTCTATTGCCTAAACCTAACCCAGTTGTTTCCTGTGAAGACGGAAGCTTATTTTGAAAAGACTGCATGTGTCACTGTCTGGCACTGTGCCAGGGGACATATGACTTTTTTCCTTTTTGTTAATGTCTTTTGTTTATCCTTTTTGTGTCATTATTAGTTCTGTTATTTGTGATTTTGGTTTCTTGGATTTTGTTTTTTATTTATATTCATTCATTCTAGTGTTTCCTGTTTTATTTTGAAATTCAATCCTCCTGTGTCATGTCTAGTTTTACTTCCTGCCTTTGTTTGTTTTCCCGCGTTTTTGTGATTGTCTGCCCCGCCCTGATTAGTTCCACCTGTGTGTAATCTCCTTGTGTATTTAAGCCTGTGTGTTCCCCTCTGTCTTGGTCAGTTCGTTGTCGTTCGTGTCTGATCTTGTTCTCCTGGAGTTTCCTCGTAAGTGTGAGAAACCAGAACGCACCATGTTGTTGTCTGTTGTCGGTAGACCTCTGAACAGTCTGAGAGTCTCCGGTGCTTTGACCAAAGCTACAGTCGTGATGTCAGACGCTCTGGCTAAAATCCCCGTAGTGGAGATTGATCCAGAGGGAACCTTTAAGTACAGGTGTGTTTGTGTTTTTGAGTTGCTGCTGATCGTTTTGCTTTGTGGATGTTTTTTGTTCCTGCCTGACTGGATCAGCCCCCTTTTCACTCTCATGGAAAGTTTTTGTTTTCTTCGTTTATTTCATTAAATGTTTGAACTGTGTCGGCTGCCTCTTCGTCTTTCTGCATTTGGGTCCACAACCTAAAACTTCTATAGCCTGACAGCATGCATGGAACCTTTCGGAAATGGACATGTGTTGCTAGAAAAATCGTAGGAAAACAAATGAAAAATGAGGAATAACTTTTCGGATGATATCATACTAACCGTTGTATGAGGATACGTTGCTAGAATAGACAGCTGTTTGCTAACAGCCATACTGTCTCTATAAGGTGATCACATTTCAGGATTCCACTGCTACTGAGTGCCAAAAAAATCAATTAATACTGCTTTAAATTAGAGTCAAGTAAATTCAGTCTAAAATCACAAATTTTCCTCAGATGGCTTTAATTTCCCACTATGCACATCACACACAGCAGGCAGCAGCTTCATCATATTTTGCCCACAGCCATGTAAACCAACCAGTTCTCCTATGCTTGAATACTATAGTACAAGCCTAAGTTTGCTGTGCATCCATTAATTAGTGGTAATTTGACTACACACAAATGTAGTCAGGTACAGTATACACCATGTGAGCATATTAAGTGAAATAATGAAGGTAATAAAATCAGATTAGACGACAGCATAGGGTCTCAGGATTATGTTAAAAAGCAGGAGCCACCTAAGGCTCTTATCATTTTAGCTTAAAGGGAGCTTTAGTGGTGCATATCACCAAACACATTTTAAACAAATAACTGACACACACTGAACCTGGGGCCTTCAGGGCCCCTTGGGGTTTGGAACAACAGAAGATAGATATTCTGTTTCATACTGTATATATCAGGTTGTAGATGCAGTAGATAGATAGATATTAGTAGATAGACACTCCATCTATCTATTGGGGTGTCTAACTACAGTCTATACAGATACTGTAGATCTTCTCTGTAATTCAGTGACATCGGGAAAGCATATTTGTGTTTATGTACCACTTTCACTGTAAATCATAGGAGAGCACAGTTTCAAGTCATAACTGGTGTTGAGTGCTTCTTGCAAGTTCTGAATCTGTTGCACCTCAGCCTATTATTCTTTGGTGTATAATTAAATACCGTAGATTATGAGTATCTGTCACATCAACAGCAGTCCAGCGTAAGGCCATGTACATTTGTGAAACTGAAGTTATTCCACAACTGCACACACACAATGAATAATGAGGCACTTAAGAAGGCTAGAAAGTTATAGATGTGCTTGAGAATGGACAGTAATTACAAGCCTTGTTCTGTTTGTATATTTAGCTACCCACATGTCTTCATGTTGCATTGCCAGATAATGCAAACAAATGGATATTATCTTGACAATAATAATCTGATGCAAATTCAACAAAATGCACAAGAGGAATGCACTACTGTTTTTGTTCTGTTTTGATTTGTCATGTTCTGCATCACAGGGCTGACACGTGGAGACAGACAACCGTTGACGCTCACATTCACAACTACGGGCAATTTAGAGTCAACAGTTAACCTAACCTTCATGTCGTTGGACTGGAAACCAGAGAAAACCAATACATTCTCATCCCAACTCGTCACATACTGCCGCTTCGTCACGCCCCTTGGTGTCACTTCAGAACTAGGCAACAAAACTACTTAGTTAGGTTTAGGAGAAAACTACATGGTTTGGCTTAAAACTACTATATTTGTAAAGTGAAAATGACACTATAAGTTGTGAACACGGGACACGAATGAACAGCTGATTGTACCGTGAAAATGAAACTTTACGCACGGGACACAAACAGCGGTCTCCTTGTGGTTGTTGGACCCATCCGCCTCCCCTCGCGCACACCCTGTATGTGTCTTTTCACTCTTTAAACTACATCACCACACTCCCGGTGCACACGTTGAGTCTTTACTATTGCTCCAGATGGGTTTACATTGTAGTTAATGGAATGTACAGTGCGTCGCATACAGGTGCTAAGGGTGCCTTGTGTTGTGGTATCGCACGCCAACGGCCATGACAAAGCGTCGGTAGTTAATGCCCTGGGAATGAGAACGGGCTGCAGAAAACCCACACTGACATGGGGCGAACATGAATGCTCCACCCAGAAGGGGCCGGCCAGCAGGTTCGAACCAGGCGGGAACCTCCGGTTCTGAAAAGTGAAGCCGATGTGGAAGTGCCTTAAACTTGCATTCTATCTAATTGTAAGCTGGGGGCGACTCCTCTGGTTGCAAAAAGAAGTCAGATTGTATAGAAGTCTATGAGAAAAATTAGCGTAATTCTCACTTGATTTAATACCTCAGTAAACATTGTAAACATGAGTTTATGGTCTCATTCACTAGTTTCAAGTCTTTTTCAATACGGCATGATGTTCATTTAGTAAATTATGGTCCCATTTACAGTCAAATAGACCATTAAGCAGGGGACGCTTTAGGGCGTGGCTACCTTGTGATTGACAGGTTGCTATCACAGAGTTGTCCGTGTTTTCATCTTAGAACTTTAACCCTTTCACAGTGTGTTTTCAGTTCATGAAAGTTAATTATAACCTTTTTTTTTCGCCTAAAAATGTCTTATTCAGCGTTCGGTTGTACCTAGCTCCTGGTTGCAAAAACCCCAAATGGCGACGGGCAAAAACCAAGATGGCGACTGCCAAAATGCCTAACTCGAGGCTTCAAAACACCAGTCAACAAACCAACGGGTGACATCACGGTGACTACGTCCACTTCTTATATACAGTCTATGGTTTGAACCCTCTTGCTGTGAGGTGATAGTGGTAACCACCGTGCAACCCACAGCTCATATTCATGATCATCACAATTTGGTCAAACGGCAGACATGACAGAGAAGCCTGTCACACCGGATGTTGACCAGAGGTCCCAGAGTAATTGTGCATCACATGATGGAGAGTCAGGTTAAAAATGATGCTTCGTACTCTCTCTGCAGTCCCACAATGATAATGTCATCTACATCCTTTTTCACTCTTTTTGTCAGTAAGACTTTTGCATCATGTCATATTGTTGCTAAATGTATCTTTATTTTTACATATCTCTATCTACTTCCACTGACCACAAAAAGGTAAATTGCCAAATTTAATTCAAATTAGTCTCCATTGCTGTTCTCATGGCTAGAGCTCCAATGTCCAGCAGTAATTGACCCATAAACCATTTTGGTGTATCTTTATATCTCAGAGCTGTGACGTAGTCTTTACATTTATGAAATGAGAAATAGAATGAATGTGATTCTTAAACCTCCTTCATAAATATCATTAGGATGGCACACTGTAGAAATAGTCCGATAGAAATCTACCCATTTCCAGCACACCTAATTCACCATTCTTCACACAATGTGCATCAATAATGGAATTTAACATTGAAAAATGTCCTAATCATGGATGGTATGGCATACAGGGACACAATCTTATTACGCTGCTGAGGGAAACTCTCAGTTATAGAGGAAAGGCGCTGATATGAGGCGATTCCACAGGCAAGGGAGAAATATGTTTCTTCGTGACAAAGTGAGTAAATGTGTCTGCAGTAGCCTTCAGAAGCTGATAAATTACACTTGCGCAGCCCTCTGGTGTCATGGTGTTTCAGCTTTGCTTCTTTGTCTAAGAAAAAAAAACCTGTCTTTCATCCTTTTTTTGTTTTCCTCTTTTGTGCTGTTTCTGTTGTATGCAGGTCTCCCTGGGTCCGGCTTTGCAAATAGTTATGGCTGAGCATGTTGAGATATTCAGGGACCCTCTGTATCAAAGGACTAGCGCTTAATTGAACAATTGTAGCACATCTGTTTCCCATCATGCATTGTTATCTTGTTATCTGGGGGGTTCATTAGAAGGATGTTGTACACTGAACTTGCCCGTTGCATCTTGACTAGCTTTTTGCCTCAAGTCTGAGGCTGCATATCAATGTCTGTATATGGGGAAGAGAACCAACACCACACAAGATAATGCTATTCATTTGTGTTCATTTTTTGCATGCAGTGGTGTCATTCAGCAGTGTATTAAAGCCCTGGATGACAGCATATTCATGTGTATTCAAGCCTTTAAGCTTTGATATAAACTGGAGTGTTGATGCTAATACTGGAAGCAGGCTACTTTTTGCTAATTAAGGTCAGCTCATTATACAGTATATGATGAACGCGTACAGGCAGGTGTAAATTACTGGAGGCGGTCGCTTGTACATGTTCAGACTTTATGGTAATTACTTCACATGTGCAGATGTGTATTTGCAGATGAATTAATATGTTGTTAGCTCAGTGTAAATTTGTGGGGATGATTTCATGCAAGGGGGCGTGTATGCTGGGACTGAATCAACAGCTTCAGGTTCACTTCATGCCTGAATAGGTGATGAGAGTGTGTATGTGGCTGCAAGCAGGAGCGGCTGTGTTTGAATGTGTATGTATCTTGTTACCAGCTGCGCCAGCAACGCTGGTATTGTTTTCACCTTGTGAGTCTATGTGTGTGTCATCATGGCAAAATGTGGTCCTGGAGACACCTACTGTAGGGAACTATCACAGAGGTTTTGATTACTTTGCAAGGTGTTTATGTCTGTGGACAGATTTTGTCACAGCAATAGCGCCACATACATGAAAGATGCAGTTACAAACTTCCCAGGTGTTAAGTTGAGATCAAAATGAAGGTTGAGTTCAAAAATGGGTGTGGCCCATGGATGTATA
This sequence comes from Sebastolobus alascanus, assembly GCA_916701645.2. Taxonomy (NCBI): domain Eukaryota; kingdom Metazoa; phylum Chordata; class Actinopteri; order Perciformes; family Sebastidae; genus Sebastolobus; species Sebastolobus alascanus. Next base: position 1,108,724 of record CAKAOJ020000016.1, on the reverse strand, counting down.
AAGAGAACTGGATACAGCATTGTAGACGGGCTCCCGATCATTCCTATGAGAGTTGCTCAGTGGCGCATGAAGCCAAAATGGCTCGACTGCCAAGTGATGAATTTCCCGGATCATCCGGCGATCTTCCGTATCCATTGGGCCCATAGAACAGGCGCAGTTTCCTTTAACTCCACCTCCAAGCCCTGGCTCCAGCATCAGTCTTGGGCTCATTCACATGAGCGGGAGAAGGGAAATCACTCTGGATTCGGCTATTAGTGCATTTTACAACTTTTAGTACCTAATGATTTAAATAAGGGCTATTCAAGTGTTCATACTGGGAAGTTGATTTACCTAAAAAAAAATGATCCGCTGAGTTACAGACGTCTCTTTTCCAAGTCTGTGGGAAAAAGTCTTTTCAGGCCCAATGGCATCACATGACGGACACGGAAGTTGTAGTACCTCCTTTTGGTGACTACGAAAATTTGCTTCACAGCCCGGCGCTCTTCCTGGGGGCTTGGTGTGGTCTGAGCAAGGGAGCCAGAAGTAGGATGGTAGGAAGTGGGGAAGGGGCCATTGGCCCCTCCACTTTACGCCCCTGACCCAATTTGGTGTCGCGGCCAATGTGATCCCATTGCAAGATGATCTCTCGTACTTGATTGTTTGTGCATACAATATATCTGACTTTCTGTCTGTCTCTGTAACTGCATATAAAAACCTTTAAAATTATTGCCATGTGGAAAACTGTATTACTTTTATTTTGGTGATTTTCATGTTTTAGCTCCAGGATTTCTCCAGGATGCTTTTCAAGAGTTTTGATACAGTTTCAGTGCTTGCTGAAGCCATGTCAGAACACATTGGATAACCTGAACAATGCACTGCAGGCTGAAAACAAGAGATTTATTTCTTAGTTTCTTTAACATTTGGAAAATAGGAAAAGGTTTGAAAAAGTTTTACCCAATAACAGCAATATAAAGATATTAACACATGCATAATTTACATACTGTGTGTTTGCATCCAACTCGATGTGCAGACGTACATGTGCACATTTCAACAATAAAAAGCTCTTCTTTGTATTGTTTGTGTATGAAATTAAACATGCAGCACTGAGATACATTGTTATCACTTTTCAATAACTAATATTTCCTCCTTCACATGGCCATAAGTGCAGTGCTACAGGTGATGCGCATGACTGAGCATGCATGCTTCGCATAATAGGTTCTTTCAATGACCTCCGGGTTTTGTTCCGTCTCCACAAAGCACTATTGTATGCATAGTGCTTGATGCACAGCGAGTGGTGGATGGGGCAAATAGATTTGTAGTACCTGCAGGCGAAACTGGATTCAACCAACTAAATGAATGGCTGCCTGCCTTCTCTTCACACTGACAGAGCTGAGCAGTAAAGCAATTCCTGAGAGCTTCTCAATAAATAAAGAAGAAACATGCAAAAGCTTTCGCTAATGGACATATAGAACTTTTAGAACATAAGGTTTCCTGTATTGTTCAGCCATGAAGTACTTCTGGCCTTTCAGGTCCTTCAATCTACTGATATCTGAAAGCCATACAAGTATACCTACCAATTCCATTAATGCTATGCTTCATTGGAGCATTTACATTTATTCCAATATGCATTAAAATTGAATTTTATTCATTTTTAAGTCGAGAATAAATACTATTCATGTTTGGGAACATTTCATTCAACTTCAAACAGTGATGGATATTACAGCAATTTGCTATGTGTTTTCTTAGATGGCTTACAAAAAAATAAAGAAAAACTCAAAGAAAAAATGAAAAATGAAATTTCCTTGCTCCTGAAAACAGAGCTGTTGTCCCCTTAGAGCTTACTTTTGTTTGTCTTTTCAGTCTCTGGCTTTTTATATCTCAGCCTTTTGTATCTTTGTTTTATCTCTATCTCCATGAAAATCCAGTGTGATTTTCTGTTTGCACAGCCATGAACATATGTAGCCAAACAATCCCTGCATGCCTGTGAAATCATGGCAGTCCTGAACACTAAATACTAAAGTACATGTATTCTTCTTCTTATCAAATGTCTTGAACTTTGTGTCGATCTTTACAAGGATACTTGTTCACAGTGTTTGTCCTGAAATGAGCACTCCCGCATTTGATATGTAAATAAAGATGCTAAAATGTTCAAATTTCAGTGAGTAAAATCATTCATATGCATTAAAGTTTAGTAAGCCTACATAATGAGTTGTATTAATAAACCAAAATACTGTTGGTGGTGTAAATCATTATGCATGACCAAATCCTTCTTATAAAGGATAAGAAGGGTTCACCGTGTGTTTCGATGAAAAATTCTATTAATGAACATACTGGGTAATCACTGTGATTAATCATTAGCTTTAGTGGGAAATTGGACTTATCCAAATTCAAACATGCCCAAAGGATTTGACTGAACAGCCTAATTGTCTTTTAGAGAAATGAACTAACTACACGTCCATCGGCTTACACACACAACACGGGGGATTTGGTTTGCATCAGTAAGAGGACACTGGTTTCGAGGCCTTGGAGAAACATTCTCTTTGAAGCTGCTCTTTCGCAGAGGATGGGACGGAATCAATTCTGTTCAATTTGCTTTGAAGGGGAAATTGCTTCCTCGTCTCGTAGAGTCCATCACAGCTCAGTGGGACACAAAGACTTGTCCCTATTTACGCTTTGTTATGAAACCAAAAGCCGGCAATTTGCATTTTTTAAGCAGACTTGATGTCTGATTACCTGGCTTTTTTGTACATGCAGAGACTAAATGAAAAGCATCTACAGAAACCCTTTCATCTAACTTCACACTGCGATTACTGGCATTTGTGATACCCCCTGACCATGTCCACCTTGTGTATTTCCTGCATGTTTTAGTATACATTCTCAAGGTTGAATTTCTCTTCTCCTTGGAGCCTCTGTGACCCTTACCTCCCTGTTTTGCAATATGTTGTAATGAGGATGGGGCCTGGTGGAGGCAGTTGTTCGCACCTTGATTTCATGGGTCATCGTTTCTGGGGTTTGCTCACCTTGCCCGTGCGATGGACTCCAAATGAGATTTTAAGTCTTTTCATCCTTTCACCGCCAGCCCTCAGCTGGATTGCCTGCATGAAATGCGTGGCTGGGAAACTGGATTACCTGTCCAAATCTTCATGGCCACCGGCAGGAGTGTGCGACGCCAGTTGCTATGCTGCGGACAGGAGCGTGACAAAAAGACCGTTAGGCGACACATATGCATTACACTGCATTTATGATTTAGCTGGCAGCCTCATTTTCATACAAGAAAAACAAGACCATGAAGTGAGACTGTACTTTAAACTTTAGCATATGTTCATTTACACAACAGGAAAGGGTACACATGGCAAGGGAAATATTAGGTAGCAAAACATAAATAACATGCAAGTGAGGAGCCAAGGCTCATGTACTGCAGGTGGTTCCATTACACTAGTTAGCCAAAGCCAAATGGAATAAATATAAACATTTAGGACGAAGAGAAAACTGATTAAATTAATAATACATGAACACATGAACAAGAGAAAAACATATATACATATAAATATATATATATATATATATATATATATATACATACATATATACATATATATATATATATATATATATATATATATATATATATATATATATATATATATATATATATATATACATATATATATATATATACATACATATATATATATATGTATGTATATATATACATATATACATATATATCATGTCGCCTATATAACATAGTTTACGACTTGGACTACCTATTTACAGCTCTTTGAGAATTTGACTTCAGCCCTGGCTTTATCTCCTGGATAAAAGTCTGCACCACAAGCAGCGGTTCACACTAATAATGTCAATACTAATAAATGCCCCTTGTCCCCCCTCTTGTTCGACTTAGCCATGGACTGTTGCTCTTAGGGACTAGGCTAATTTTACAGGTATCGAGTGGGGATGCCATGCACATAAACTGTCTCTGTATGCAGATGGAGACGTTGGAAGTAGCCGACATACTTTATATCGACAGGACAGAATGCCGTAATTAATGTGACATAAGATGGAAAATAAAACCCACTTGAAACCATTTCAGTAAATTTCCATCACTCTATGAAACTGCAAGAGTGTCATTCCACATAATACAGAGAAGGGCTTTATCCATTGATCCTCACTGCATTCTGACAGCTATACTACAGTCAGGACTGTGCGCTGCGGCGCTCTCCAAGGGGCTGGATAGCTCCCTAGACAGCTCTCCCACAGCGCACAGTCATGACAAATAGCCCACAGGCCCGGCACCAAGATGAATATGCAATAGCCTCAGAAAGGCTAAATAACAACATAAGGCTACTGTTTAAAGAAGACATTTATTAGAACACTCACAAAAATTATTCAAAATTAGCAGGGGAGGCACGTTGCAACAGCTGTTTGCGACTTGCAGCTCTCAAGGGACTCAGCCTCTTTAATAGCAAGCTCTGCCTTAGCATACATTTGTTCTACATAGACTAAATACACCCTTATTACGCATTTAATGGAAGTGAAAGTATTTCTGCCAACTTGTAAAAGTGTTATGCAGGCTGCTGACCAACACGACATAGTGTCTGTACAGTACTGGTACATAACAGCTCCTTTCGGTCAATGTAGGCAAAATGTACAGTAGATAATAGAGTAGTTGTAATGATGGTGTAAATGGAAAAAGTAGCTGATTAAAGGCTAGAAAATACTTGAGTAAAAAGTAAAAGTACAGTTCTGAAAAGTGTCCAAATGTGCAAGGTTCCATGAACCAGCTGAGCTAGAGTAACTGCAGGTACCTATTTTTCTATTTTGGCCTATTTTCGATTGGCCTAATGTTGTGTTTCACGCAATTTCACTCACATGTTGAGTGACAGCCCCCTCATTTGCATAATGAGGCTGAATTGCATAAAGAAATATAAAAAGAAATGTGTTAAAAAAATGTATAAAGAAAAGAATACAGAAATAAATAAGTTTGGGGAGATAATTAGGGGGTGAAATACAAAGGGAAAATCATGCAGGAATAAATAAAGAAATGCATAAATACATAAATAAATACATACATTTAAAAATAAATATAAAATAAATGCAAAAATAAATAATTAATAAAAAACACAACAGAAATAAATTAAAGAGAAAATTAAACGAAGAGGGAATTAATACAAAGATAAATAAATAAGCAAATTAAAACAGAAATACATTTTTTATGTCACGTTTTATCAATTAATTAATGGCTACATTATTTTTGCTACATTTAAAGACATATTTATTTATTTAATTATCGAATCTTTATTTATTGATTGATTTTTTTATTTTAGCAGGTTCCATCCTCCATACAGCCACTTCCCTCCTGTTCCCTTCCCCATCTCAATTATGTTTTTTGAATTACTTTTATTTATTTATCTATTTATTTAAATAAAGAAATAAACACAAAATCGAATATATCCATTTATTAATTTAGCTAACAAGGCTGCACATGTTAGATAGGCTACATATCTGACATATGTCCAGTTCACACCACACAACAAGTCCTGATTTTCCGCAAATCCCCGCTGGATTGCCGTTCGCACATCGCCGCTGCTCGCACATTGCCGCTCACATCGCCACTCACACATCGCCGCTCAAGCGTCATGTGGGAACTGCTCTAAGACGCGAGCCTTGCTTTTTGCACTTGCAACACAGAGCAAAGTTGCTGTTGCACTTAGAGGAATAAATAGTAAAAAAGAGTGTGGAAATCGGTGGAAACAGGCTATTTTGTGAACACGTGCCAACAGCAACAAAAGACTCCTGATTACAAGACAGCAAGTTGTGTAGTGTGAACAGTACTGTGATCTGACCACTTTGAAAGTCGTGTAGGGTGAACTTGGCCTCACTGAACTTTATTTATATGGAAATAAAAAAAAATTGGAAAATATTTATATTATGAAATAAAAACAGGCTTTTGAAAAAGGGCAATCTGAAAAAAATGCCTATAATGAGAAAAAGACATCCAATAAAATCCCATTATTATGAAAAAGAATGATGAAAATATGTTTCATAATAACGAGTTGAGTTTTAATAACTTCAATTATTTCACAAATTGTCGTTTCATTTACATGTGTATTTTACTCAGTTATTCATATGATTATTTTATATAGATTTATTTAATATTGAACACTTTGGGGTTCCATAAGTTAAGGTCCTGCTGTGTGCTAATGCACCAGATTCCATTAGTCTGGCATTATGATTTAGTCACAGTGTCATGTGTGAGTTTTAATCACAGCAATGGGTTTCAAGAGACTCTCACCCACACAAGATTAATAGGACACATGCAGTGAATTGAATTACTATTATCATGCTATATTACCATCATTCTTCAGACCTGATGGCTTTCATTGCCACAGGTGACGACTCCTTCATAATAAACTAATGACAGATATGAGCTTCACAAGCTTTACAGTAGAACCATGGGTCTGTCTCCGGTAACCAGTATAAGCCAACATAACATGACCCTATATCAAATGACTAATTCACCGACCCTTCAGCTGGGATGGATCATTTCATTAACATTTTACATTTCAGGCATTTAGCTTGAAAATTCAATGTAACTTCCAACAGGCTGTTCTCATACACCATTTGTAGATCCATCCATCCCTCCATTATCTGTAACTGTTTGTCCTATTCACCCTGAACAGGTCGCCAGACTATCACAGGGCTGACACATAGAGACAGACTTCCATTCACGCTCACATTCACATTCACAATTTTAGAGTTAACAATTAACCTAACCTGCATGTCTTTGGACTGTGGGAGGAAACCGAAGAACCAATGGTACCAATGGATTCCTGGTTTATCTAGAGATTCATATGATATCAGCACCTTCACTCTAGCTCTAAAACTGAACCTGCTAGAGTCTCTGACAGACAGTTAAGTCAGTCTCAGAGAGTTAAAAATAATTGTTGGCATTAGTAGTTCTAATTATATATTATATGTTGCTTAGAGAATTTAAACAGGCCATAATTCCCTCTCTAACATCTATTTTATATTGCTGTGAAAACCTCTCCTTCAAACAACTGGATTTATTCAAAGTTTCTCGCCAAAATCATCATTTTACAAGATTACATTTGAACGCATCATGATAGCGTTATAATTTACCATCGCCGATACTCATTTGTACTGAGTAGAGCCTGCATGCACCATAATGTACTCAATGGAACCTTTGTTGACAGAGCCTGTCAGCTCCGTGCTGTCGGCAGAGCCGGTCACTGTGATCACTCTGAGCAGTATCATGGGAATTAATTACAATATAATAATTGTCTGATTAAGTTAGTTGTTCCAAATGTTTTAAAGTTGTTCCTCCACAGCTTATTTTTTAGTTAGAGCAACTAACGTTATATTTCACAATAACGCCACAGATACTTGACTGAGTAAATGTATTCTGTGGTACCACCGCAGCCCCTAGAAAGTGTCTTTAGCCCCCTAACGTTGTTAGCTAAGCCATGTAAACTTTGTTACTGATGTTACTTGTTTCACCATGTCAGACTAATGATAGGCAAGTAAGAAAAGAAAATTAGATGAGTAGAAAATTATACACTTCTTAGGACAGCTTGCATTCACTTGCGCCACCGCATTAATGGCGACATATTTACTTTCGGTACTTCCCCAGATTTGTGTTTCATAGCCTAGTAACTGCAAATAGGCATAAAAGAGAAAACAAAGGTGTCAAGCTGCAGAGCGCTATACACAACGCATTGTGCATTGTGCTGTAGCGTAAGAGATATTCAGCATTAGAAGGGTTTGGAGTGTGGTATCGTTTTTCTTGTCTTTTTAGCTTTCACAAGATTTAAGTATAAGTCAGCTGTAAACAGCCAGATACTGTGTTTTCAGCCAACCTGTGGCACTACGTTTGCTAAATTAGCTGGCCAACACTGGTAAAATCTGCCAGCGCCAGTTGGAAACATCGATATTGAGAAATGAGAAGCTGCTTCTTTTTTCTTTTTTTCTTTTTTTTACTTCTGGCTGAAATCAAAGACCTGTTGTTTCAAAGGTTATGAAGAACTTCAAGTGGTAAATTTGTCACTGGTATCATTGAAAATTGCATATGTGCCCTGTAAGAATGAAAAGCTTGACAGATGTAGCAACAGTGATATAGCAAATATCATTCATAGTCATTTCACTCGGAGCAAGCACATCTGTCAAGCATGCGATTGTCATTTTCGCAGATCCAGACACAACCTTTCATGTCAGCACACAACACTGCATCTCTCCATACCGTCTGGGGAACCTTGTAGCTCGCCTTGTAGCCATGCCATTAACTGTTGATTGCCAATAAAGCGAGCCATTTTTGACAGATAAATTGTCCTCTCAGCTCATCCAGCAGGTCATCAGCATTGTGACTCAAACAAGACACTAAACTAGTATGTGGAGACCCAGTCTCTTCACTGATCCGCTCTCCTAATTACAATAATACCCCACAGCACTGTCATTTCACAAAGCCACAATTTGCTGCAACTCCGTCTGACAGTCCAGTGGCATCATGCTTACTTTCTCTCAAAAATAAGATATTTGCACTCGATGATGAATCCATGTGGTGTAGGTCCTGTGAGGGCAATGGGAAAGATGAGCAATCAGGTTTGGCAATTAGACCAAGAGCCAACAGGACTCTCTTGATATTAACACAATCAGAGAAACATCATTACACACAATTAGTATGAGTGGATATGGAACGATGAAAAGTAGTGAAATGATTTTGATTGGAGGCATTACTGCTGTAGGTCATGAAGACTATACAAATAAAAAACAATGCACAGAGACACATAAGTATACCAAACAATAAGTGCTTGATATGTACTGTCTCCTGAATATTACGTTCCCATACAACAAAACTGCATTGTGAATAACATTTTGAGGGAAATGTATTTTGTCATGGATTAGGTTTGTTTGTTTTTGCCAAAAAACATTACGTTTCTAATGACAGTCCCTGTGTAGGGAGTAGTTTGGGGTGGTGGATGGGTCAAACAAACACAGGACTTTCACCCAGGAGGCCGCTGTTTGTGTCCCGTTTGCAAATAAAAGTCAACGTTCACCTATTTTTATTTACCATAGCTTAGATAACGTAACAAACGTAGATATTTTCTGCCAGCCCATGATGTCTTTACTAAACGTAACCAAGAAGTGTTGTTGCATTTTTGTTTCAATTTACAACGTTAACCACGTTTAAAACTGTGACCGTAATCTGGGAAAAAATACATTTCCCTTGAAAAAATAATTGAGAATGTAGTTTAGTTGTATGTCTAAAAATCGATTAAAATATTTAATCGTGATGAATCGTATAATTGTCCATAAATAATCGCGATTAATCGCAAATTAATCACAAATTTTTTATCTGTTCAAAATGTACCTTAAAGGGAGATTCAAGTCAAGTATTTAATACTCTTATCTACATGGGAGTGGGTAAATATGCTGCTTTATGCAAATTTATGTATATATTTATTACTGAAAATCAATTAACAACACAAAACAATGGCAAATATTGGCAAACTCAAGCCCAACAGGCAACAACAGCTGTCAGTGTGTCACTGTGCTGACTTGACTATAACTTGCCCCAAACTGCATGTGATTATCATAAAGTGGGCATGTCTGTAAAGGGGAGACTCGTGGGTACCCATAGAACCCATTTTCATTCACATATCTTGAGGTCAGAGGTCAAGGGACCCCTTTGAAAATGGCCATGACAGTTTTTCGTCCAAAATTTAGCGTAACTTCGTAGCGTTATTTAGCCTCCTTTGCGACAAGCTGACATGGTTGGTGCCAATGGATTCAAGTATCTTCACTCTCGCTTTAAAACTGAGCGCTATAACCTCCGAAAGATCGATGCGTTAAAGGTGTTAAAGAAATTAGTGGCTTTAAAACTAATTTGCGTTAATGTGTTATTATTGCGTTAACTTTGACAGCCCTAGCTGTATGGGGACATAATTTAGTAAGAGACAAAGTTGAAAAATAAGAAATACACTGAAGTGCAAAACAGCAGCAACTACAAGATGACAAACGGATGGAAGCTTACCCTATAAAAGATTATTGAAAAATAACTCCCATTCATTATATGTCTATTTCTCTGTCAGCTAATAAATTGGTGTGGAAATGTTTGGGAGGAGGCAGGAATAATTACTGGAGGATTCAAGACAGCCATAAAGACAATAATCTAGCACAGCTGCACACTCCCTCTCCAAGTATGAGAGACTAGAGAATTAAATCCATTAAAATATACAGCAGAAGATTGAAAGCGAAAGAAAACCACATACCTGTGTTTATTGGAGGCTTGTGATTATTTTGTTTGTATTTGGTACTAATCCTCTCAACAGTCCCACACTTTAGGTCTGCAGCATTAGCATAGCATGCCTTGAGTGTAAGATCTGATATTCAAAGTTGCTGAAATCCGACCAGTAAAACTTATGGTAGTGAGTGAGCTATACATAGCCTACTAATTAATAAAAAAAATTGCTACAATCTGGCATGTGTTAGGATTTCCTACTCCGTATGTGTGACTAGACAGATATACTGTATGCATGAGATATCGTATGTACATACAGTGTACATTGGACTATAAATGTGGTTGCTTTAAAGTATTGAGATTCAAAGACTTTTACATCCAACATAGCAAAATTGCTGTGCAGTAAAGTTCTCTGCTATTGATCAAAGAAACAAGCACTGTTTGTTACTGTCCCTCTCTCTGCTCTTATTTTTGATGTTCATCTGGTCTCTTTTCTGCTCCCAAATTTACTTCCACATCTTCCTTTCTTACGTGGACAAGCCGTCAGCCAGGCCATCAATGTCAGTGTCCTGGCTCTGAATGTCACTGTCATCACTGTGTCTGCTGCAGTACACAAGTTATAGCTAAACAGAAAGACAGATTGGAGCAAATATGATTAAAAAGTTATTTTTATAAAACGGTCGCTATATCCTGACAGTAGTACATGAAACAGGTAACCTGAAAAAAATCATGTGCCTCTGTGTCCTCCGGTGTCCTCTGGTGTCCTCCGGTGTCCTCCGGTGCTCCTAATGGCATCTGCAAGATTTCACAGACCGGAGGAAAACAAGCAGTCAGAGCTGATCTGGGATCTGCTGTCCATCTTCTGTCTATGAGGGCCGACTGTAAATCACTCGCGAACTCCGACCAAACGGTCAAAATATAGGCAGCGCTGATCAAATATGAATCAATATTATGTTATGTTAATGCCTATTTCTCGCTTCAAATGTTTTCAGAATCATCTTGTAGTGTACTGTTTAGCTGTAAAATGAGAAAGTTTGTGACCCGGCAGCCATGTTGAAATCTCTTGAAGGAACGCCAAGCACTGGTCACATGACCGAAGCACAGCCAATAGGAACGCTCTCTCTCTGAAATGACCTGTGATTGGTCAAAGTCTCCCGTCATGGGCTGGATTTTTTAAAGCCTGAAAACAGAGCCATGAAGAGGTGCATAAGTCTAGTTTTCTCTCAGAACACTTGAATTACAATATGCTGAAAGGTTATTATGGAATTTTTGCCCAATGATTCCAAAAATGTACTGCCTATACTGCAGCCTTAATCAGTAAACAGAATATGAAAGTCATCATTATAAGACAATACGTCAACAATAAGTCAAGACAAAGTCCTGTGTGCATAGTGGCAACACGAGAAGATCCGTCTTTTCCATTAAAAACCTCCAAACATCACAGGCAAAGAACCAGTATAAATTGGGGAGGGGGTTTGGGGTCCTCCCCCAAGAAAATTTGAAGATTTTTTTACCCAAAACTATGCAATTTTACATCATTTTGGACCAGTATTATTACTACAGATAACGCCCAAAAAGCTTAAAAACAAAACTTGCAATAATAAATATTTTATTATTTACACATACCACAGCCTGCGTCTCAACATTAAATTATTCTGGCAATGTTTGCCCTGTAAAATAACATTCTGTAAATCAAAAGAGCAGATTTTGGGAAACTTTTAAATACTGTTTCATTCATTATATTTATTCTAGCCTATAGCCTGTGCATTAAGGTCACATTGCTCATACGGCTTTACATCTGATAACGCCGCCCCGATCGACGGCTCTGTTGCACCCACCCTTCGGTTCCCTCTCAGGTAAACACTGTTTCCTTTTGTTAGCTTCTAACTCTTGTAGTGTTTTCATTGTTAGCGCTGTTAGCACCGTTGTGAGCTGCTGGCAAGTAAAGTAAAATGAATCACATGAAAAGTCATGATAAACTGTGTGAGAATGGAACAAAAGAAAGAAGTTTAATCACTAGCTGCAGCAGAGAAGAAACTGCTGGGGTAATGTTTACTCAGAGTACATTTAACGGACCTACTTTTTACTTGTTTACATAAGTAACTTTACTTTAACTTGAGCACAGTACTCTTTCCATCCCTGATTAAATCTTGCTAAAAAACCTTAGCATGAGCTGTGCAATTAACCTGAGCAAGCTAGCTGTCTAGCAAAATGTAAAAATGTCTTTCAACAAGTTTAAACCAAATTAAAATGACTCGCAACTTCGCTGACATTTGTATAAGTGTCACTCAAAACATCTTCCATAAAATCAGGAAAATTCAGGTCTTGAACCTTCCAACTGACCACCATTTCGTGATCTTTTCAGTTCTTTTAAGCTCAGGGCAGCGAGGCAATGCGTAAGAATCGGAACTTGAGGTGTAGCCGATCAGATGGCTCATATGAATCATTTTAAGTAGTAGTTTTCAAAGTGAGGCCTTGAGGGGGGTTCCAGGGGGTCCCCAGCAAAAAGGGAAATCATGTACTTTCACTATAATTACATTCATAAGTAACACAATGACAGAATGTATTACTATTTTGGTCTTGGGTTTCATACAATTTCTCTAATAAATAGAGCTGTCAAAGTTAACGCGATAACGCATTAATGCAGATTTGTTTTAACGGCACTAATTTCTTTAACGCATGAACACAATTGATCTTTCGGAGATTGTAGCGGGCTCAGTTTTAAGGATAGAGTGAAGATACTGGCATCATATGAAACTATACCTAAGGAATCCATTGGTACCAACCATGTCATACTAGCTTGTCGGGAAGAAGGGTAAATAATGCTTCAAACTTACGCTACATTTTTTGTGAGGAAAAACTGGCATGGCCATTTTCAAAGGGGTCCCTTGATCTCTGACCTCAAGATATGTGAATGAAAATGGGTTCTATGGGTACCCAAGAGTCATCCCTTTACAGACATGCCCACTTAATGATAATTACATGCAGTTTGGGGCAAGTCATAGTCAAGTCAGCACACTGACACACTGACAGCTGTTGTTGCCTGTTGGGCTTGAGTTTGCCATGTTATGATTTCAGCATATTTTCTATGCTAAATGAAGTATCTGTGAGGGTTTCTGGAAAATATTTGTCATTGTTTTGTGTTGTTAATTGATTTCCAATAATAAATATCTAAATGCATTTGCATAAAGCAGCATATTTTTTCACTCCCATGTTGATAAGACTATTAAATACGTGACTTGAATCTTCCTTTAAGGTACATTTTGAACAGATAAAAAAATGTGTGATTAATATGCAATTAAACATAATTAAGTATGGATAATCATTGGATTAATCACGATTAAATATTTTAATCAATTGAGAAAGAAACAAAAATCCTATCACATGGGGGTCCCTGGTCTAATTTGTGTCAGTTTAGGGGTCCTTGACGTCAAAAAGTCTGGGGACCACTGTTACGACCCTGAGGTCGTATGAACATTTATTCCTGTATATTGTGTATGTGCTGTAATGTGCTCTGTGCTGGATCCTTTTGTTCTCTCTCTCTCTCTCTCTCTCTCTGTGTGGGTGTTTGTGTGTGTGTGTGATGAGCTGCAGGTAATCTTGGCTGGGTGGCTGATTGGGTGTAGGTGTGCAGGTTGATCCAGGGAGCTGATTGGTTCCAGCCTCAAGATACCACTTCAAAAGGCCGGGTTTCCCCCGTCCCAGCGGGCTCTCTTTTCTCCACTGACGGCCAGCAAGCAAAACCTACGAATTGTGTTAACTTTGTAAATAGATACAGCCCAGGTTCGGTAGGGGTAGGCAGCCTTTTGTTTAACCCTGTTTTCACCTGTTTTTCTGTAGGAGTTAGGTTAGTATTTGTCTTTTGTTTCCCTTATTTTAAGTAGGTAAGTTTAGGTTGTTGAGTTGTGTTTTGTTTGTTATTTTGCTATAGCCTACCCTGAAGATGAGTAAATAAACCTTTAAAGGGCTGCAAATTCCTCGTTGCTGGTTGTCTTTGGGAGCTGGGGAGAGGGGAGCCTCATTATTCATGTTGCCCCAGGGTTTCCCCTAGGCCGGGTCGTAACACCACTGATTTAAAGCAATAAATAATGACCTATTTTCTTATTTGAGGGGTTGTTGGATCATTCACAACAAACCATGCAGTTATGTAAAAATATTAAATGACAAAGAGTCCATTATTTTCACAAAAATGGGTTATCATGCCTATCATCTTCAGTATATATTGAAACCTCACAATCATTGTCAATATTGGAATGGACATTAGCCTACAACAGCAGAAGAAATCTCAGGCAGGTAACAGCTAATATTTATGACTGATAATACCAGTAATAAAGCTGCTATTTCAGAGCTGTGCAGTTATCTATAAATAATGCATAGCCTCTGACCAATTACAATAGAGTATTCTCCATGGCCATGATATACAATGAGCTTCAATATCTACAGATAAATCTTTGCACATATTGTATAAATAACGCACAACCTCTGGAGTATTCTCCATGATTGTGGTATACACTAATGAAGTGCAATATCTACAGTAATTCTTCTATGTTATGTATCTTAATTATACACAATGATCCTTAATGGAAACATAGTATTTCAAATCTTTGCCCCCATTTATATCTTTAAGATACTGAAAATATACAGACATATACATATATATTGTTTTATCATTCATAAATAATTTACTATCCAATTGTATGTATGTGGCAAGGTTCATGAGTAATTGTGTGTTGGATGAATAGATGTTTTCATCTGTTTTGTAAAGTATGCAAAGACTCATAATAAAATATAAATAGAACCTGAAGTTGTAAATAAAATGATTTAAAGTAGTTCAGCCCGAATGAATCTTCACCTTTAATAAAGACAAGAATATAATCAACCTTTTGCTTCCTAACATCATTCCCAGCTGTAATTTGTTCAAGCAAAGTTCTTGTGAAGTGTTTAAAGCAGAAGTCATCATGACACGAAGTAAACAGTCAGTATCCCTTGGATCAGCTTATATGCACTCGGGTGCATTTAGTCATTTTTTAAATATTATTTTTGAGAGCAGTCAGATTAGGCTAATCTTTATGATCTCCATGAAAGGTATTTAATTATTCAGTGCCTTTGATCAAATGCCTGACGTCTCTAAGGGTGGCAGAAATTAAGTTTTAAAGGGGCACTTCATCAAAAATGCATGATCTTTTTTGAAGTGTTTTGGTGATTTTCTCATTTAGAGTATCTTTAATCTTTTACAGATAATTTTTTGGGCTGTGTAAGAAGTAGCAAGTCAGTGGTCATTGAAAAAAATAAACCTTGACTCTAAATGTATTGTATAATCTATTACACTTCACAGGTACTAGTCCAATTAGTTGGGTGAAAATAACAGATCTCTGCAATTTTTTCCAATCAAATTTTGATATTTACGCACCAAGTCAATCTGAATCAGAGAGCTGAGTGTGACCAGTGTTAGCTAGACCTTTGACTTTTGACCACTCAGATCTAATCCATTCACCCTTGAGTCCAAGTGGATGTTTGTGCCACATTTGAAGAAATTCCCTCCAGATGTTCCTGAGATATCGCATTCGCCAGAATGGGAAAGATGTGAGGTCACAGTGACCTTGACTTTTGACCACCAAAATCCAAGCAGTTCATCCTGGTCGTGTCTAGAAGGTATCCCCCAAGTTGCGAAACTCATGCGAGATGGTTAAAGGGGAACACCTTCTAAATTATGAATTCCAGTAGGTTGTTTCCATGGCCTAGGTAAGTTCAATCAATATGTGAACATGAGCTCCTCTCTCTCAAAGCCAGAAACCAGAGAAGTAAGTCTGAAACTTTTGATGTCATAGGGTATAAAGCCTGGAGCTGCTCCATTGACAATAAATGGGAGACTGATTTAGTGGAGCCACAGAGTGTTTGTTTCCTTTTTTATACCCAAATGAGCTTTATTCTATTGTAGTGTTGTCAGTTGTGAAACAGAAAATGTACCCACACAGAACATTCCCCTGGGTGCTCTCAGTGTCATCTACAACATCTCTCCCAATTCATTGTCTATGGAGCAGCTCCACACTTTATACCTTATGACATCAAAAGTTTGAGTTTTAGCATTCTAGTTTTGGGATTTGGGAGAGAGTTGTTCATGTTTACTTATATATTTTGGACTGTCTTCGACCATAACATGTATGAATTTTGAAAATGGGCCTAGTTCCCCTTTAAGGTTAGACATTGAACTTGAATGGTTAAGGTTAGGACAGGTCGTTGAGCTGCGAGTCTCGTGAGAGTTTTTGCACGTTTTCGCAAGTTAGGGGGTACCTTCTAGACACGACTGTTCATCCTTGACTCCAAGTGAACTTTTGTGCCAAATTTGAAGAAATTCCCTCTCAGTTCCTGAGATACTGTGTTCACGAGAATAGTATGTACAGAGGGACGGACGGACGGAAAATCCAAAAACAAAAACCCGGCCACAGCTGTCGCTAGCACGGAGGCATAAAAATATAAGTATAAGAACCTCACAGCACAAAAAAATAACATCGAGCCAGTAGTCGTCACACCTTCTATATGGCTAGATGTAGATATAGGCGTCTCTTTATTTAAAATTTCCCTAAAACATTTAGGGAAAGGAATCTACAATAACCAGCCCATGGATATTCATAAAGGAAGGGAACAACATATACATCTAGTCAACCGTACACAAATTATAGTGAACAGTAATCATTTCATTTTTAGAAAAAGACCACAATACCAATCACAGTGAGAAGCCCAGATACCCACAGGACAGCATCAACATCAACCAACATCACCATAATGATCTAATGGAGTCCAACATCATCCTAATGATCTGATCAAGTCTATTATGTTGCCCTTTACATATCAACATCACAGGAATGGTCTGATACTAAAATCCTCATTCAGACCTATTGGTGTGAGAGAACCCATTGTATATATCTAAATTAGTTCCGAGAGTCAATGTCACCTCCTCTACGAGGACATTTAATGGCCTCAATGCCAATGTATCCGAGAGTGACTATGTTGTGTTGGGCTTTAGTAAAGTGGATAGCTACAGGACTTGATGCATCATGATTACGAATGGCACTCCCGTGTTCAGTGATCCTAGTTTTAAAGGTTCTCGTATTTCCAATATATGCGAGGCCACAGGGACATTTCAGCAAATTACATTTTTCGTTTTACAAGATATGATGCCCTTTATGTCAAACCTTTTTCCTGAGTAAGGGTGGCTGAGGTTATCTGTTTTATATGTAAAGTGGCATTGATGACAATTGCCGCATCTGTAATTGGCAGGTGGGACCTGGCTGAGAAAGTGTGAAGGGGCGGGGCTCTGACCAGCATATTGTGAAGATTAGGTGGTCTTTTAAGGCCCTGACACACCAAGCCGACAGTCAGCCATTGGTCAGTTTGGGGCCGTCGGTGAGCGTCTGTTGCCCTAGTTTTCGCAGTGTGTCCCGCCGTTGGCTGTAGTCTGCCATGTTGGAGGTTGGTGAGAGAAATCACTCTGATCGGCTGTTCAGCTAAAACGAATCAGTGCACGAGACGAGAAATGGAAGTGAGGAAAGCAAGCAAACGAGTAAACTCAAGAAGTCACGCACAGAAGGCTCTTCTCATTTTTCATCTTCATCCAGTGGGCAACTCCAGGTCTGAAAAGTGAAGCCAATGTGCCTTAAACCTTTATTCTTTCTTCTTTCCTCTGGTTGCAAAAAGATGTCTGATTGTATAGAAGTCTATGAGAAAATGAGTCTACTTCTCACTTGATTTATTACCTCAGTAAACATTGTAAACATGAGTTTATGATCTCAATCGCTAGTTTCAAGTCTTTTTCAATACAGCATGATGTTCATTTAGTAAATTATGGTCCCATTTACAGTCAAATAGACGATAAAGCTGGGTATGCTTTAGGGCGTGGCTACCTTGTGATTGACCAACACGTTTGCATCCCAACTCGTCACATACCACTGCTTTGTCACGCCCTTGGCGTCACTTTATTTTCGGCATCAAAACCATTATAGTTAGGTTTAGGAAAGAACTACATGGTTGGGCCTAAAACTACTACGTTTGTTCAGTGAAAATGACACTGGACGTTGTGAACACAGGACAGGAACGAACAGCTGATTGTAACGCGACACATGGGACACGAACAGCGGCCTCCTGGTTTGAAAACCTTGCTTTTGTTGGACCCATCCACCTCCCCTCCCGCTCACCTATGTGTCTTTTCGCTCTTCAAACTACGTCACCATACTCCCGACGCACTTTCTTGGAGCATTTACTGTTACTGCGGATGGGTTTACATTATAGTTAATGGAATGCATATCACACCGACGCTAAAGAGTGACTTGCGTGGCCGTATCTAACGCCGACGGCTGTGACAATGCCTCGGTATTTAACTCCCTGGGAATAAGAACAAGCTGGACTGACAGGTTGCTACTACAGCACTGTCCAGTCAGGGAGTTGTCTATGTTTTCGTCTCAGAACTTTAACCCTTTTACAGTGTGTTTTTACTTCAGGAACGTTATTTCTATCCTTTTTGGGTCACCTAAAAAGGTCTTATTCAGCATTCGGTTGTACTTAGCTCTACTGTTTTGTGTCACTTTTGGTTGCAAATAAACAAGATGGCGGCGGCCAAAAACCAAGATGGCAACGACCAAAATGCCGAACTCAAGGCTTCAAAACCGTAGTCCACAAAGCAATGGGTGACGTCACGGTGACTCGACCACTTCTTGTATACTTTCTATTTTCATCTCATCTGATCATTCCAATACACGGATATTTTCATGACATGGCCATCTGGAATGAAGCTAACTGGTGAGTGGGAGTGATGTGAAAATGGTCGGCAGACGCTGCTTTGTTTCATGTACGTATCATGACAGCGGCTTGTATATCCGCCGTCCTCGGTCTTACGGTTTCCCTTTTTGCATGACGAATGCAGACTAGCGCCACCTGCTGGTATGGAGAGTTATTTCATCTCACGCAGGCGCAGAATGTACGTGGTAGTTGGCCGTCGGCTGTAGTCTTTGTGGTGTGTTCGAGTGCAACTTTTTGGCCAAGACACAGGCGGCCTTCGTCACTGCATACATAACATGAGAAGGGTAATTAAAACATCCTTTCAGTGAAGGGTCTGTATCTAAAGTTACCAATGACGTATGAATGAGGATTTTAGCATCAGACCAGTGATGTTGATATATAAAGTCAAGTCAAGTCAATTTATTTACATAGCACAGTTGAAAAACAAACCGCAGTTGACCAAAGTGCTTTACACAGTAGTAAAACCAAATAAAACACATGCTGACATATCTAACACACATTGAAAGCCAGAGAAAATAAGTGGGGCAACATAAGAGGCTCCATGGACTTGATCAGATCATTAGGATGATGTTGGACTCTATTAGATCATTATGGTGATGTTGGTTGATGTTGATGCTGTCCTGTGGGTATCAGGGCTTCTCACTGTGATTGGTATTGTGGTCTTTTTCTAAACACAAAATGATTACTGTTCACTATAATTTGTGTAATTGGTTGACTCTAGATGTATATGTTGTTCTTTTCCTTTATGAATATCCATGGGCTGGTTATTGTAGATTCCTGTTCCTAAATGTATTAGGGACATCCTATTTTAAATATATATATTTTTGGCTGGACCGCAGAGGGCCAGCCCTACAAACGCAAAAGTCTGTCACTGAGTGAGTGAGTAATGAAGTTACAGGATTGGTCGGCTGACTGCTAGAGCTTTCTCATTGGTCGTTGCTCTTTCAAAATGAAAAGGCGGAGAACAGTTCTGTGTTTACGTTTTCTAGGGAGCGTGTCAGCGGTTCAATGTAACATTACATAGTGCTGTTGTTGCGCATGTGCTATTGTTTATGTTCGAACATTATGTTGTGCCTCGTATTGTGTTACCGTATAAATTTTCGCCTCGCTTTCCTCCATTTCCGCCATGAACTGACTATCTAGCAGCCACACGTCACTACTGCGGTATGAACCCAAAATAAACAGACTGTGCTGTGATTTAATTGCAATAAACAGATCAAAATAATGCCGAAATAACAACATAATGATGTCGATTTGTAAAAAGACATAATCCATGCTTTGTCAAGTCTGTCCGCAACACAACAAGCAAACAACTTTTAAAATGCTTGTTTTCTGAACGGAGGTCGGATCGATCAATGCCAGGCTATGATAACATTGTAGCTACGCCATCAACACTCAACATAACGTCATCTAGGCATAAATACAGCAGCGACGTTGTTGTAAACGGATCAAAGTCTGCCGAAATAACTACATAACGATGCTGATTAGTAAAAAGTCTGAATTCATGCTTTGTCAGGTCTGTCTGCCAGACGACAAGCAAACAACTTTTAAAATGCTTGTTTTCTGAATAGGGTTCGGATCGATCAGTGGCAGGCTACGTTAACATTGCAGCTGCTCCATTAACACTCCATCCAGGAATAAATACAGCAGCAACAACGTCAGTGATGACAGCGGGGATATCTCAATGCTGATAAACTTTCGCAACGTATGTATATATTGAACACCACTTATATGATGAATGCTTTTGATACACATGCTTTCATAAAATACTGAAATACTTTTAACCTTGTATAAAATGTATAATATACTGAGTAGTAAATGTTACCATTTACTATTACTGAATGTAATTTGCTTCATTATAAGTTGGCTTTCAATCAAACATTAATATATAAGTGGAAAAAACTGTTCATAAAACATTATAGACATGACCACTGACTATTTGTATAAAAATGTAGCCACAAATTCACAGACTTAACCATATACGGTCCAGCCATATACTCGGTTTTGACCGAGTCTTGTTGTATATTAAATGTATATATGTGCTTTTCTTAATATGCATTTATATGTAACATAACTTGTTATGTGTGAGTTTAATGTTTCACCGGGATTATTATGTGACTATCATGTGACCAGAGTGTGTGCATTTAAAGATGTCGTCTCTCTATATACAGCTAACTCTGAAGAAGACATTGCACTTAAAGCAGCAGTGGGTAGAATTGGAGCAAATATGATTAAAGAAAGTTATTTTTATCTTGGGCGGCTGCGGCTCAGAGGATAGAGCAGGTCGTTCACCAATCGGAAGGTCGGTGGTTCGATTCCCTGCTCCTCGGGTCACATGTCGATGTGCCCTTGAGCAAGACACTTAACCCCAAATTGCTCCTGAAGGCTGTGCCATTGGTGTGTAAATGAGTATTTAGATTAGATCCTGATGGGCAAAGTTGGCACCTTACATGGCAGCCTCTGTCATCAGTGTATGAATGTGTGTGTATGAACGAGTCAATGCTGACATGTAGTGTAAAGCACTTTGAGTGGTCAGAAGACTAGAAAAACGCTATATAAAATGCGTCCATTTACCATTTTAGTCCATAAAACGGTCACTATATCCTGACAGTAGTGCATGAGACAGGTAATCTGAAAAAATAAATGTGCCTCTGTGTCCTCTGGTGTCCTCCGGTGCTCCTAATGGCATCTGCAAGATTTCACAGACCAGAGGAAAACAACCAATCAGAGCCGAGCTGGAGCCTTGCCGTCTCTGAGCAGCTGTCAATCACTCCTATGCCTATTTCTCGCCTAAAATGTTTTCAGAAACATCTTGTAGTGTATTGTTTAGCTGTAAAATGAGAAGGTTTGTGACCCGGCAGCCATGTTGAGATCTGTTGAGGAAATACCAAACACCGCCCACCAACCGGAGCACAGCCAAGATTGTTAAAGCCTGAAAACAGAGCCATGAGGAGGTGCAGAAGTCTAGTTTTCTCTCAGTACACTTGAATTACGATATGCTGAACGTTTATTATGGAATTTTTTGCCCAATGATGCCAAAAACTTTCTGCCTACTGAAGCTTTAAAGGAGCTACAGTGTGCGGACCTTTGCTTATGTTTTCATTGCCATCTTCTATTGGTCCAGCACCGGCCTTCAACAGTTTGTATCCAATGTACACCAAAAATATTTATTTTAGGGGCAATGTACTAAAAGCCCTATTATATAAGGCCCAGCTTTTTCCATACAATAATGGTAACACATGCATTATATTGTTAGTTTCCTTATATTGACACTGTAACATAAATCATGACAATTGTCCTTTAAACAGTATTGATTTCTTATTTAAATCCTTGCTGTTCCTGGCCTGAAGGCGAGTTTAAAGCATTTTCCTATTGTCATTCTTTTGCAATAGAAGCAAAATAGAAATTATTGTTGCAAAAATATCTAATTTTACTTAATAACTGCATCATACTGCAGCTAAAAAACATTTCTGTGTTTCATTTTTGGAGAAACAAATGGTAACAGCTGCACACGCACACGTCTGAGAGCACTGGAGTGTTTATTTCTTCAGGGATTCCTTCTGAGCCAGATCTAATCTATGTAAGAGGATGGATTAGGTTATAGATTATTAATCTAAAGATGGATGGGGATGATGAACTGGTCGAGCCTCTGTGTTTTGGCTCTGCCACTGTGAATGCTGGGAAATTGATCTGCAGGTCGCTGCTTGGTTCACCCTGGTCTATCATGGAAGGGACATGACGCTGTGCCTCCGGGGAGCATTTCTTCATGTCCCGGAGAGCGAGAGAAGAACCGCCTTGTAACGTCTATGCTACAGCCTGCAGAGTTCAACACCAACTTCTAATTGTCACAAAATGAAAGATGAGGCATCACGCGCTGATCTTTTTTTCACCTTGTTAGTCAACATCCCACAGAAAGCAACTTTATTGCCTCTTTAAATGCCATTGAGCCACTTGAAATGTGGTTTTCATGAGCAATCCTCATTCTAAGCACTTTTTCTCATTGTGGCAGCTTTATTGTCTGTAGTAATGGAAGCAAGAGAACAGTTTCATTTACAACCCCAGGTTGTTTGAAGGAGGAGTGGACTACAATGAGCTGGGACCTCACTCATGGGCGCATGCATATGTTTGTTTGTGGCAAGGTCGTTATTTTCAGCTGTAAACATTTAGGGGTTTTAGTTTCTTTTTAATAAGATGCAAATTGTGTCACAATTCTAAATTCATGAGTTCTAAATATGTGCTACATACATATGACCATAGAATTATAAGGTTCTCTGACTTCTGACTGAGTAGTTTACATAATGTCTGGTGCACACAAGAGGACTTTCAAATCTTAACTCATTTTAAAAACGGTGCTCAAGCACACCTAAATTTCATCTCAGCACCTCTAAAAAGTAATTATCAAACCCTACAGTATAAAACCGCAGACATAACTGTCTTAAAGAGGCTGTAGGCTGCTCAGACTTAAAGCAAGAGTGACACTATTGGTATCTTATGAAACTATAACACCTAAAGAATCCACTGGTACCAACCATTACATGTCAGCGTGCCAGGAAGCATGACAAATAACACTCCAAATTTAGGCTAAATTCTGGCAATTCTGTTTTTTCTTTACATAAGTAAAGACATTTCCACCATAACTTGATGCAGAAAAGGCAGAGATTGGTGCATAAAAAAATTCACCAGAATGCAGGAAATGAAGTGCTTGACCCCCCCCCCCTACACATTCTCATTAGGGGCTGAACTCTGGTGGACAGAATCCCTTCTTTTATTAACACAAGTCTTTTATGCTGAAATATTTGCAGGAGTGTTGTGGAAAATGCAGTGACTTGCACGGCTCCATAAATTAATTGAGTACCGGCTTTTAATTGTAGATTATTACTATTACTTACAAATGAGCTCGCGCTTCTTAACCTTTTTCTGTCTAAAATAAATATAAGTGACATTTAGAAGAAATGCATAATGAAAGGCAAACTCTATATAGAAAGAAAGGGCTGGCAGCAGCAGCGCTGCAGCAGAGACGCTGTCGATGTGGACACCACACACGTGAGAGAAGCAGCAGTTCAGGGAGGTAGCCATCACGCACTGCTCATGCATTCAGTGTGGCCCGGGTGTAAGAGGCCTTGCTCTGAGCGCTCAACTCATAATGCATCTGTTTGATAAGGTTAGAAGCTTGATCTCAGTTCTTTGATACAGAAATGAATTACCTCATCAATATGTAAATCAAGTTAGACAAGCCATCCATCCATATTTGGAGACGTTTCCAAAGGTATTTCTTTACATTTGAGGTCTAAGCAAAACTAGGCTAAGCTTACTGCCTGGCTTCAAAACAGCATCACTGATGTCTTGTCTGACTGCACATAAAAAAGAAGTCTTGGTCAGGTTAGCAACAACAGGTGGCGAGCTTGTTATTTTTCACACATTCCTTCCTTGAGCAATGGAGGCATATTTTAATCTGCATCTGCTCAGTGCAGCGTGATCACACGTGTTGTGTGTTGTGTGTAACAAGACTCGGTCAAAACCGAGTAAATGGCTGGACCGTATATGGTCAAGTCTGTGAATTTGTGGCTAAATTGTTATACAAATAGTCAGTGGTCATGTCTATAATGTTTTGTTAACACTTTTTTCCACTTATATCTTAATGTTTGATTGAATGCCAACTTATAATGAAGCAAATGACATTCAGTAATAGTAAATGGTAACATTTACTAGTTAGTATATTATACATTTTATACAAGGTGAAAAGGTATTAGCATTACATAAAGTATGCAAAAACTGTACATACCGAAAGTTTATCAGCGTTGAGATATCCCCGCTGTCATCACTGACGTTGTTGCAGCCGTATTTATTCCTAGATGGAGTGTTGATGGAGCAGCTCCAATGTTATCATAGCCTGCCACTGATCGATCCGAACTCAATTCAGAAAACAAGCATTTTAAAAGTTGTTTGCTTGTCGTCTTGCGGACAGACCCGACAAAGCATGAATTCAGGCTTTTTACTAATCAGCATAATTATGTAGTTATTTCGGCACACTTTGATCCGTTTACAACAACGTCGCTGCCGTATTTATGCTTAGATGACGTTATGTTGAGTGTGGATGGAGAAGTTACAATGTTAGCATAGCCTGGCATTGATCGATCCGAACTCCGTTCAGAAAACAAGCATTTTAAAAATTGTTTGCTTGTTGTGTTGCGGACAGACTTGACAAAGAAAGAATTCGGTCTTTTTACAAATCTACATCGTAATGTCATTATTTCGGCATTATTTTGATCCGTTTATTGCAATTAAATCACAGCACAGTCTGTTTATTTTGGGTTTATACCGCAGTAGCGACGTGTGGCGTGCTAGATACAGTCAGTGCAATGGTTCCTGTAATGGAAATGGAAGAAAGCGAGGCGAACATTTCCTTTGCGCTTGGGTAACTTAAACGAACATAAACAATAGCACATGCACAACAACAGCACTATGTAATGTTAGATTGAACCGCTGACACGCTCCCCAGAAAACGTAAACACAGAACTGTTCTCCGCCTTTCATTTTGAAAGCGCAACGACCAATGAGGAAACTCCAACAGTCAGCCGACCAATCCTGTAACTTCATCACTCAGTCAGTCACTCACTCACTCACTCACTCAGTGACAGACTTTTGCATCTGTTGGGCTGGCCCTCTGCGGTCCAGCCAAAAACAGCTAGAGAAGGTGTTCTCTGATAACCTGTGGCACTCGCACCTGTAGCACCCTGATCACGTCTCCCCCATCCCTGTGCTTTTAATGCATTTTTCAGTAGTATTCAAGTAAAAGGGCTGCCTCCCATCTCTTGGCCACTTTATATGGAGACCACTACATTTATTAATCAAGGTGAAGTCCAAAACCACCAAACCACCGAGGAAAGCTCAAGCAGCAGGGATTAAAAAGTGGCTGCGCGCCGAGCATTCAGAGAGAGGATGTTCAAAGTGTAGATAAGACTACATTTTTATCCTCTATTGATTTGGTCTGTTCCAATCACATAAATTCATTTTTTTTGTTCTTTCTGATTGAGAGAGACTGTCATTTGGATTATTTTTTTTCTTTATTTGAAATGAAGATACATCCCAAATTCACGCTGTTCTCATAAAATATTGTGCAGAAAAACAGAAACCAAGACAGCAGCATTCCTCCTACTGTAAATGTTTCATCAAGCAGTCAAAGAAATGTTAATACTAGTAATTATAGTAATGATATTGAAATCCCCCCTCCAGCCAGTGTTACTTCGTTCTTTCTCAAACAGAGAATGAGGGTGTGGTTAATAGTCAGATGTAATTCATTACCATGGCAACCAGATTACTTTCTTTTCAATCCAGTTTAGATGAAACCAGCTACAGTAGCTTGGAAAACATCCATCCATCCATCCATCCATCTATCCATTTTCTTCTGCTTATCCAGAGCCGGGTCGCGGGGGCAGCAGGCTTAGCAGGGAATTCCAGACTTCCCTCTTCCCAGCAACATTTTCCAGCTCTTCCTGGGGGACCCCGAGGCGTTCCCAGGCAAGACGAGATATATAATCTCTCCAGCGTGTTCTGGGTCTACCCCAGGGCCTCTTACCAGTTGGACTTGCCCGGAAAACCGCCAAAGGGAGGCGTCCAGGAGGCATCCTGATCAGATGTCCGAACCACCTCAGCTGGTCCCTTTCAACAGGAAGGAGCAGCGGCTCTACTATGAGCTCCCTCCTGATGTCTGACCTCCTCACCCTATCTCTAAGGCTGAGCCCAGCCACCCATACGGAAGAAGCTCATTTCGGCCGCTTGTATCCGCGATCGCATTCTTTCGGTCACTACCCAGAGCTTATGACCATAGGTGAGAATTGGAACCTAGATGGACTGGTAAATCGAGAGCATTGCCTTCCTGCTCAGCTCCCTCTTTTCCACAATGGTCTGGTACTGCGCCCGTATAACTGCAGACGCCACACCGAACCGCCTGTCAGCTAGCTATGAGCTATATTAAGTGAGTGTGAGCCGGGCTGACACACAGCTTACAACCTCGCAGCTAAACTAATTGATGCGGTGGAGAAAGAAAGAAAGGGCTGGCGGCAGCAGCAGCCCTGCAGCAGAAATGCTGTTGGTGTGGACACCACACACGCGTGAGAGAAGCAGCAGTTCAGCGAGGCGGCCACCACGCACTGCTGACATGCCTAGTGTGGCCCGGCCGTAACTCACCCAGTCGGGTGAACTGGGGACTCAGTTGTCTGTTTTGCGCATACACTGCAACTGGCGATAAATGATGATTTAACCTGTTGTGTACCTTATCATTGCAGCTTGGAAGCTTGTTAGGCACTACAACCTCAGCACCGCTGCATGCAATGGACTAATCTTGTCAGTTAACGATTAATGATCCGTTAACGAGGGTTGGCTATCGGTCAAAATTCAAAATTAGCATCCCCAATGTAAACATGTTCTAGTAGAAACCAAAAATACAAGTATGAACCTGAAAATGAGCATGATATGACTTCATTAAATGTATGAACTGGCCCTTGTTTTGAGGGAATAGATTTTTAATTTACGGTATATATTTTTAAATAAGATGTTTAATTTAGCTAGTTGTAGTCATGCTCCAGATGTGTGGTATGCACACTGCTGCCAAAGGGAAGAAAGAAAAACAGCGCTAATACTATAAGCAGGTGGACATCTTTTTTCTTTCTTTCTGTGATTTTATGGGACAAGCATCTGCTGAGTAGACATATCTCCAGATCCATGAAATGTTACACCTGACATCAGTCAATATTTTTAGTAAAAAGAAGTAGGCATTCCATCTTTTTCCAACAGCTTTATATCCAACACTGTGTCCTCTGGGATAATATCTGTCTTGTTTTGGACATTTTGTTTCAGCATTTGATTTGAGCCAGTTCTCTCCTTAACTCTGATGTGTTATTCCCATTGAACTTCAATGTGGAGTGTGAAAACTTTCAGAGTTGTCTTTCCATCTGTTGCTTTCTGACATGTCAAAATCCCAAGAAACACCCCAGAGTGACCTGGTTATTGAAAACTATACTCCAGAAAATGGGCTTTAGCGTAAGCTATAAGAGTAAGTACAATTCTAAGAGGTGTAATATTTGAAATGATTACGGATAGATTTTGTTGCCAGTACATGTGTCAGACAGTAAGACACATCAACTAATTTATGTCTCAAATTCACACCATTCTCTTGGAAATGGGAGAAAAAACTGAAAGCTACTCATTTAAAATTTGTCCCTCTTGTATCAACTCTGTGGACGTGCTGTGGATGTCGTTTTGAGAGGGAAAAAAAGCATTATCAGCCCAATAAAAACAATTCATCATTCAGCTGACACTCCCATGCAGTTCAGTGACAGAGGATCCTATTTCAGCTGTGGTCAATGGCAGGGGTGCCCCTTCGCTATTACACAGATCTTCCATTATTTATTCAAGGTAGCCTGCCGTGAGCAGTGAATATGTTGGCAGGGCTATCTCTCACTGAGGCAGGCTGATAAATAGACCTTATCCAAGTGTTCCATCAGACACCAGGTGAGCTCCCACCCGAGCCCATCCCTCTGCACTTCTCTATGGGAGACCCCCTCAGTGTGTGCCATTTATCTTTGCTGTCTCTCTCTCAAACTGTAGCTCATATGAATTGCCCAGTCCACAAGTTCTTCATATTGCTAACTGCCCACTATAATGATGCTATTATTAATGAATGTGTTTTTATCGTTTGGAGAAACGGGTTGTAAATATTGTGTAAAAACTATGCAACTCTTCCACAGTCTCACCTGTTTAAGTGTGTCTTATGAAAGAAGTTGTCATGAAGTAATGTTACCGCTCTAACTGTAGTATAATGCTTAGTGTTGTATTGTAATGCTATGTGTAATGCAATGCTAATGGAGGTTTCTTGATGAAACCAAATATAGAAACTAGGGCTGTCAAAGTTAATGCGATAATAATGCTTTAACGCAAATTAATTTTAACGCTGCTAATTTCTTAATTTTTTTCCGGAGGGTGTAGCAGTCTCAGTTTTAAAGTTAGACTGAAGATACTGGCATCATATGGAATCCATTGGTACAAACCATGTCATACTAGCTTGTCGAGAAGGAGGCGAAATAATGCTTCAACCTTACGCTAAATTTTGGCGAGGAAAAACTGGCATGACTATTTTCAAAGGGGTCCTAATGGGTTCTATAGGTACCTACGAGTCTCCCCTTTACAGACATGCCCACTTTATGATAATCATAGTCAAGTCAGCACACTGACACACTGACAGCTGTTGTTGCCTGTTGGGCTTGAGTTTGCCATGTTATGATTTGAGCATATTTTTTATGCTAAATGCAGTACCTGTGAGGGTTTCTGGACAATATTTGTCATTGTTTTGTGTTATTAATTGATTTACAATAATAAATGTATACATACATTTGCATAAAGCAGCATGTTTGTCCACTCCCATGTTGATAAGAGTATTAATACTTGACAAATCTCCCTTTAAGGTACATTTTGAACAGATAAAAAATGTGCAATTAATTCGCGATTTATCATGGACAATCATGTGATTAATCGCTACTAAATATTTTAATCAATTGACAGCCCTAACAGAAACACAGCCCTGTCTCCTAAAAAATAGAAAAGAGGTACCACAAATATGTTGATAATGACAGTCCGTGGAAGTCCGCGTAGGAGAAAATACAATTCCATCAAAATGTAATTGAGAATTTAGTTTAGTTGTATGGGAACATCATTTTGTAGGAAACAGGCTTGGGTCTTTGCAGTGTGTTTCTGTATCTAAATGCTGCACGTTTTCAAATTGATGATGATTTTTCTATTTGCATGTTCTTTATTAAGTTGCAGAGCACCAAGCTTTCAGGATCATCATAGTATTTCAAAAGCTCTGCCACGATCAGAGCTCCAATGAGGTCAATGACTGTACTGCTATCCTTTTCTCCCCGAGTGGCTTTGACACATCGTCACACTGCTGTGCTCTGTCACAGAGACTGGCATGTGAAACTGTTCTCTGAGCTCCCACTGAGAGTCTTTTAGTGTTCCTTGATTTTGATTTTTGTCCTGAATGGCTCAGCCCCTAAATTTAATTTTGGATAATAAAAAGCTTACAGTAACTTGTAAGACCCAGATGGTGCATCGCCTGAAATGCATCCATGTATTATTTCATCACCTTCTTTTTCAGTGTCTTCAATTTTTTTTTTATCATAGCATCTTAATACCATGTGAAGTGGTGAGGTTTGATGAAAGCAAAGACCAATCATAAATAATGAAGCCATTACAGAGCTTAATTAAAGTCATAAACATTTTATGTTTTTATGACAACAACACATCGATTGTTATGAGGTTGACTTTACGACTGATTTGTTACAGGGTTGATTTTATGGTTAAACATCAATGGGTCCCAGCTAACATAAATTGCTGTTCATCAGTTGATACTAAGACTAAAATATTGCACTCTTTGTCCAGATCTTGAGCAATGAGTCACAGAGCAGCTTCGACAAACTGCTGGCATGTTCTTGTCTCCTCAAGGCCACATTTTGTGTCAGTGCTGTGCTCCCTGACAGCATCTGTGGTGAGCTACAGTCTGCTGCACTTATTACAACCAGTTATTTCTCCTCTGCTCGATCAGTAAGCAGAATGTACGATTGTGGTATGAAGGCGCAGTCTTAATTTAAGGCCTGCACAGTTAATGGAAAAACTCCAGCTTAGATCAATTCCTTATCATAAAAAACACAGGGGCAAGGAAATATAGGACACTTTGACAGTAGCTACACAACATTGCTGATGGAGGATATAAAGAATGCATGTTACATATTGTTACTTATTCCTTGAGACAAAGTGGGTGGGAACTCACCATTTGTGTACTGTACATGCTCATTACGCTCAGCCCAAATACTGATGACATCATGCACATAAAAAACACTTTTTTAGGCTCTGGAAAAGTTTCACAAATATGAAACCTTTGAAGATAAAAAATAAATAAATCGTAATACAAAGAGTAATAATTGACCTTGTTTGCAGTTGAAGTTGTGCTGTCATCAGTTTTACAGATGTTTTTTTTATAATGGAGGTCTACGGGGAAGATTCTTACCTTAGTTAGTTACTTACCTTGAGTGGCCACTTTAACAATTTGGCAGCAAAGCTGAGTGGCAGCCATGGACTGTATATAAGAAGTGGACGTAGTCACCGTGACGTCACCCATTGGTTTGTGGACTATGGTTTTGAAGCCTTGAGTTCGGTATTTTGGCCGTCGCCATCTTGTTTTTTTGCAACCAGAAGTGACACAAAAGGCTGGAGCTAAGTAAACCGGACACTGAATAAGACAGTTTTAGGGGATAGCAATGTTACAATTAACTTTCATGAACTGAAAACACATTGTGAAAGGGTTAAAGTTCTAATACGAAAACATGGACTCCGTGGTCGACCTGTCAATCACAAGTTAGCCATGCTGTTATGACCCTGAGTCATTTTGTGGTGGTGGGTTAGCTGTCTTTCTGCTCCTTCTCCTTCTCCTCCTGTGTGTGTGTGTGTGTGTGTGTGTGTGTGTGTGTGTGTGTGCGTGCGTGCGTGTGAGTGTCTTGAGTGATGAGAAACAGATGCTGCCTGGTGATTGGTCCATTCAAGGAGATTGCTGCCTGGTGATTGGTCCACTGGATGACATCAACCTTTTTAAGCTCCAGCTGACAGCACCTCTTCCCTCTTCACCTCTACCACTCCAAACAAAGCCAGCAACTAGTCTGTGTATTTGAGAACTGATATAAGTAGGAACCGTGGCTAAGTGTGTTTTCTTTTGAGAGTTTGTTGGTAATAGAAATTGTTAAACTGTTTGATTAACAAACTAGTTTTTTTGTCACTGTAAATATAGTGCACTTTTAAGCAGTTTTGTTAGGAGTGAGAAGCCCTTTTCGTTTTGATGGTAGGAGCTCAGGTTAGAGACTTGTCTTTTGTTTAACCTTTTATTTTGGTTTAGGGAAGTTTTAGATGAAAAAAAGTGATATTTGTTTGTTGTTTGGGGCATGGCTCAACTCTGAAGCTGAAAATAAACTGCTCTTTATGTGTTCTGAAACCCTGTGTAGCTGGCCTTACTTGAGAGTGGGAAGAGTGGCAGTCACACGTCGTGTTATGTCTAGGCTCCCCTAGACCGGGGGCATAACACCATGCCATAAAGCATACCCTGCTTTATGGTCTATTTGACTCTAAATGGCACCATAATTTACTAAATGAACATCATGCTATAGAAGAAGATTTGAAACTAGCGATTGAGGCCATAAACTCATGTTTACAATGTTTACTGAGGTAATAAATCAAGTGAGAAGTAGGCTCATTTTCTCATAGACTTCTATACAATCAGACTTCTTTTTGCAACAAGAGGAGTCGCCCCCTGCTGGCCATTAGAGAGAATGCAAGTTTAAGGCACTTCCATATTGGATTCACTTCTCAGGTTGCCGCCTGGTGGCATATCCAGCTCTCTTAATAAATCCATGGGTGGCACCAACCAAACACTGCTTTATGCTTTTGCTGATGTCATCAAAGACAAGTGAAACCAAGTATGTGGGATTGTTTTAGGCTTAATATGCCACATTAAATATTTGTTTGTTTGTAATGATTAAAATGACCTTTGTTGGCAAAAAGGTGAGGAATATAGAGAGGAAATAATGCTTTCAGAATCAAACATACATACAGCTATACGAATGATCATATAAACGTTAAAAAAATGTTCATAGTGTGTTAGAAAATAATCTTTATAATCTTGGTTGTACTGAAAATGATTACTAATAAAATAGTTGCCTGTTTTTTGGTGAGAGACATCCCTGAATGGAGTGTGGTTCTGCCCAGGCTGATTGTTCAGTAGATTGAAAGGCCTATATTAGGGGTTGTTCTTTTCTTTCTCTGAGAGAAGGATGTTGGTTTAAGGTTTTAAGATATCTACTGCTGAGACTTCAGCCACCACATACTGATTTTTTTTATGTAAGAAAGGACAACATAAGGAAGCTCTGGTCCTTAAGTATCGAGAGAACTATAATCAGAATACTTTATCAGTCTTTTGTTCAGTCAATTTTATGTCTTTTCATGCTTTGTTGGTTTTACTACACAGAAATGCCCTTACCTATACGAGTGTCCAGGTCAGTAAGATCATAAGGGCAAAGCAGATAAAGACTGCCAGAGTATCATGACAGACAGGCTCTGCATAAGGTTCAGCTTATTTTATACTCGGACGATTTATCCATGAACAATTGAATTGCTCCCTCTCCCCACTGGTATTCACCACTGCCTGCCCAGCATAAGGTTAAATGGATATAAACACTCATGAATCCCATCAGCCATCAAATTACTTAGGATGTATGCATGTGGAGCTGTACCTTGATATAAATTGCATTTATTTATCTTTAACTGCTTGTTTACCTGCATTATTCTATCTGCTGAAAATCAATTACCCCCAGGGACAAATTAATAGTAAAGTAAATTAATTGAATACTACATAATGTAGGAACTAAACTAAACTATGGAACAAGTTACCCCCTGACATACGCACTGTCACTGACCTAGTACTTTTTAAATCTAAGCTCAAGACCTTTTTATTTAGATTGGCTTTTAATACCTAGTAGCGCTGTGACATTTTCCCTATGCTTTTATGTACCTTTTTATGATTTTATGATATTTTATGTTTTTATTCCTGTTATTTATTGTTGTTAATGTGAGGCACTTTGAGTGCCTTTTGGTAATTGTAAAGGGCTATACAAATAAATGTTGATTGGTTGATTGATTGATAATGGAGGTGAACTGCATTAAGTCTGCGGTGCTCCAAACATTGAACGATGCCATTTCAATCTTTTAAGTCATTAAGAACATTTAATAAAAGGACACAATAATGTAGTTGTATGCAGCTATAAGGACATTTTAAATTAAGTAAATGTACAGTAGTAATAGTAGTAGTTTCTATATTGTCATTTTCTGTTTAAACAGCACATATATCCACTTAAAACTGCATTATACAGTGTTATTAATCATTTATTACATGTGTATATTCTGCTTATAAGTGCTAGGTGGACTTCAAGTGTTGGTGAAAAATTCACATTTCAGAATTAATGTCCCAATTACTCAGGATAAACCACAGACTTCACTGTGAACACTTATCATTAAGAACTACTTTCTAAGCATTTATAACCACCAGTTCTCTCATCATTTACATTTTGGGGAATGTAATATGTATGAGTATATACAGTCAAAGCCAGGGTTGGTAGTCTAATCAAAAACAGTTTTTGTTATATTTGTTGAAATTCTCTTTACATCCCAACAGCAATCAATTAATCAAATGCTCTGACTAAAAGAGAAAAAAATCCGGTATCTGTGGCTGAACTGTAATAAACCCGTCCAATCATTTCATTCAGGCTGAATGGAAGGCTACCTGCCTGTCTACCTACCTACCTGCCTGTCTACCTACCTACCTACCTACCTGCCTACCTGTCTGCACTCATTGCGCGTCACCGGAGTCTTCCACAAGCTGCTAGCTTGACAGCTGTGAGTACTGACAATAGTCATGTTGGTTGTTTACGTTCATAATGATAATTTTGGGGGAGTGGCTTTGGAGGGAGGCCTGAAGGGACGGACTGTCAGTGTTGCCAACTTGGTGACTTTCTCTCTAGATTTAGGGACTTTTGGAGCTAATGCTGCTAGCTACTTTCATTGGAAAAGAGTTGGCAACACTGGGCTTGTTTTTTTTAACATGGATCATTTTTCAAATCTAGCGTACTCTAGCTAGTTTCTCGACATTACCAACCCTAGCTTTAAATGGTTAAAATGTTCAGATAATTTAACCTCTCTGTTATATTATCTGGCAAAGGTCAGATCAGAAGTATAGAGTTGGCTGGTTTATAGCACGAGCTAATGCTGCTTTGTGCTTAAAACCATTTATTCATTTTGACCATCCATGAGGTCAGTGGTATGGTGACAGCCAATGACATATTGAGCTCACTAGGTCGGTGAAGTTGTTTCCTGGCTATTGACACACGGTGGGGTGACTGGGATTGATGCTTTTGTGTTGCCAGATCAATAATGGTGATTCAATGAGAAGTGTTGAGGCCGTGCCCCATGGCCTTAACACTTCTCATTGAATTATTGAATTATGGTAAATTAACGCAATTAAATGTATGAGAGTAGTAATCAAGGAACCATACTCAGAGAGACATTTTAGGGAGGTTAAAATCACACTGTCCCAGTATTTGGTGTACATACTGAATATTTCACATACAGCATGCATGGACATGTATGTCTTTGCCCAGGGCAAATTTTCCTCCACAGCATATCATTTCAGAATCACAAAACCTTTTCGCACGTTGCGAAAGGTGCATAAATAAAGTAAAAGAAGTATACCCTGAAGGCCACATAAGTGTTCCAATGTGGCAGGATTGGAAAAGATGGTTCCTGTGGTGGAATACCATCAGTGTCAGACTTGTTTCTATGGCCAACGATTAATGTTGTAAATATGCAGGAATTTGTTTTCGTTGGCAGACATATTGGCAGTTCAGCATTATCCTCAACAACCACAAAATATTAAATTATTATGACAGGGTAACCCAGACTTCATACTCTGAGCTGTTTTAGCTGATAGACATTACAGCGATGTCATAAAAGAATATTGTTACCAGCACTGGATGACTAACCAGGCTGCAATAGTATTCACTTTGGTGCTATATTTACCTGTATTTCAACACTAATGTAGGCAATCCTTTTCTAAGCAACGCTTCTTTCCACAATAAATATCTACCAAGTGGACACAAGCAGCGACTTGGATTAAAAGTATGCATCCATCCACAATTAATACATCTATATTCAAATTTATTATAGATTCCTCTCAGCCCATTAGGGGCTCCTTATGAGCTCTTCATTTGGGACAACTCAAGGCATTGAAGCATGTGTGTCATTGTTGGAGAATGCATGTATATATAGTGTGAATGCATGTGTGTATGTGTGTGTGGGGGAAGCGAGAAGCCCAAGAGGAAAATCGTGTTAAAGGGAGGCGAATGGGCGATCTGACAAATGGTAGAGGCCAAGTGTTCTCTACTTCCACCCTGAGGCAAGTGTTACGTCAGTTAAGAAAGGGTATGCCTCTTCTCTCCCTGCGTCGCACTCTCTCACAGTTCCTGTTTATCTCTCCTTGCTACTGTATCTCTCCCTCTCACACACACATAAACTGTTATTATTAGAAATGTGAAGTTACACTGTGAAAAGGGCCACTCCGGGGACGATTTCTTAGATTCTGCATCAGCCTACTCACTTAGTGGTAAAACAGAACAGCATTGATGAAACAGAAATCACAGAGTTTGTGTGTTTTTTCTGTATGTGTGGGTGTGTGTGACTGAGGTGTGATTTATTTGTATGTTGGCTTGTAATTTGTAGCAGCCATCCATGCTAGACATTTATATGTAGACCCTATAAGCTCTTTAATCACGTGGTTTATATTATTTATATCCTTCTGTTGTATGCTCTTTAAACAGATATGCAAATAACAGAACGCAAATATTTGTGTGGAAACACATTTGGAGCTGTGTTTTCACACCTTTCTGTCAGAGACGAGCAGCAACTACCACGGCTGGAGGCCACTGTGGAAGTACCTGAAGTGCAATGTCGCAATGCCATAGATGCTGGCTCCAAAACATCTCTGGCTCCAATTAATTCCCATTCAAAAAGCATCAACTTCTCTCTACAAATTAAATTTTGTCCTTGAGTCATTATGGTCTCAATCCCTAAATTTAGGGCCTCTATTAAGTGTGCTGGTGGTCATTTTGGAAATTATTGGTTCGTTAATAAGATTTTATGTAAATGATGATGAAATTTAATGTCTGCCATTTGGATGTTGATTGACAGCTGTGATTGACAGTTGGCTCGCCTGCTGCTCTCCCCACTCTGACTCGGACTTTCAGATCCTTTGTTTAAATAATTGGCTACACAATACTTTTTCTCCAAAACTACAGTTCTGCTGTGTTTGTGGTTAAATTGGGGCTAGTCAGAATGTTTTTGGCATCATTTGGCAAAAAATCCATAATGACCTTCCAGTATATTGTAATTCAAGTGTTCTGAGAGAAAACTAGACTTCTGCACCTCCTCATGGCTCTGTTTTCAGGCTTTAAAAAATCTAGCCTGTAACGGAAGACTTGCCAATCACAGGTCATTCAACGGAGGCAGCTGTCAATCACTCGCGAACTCCGATCAAACGGTCAAACTAGGCAGCGCTGATCAAATAGGAATCAATATTCTGTTACTGTAATGCCTATTTCTCACATCTTGTAGTGTACTGTTTAGCTGTAAAATGAGAAAATTTGCTAATTTTACAGCTAAACAGTACACTACAAGATGTTTCTGAAAACATCTGAGGAGAGAAATAGGCATTACAGTAACAGAATATTAATTCATATTTGATCAGCGCTGCCTAGTTTGACCGTTTGATCGGAGTTCTCAAGAGAGAGAGAGAGAGAGAGAGAGAGAGAGAGAGAGAGAGAGAGAGAGAGAGAGAGAGACGGCAAGGCTCCAGCTCGGCTATGATTGGTTATTTTCCTCCGGTCTGTGAAATCTTGCAGATGCCATTAGGAGCACCAGAGGACACAGAGACACATGATTTTTTTCAGATTACCTGTCTCATGCACTACTGTCAGGATATAGTGACCTAATCATATTTGCTCCAATCTCTCCTACTGCTGCTTTAAGGAGTTACACTAACAACACCCACAAAGGATGCTGTCACGCAACATTTTGCTAAGTTTAATGTTGCTTGAGAGTAATACCTTTCCTTCGTTCACAGTTTAGCTAACGCAGCTAACGTTAGCCTATGGTCTGTATTTAGACCGATTCAACAGAATTGCATTGCTAGGCATTCACATACAGTACAGCAGGAAATAAACTGGGACACATTTGGAATGTTTACGTTTACAACTGTGACATGGTCTATACCAGGGGTAGCCAACACGGTGCCCATGAGCACCTGGTCGCCTGCAGGGCGCATTGAGTCGCCCGTAGGCACATTCTAAAAATAGCACGAGTCACCGGTAGAGTTGTTCGGTCAAAGCATTTTTTCCTGAGGCCAGCGTATTTTTTTAATTCTTTGCAATGGGAGCACCTCATATTTACACTATACTACAAACGGCAGCTGCGTGACATGCTGAGCATCTATACTGCACTGAGCGCTGCATGTTTGACATTTTTTTCTGGCCACCGAGAGCTGAAAAATGTTCAACTTTGGATAAAACGTTACGCTCATCACTGTGACTTTTTACCTAGCCGTAAAATCACAGTGGAGGAAGGGCGGACAAATACCACCAAAGTAGCCTACTCCTTAAACTGGGATCCATCCAACTTCAGCTCTTGAACCAAACTATAGTAACCTGTTCGCCGAGATGTTTCCTCGCCCACAAAATCTCATGAACCCACATAGACCAGCTGGTCCATTCTCTCTGCCGTACGTGGCCTAGCCTTCCCTTCATCCAGAGCAAGGGCTAGAGCAAGTAGCCTACTTTACCTTGCTTTACCAAAGCTCTCAGCTGAAAAAATGCTGCGCCTCTAAAGTAAAGTGAAAGTGAAATTAATGCACAGGACACAAACAGTGGTCTCCTTGATGAAAGCCTGGTGTTTGTTGGGTTAGGGGTTGTCAGTCTCAAAAAGGTTGGTGTCCCTTGGTATATACTGTACAGTACATTAGCATAAGGCTAGGTCAATCAGCAGGCATATCTCTGTATTTTTGTACATAAAGTGAAGAGGGCATTTAGTTGAAGCTTTTCTGCTGTCTGAGAAGTGTAGATTCATGAGCAGTTTGCTTTACTGTCTTAAGTCATACTGTAAGGTAAGTGTTTCCCCTATATTCATTGTGAATTATGTGCTGCTGCTAAAATTGCATACATTAATCATCACTAATATCCTCTGCTCTGTGCAGGGCTTAGCCTCTCCACACACACACGGAGCAGAGCTGAGGACACACAGGTGAAGTGAAGATAACGTTTGCCATACCGGTTACAAATAGGCTTGGTAGTGAACGACAAGCTAACATGCTGACGGACTCTGTGTTTTTGTGTTTTTAGCTGAGCTAGACCAGAAAATATTTGGTTATTACAGACCAGTGATGTTGTTTTGCCCTCATTGTTCTCCGTGAAGTTTGCTGGAAGTGATGTTGCCCTCGTGTGTGTTATGTGGGGTGAGCACTGCGCCGGACTCCGTTTAAAAAATAACCTTTTAAATGTCTCATTTATTGTCGGCAACCAGTCATACGGTATATTCTTTTTGTTTGTATCAACACCTCCCTGACATAACTTTGACAAAAATAGAATATTTTTAACTAAACCATTTATGCAATACTGTAACTGGCAGGGATTGACCAGTGTTTTCATGAAGCTAGCCTTGGCTTCGGTCCGAGGTAGCGGGGTGTGTTTCCAGAGCAGGAGAGGCAACACCCCACAGTCCTGATTTGGAATAGTAAAAGATGGCACTGACCGTAAGCTGCAGCTCTGCGCTTCAAACCCGCTTCAATGCCAACCAGTAGGTGACATCACACCTCACTACATCCATCCTCATGTACAGTCTGGTCAGAGATCAACAGATTGACAGGCCCATACTAAACAAACAAAAAAAACTACCATGGTTTGCAGCAGTAGGCAGTTAGGCCAAGTATTTTGGGCTGTTAATACTATTTAATGAAGCATAGCATTAGTTCTGGCAGAGCACTGAAGTATTGCTGATTAGCATCAGATGATTTCAATATGCTTCACAATGATTAGCTCATTTACCAATCATTACACTCATGCCAACGGCGCTGGTGCCAAGACACGTGGTTTACACTGTGAAACGACTGGTTAGGTTTATGCAACGGAAGTACTTGGTTTAGAAAAAAGATTATGGTTTGTGTTAAAATAATAACGTAATAACGTAACAACGTAACGTAACAACCATAACAATGTAACATAGCAACCACCCATAGCAGACTTTCTTACATAATGTTACGTCACTTGCTCTGCGCGTCTTTGCTTAGAAATCATACAAAAAAGACGCTCCTTATAAATCCAGAACTTGCCTGAGAATGATCAGGTTTTAAGTTTTCTTCAGTATCAATGTCATCCAGTGATAATTGTCTGTATCCATGGGTACATGGGTACATTGCAAACAAATTAAATTAAGTTAAAAAAAAGGGGCTCAAGTTGTAATTCACAGTATAACTCGTTGAATCCACGGCGACTGATGCCCTCAGCTATCTCTGTTGGAGGGATTATCAAGCTGTTATGGCTGTCAGCAAATTACCTGCTTCCACATCCAGTAGACACAGAAACGGCAAACGGCATCCTCCCATTCCATTCCACCCCCCCCCCCCCCCCCCCCGAGTAATTTTTTGGGTCCACCTGATAAATGTAAGTATTTGTATTCATTTATTTATTTATTTGGGACAGTGCATATTAATCAACATTAATTAAAATGTAAATGTGCCAAGACTGACTCATTTTTCATCAGTACTCTATTAAAATGACCCTATCCCATACCTGCAAAGACAAGGAGTCTAATTACAGTGATGCACATTAAATTTGCATAACATGTTGTGAACATTTAAAAAACAACCTAGCTAGAAAAGGTTCAATAAAATTGTATCTCCATTACTTAACACAGTCCAATTTCATCCAATAAGATGCACTGTTGAAAAAGCTCATTACCAAAGCCAAATGCTCATATCCACAGTGCCATGATCTAGTAATGTGTGCTTCATTTATCACATTGAATTGCCCAATAACGCCAAATTTAAAGTCGCACCAAATACCAAAGTTGGTGTTGGAGTGCGGAATGTACAGTTAAGTGAGCCACAAGTGTGATTGCTCCTAAGCAAGTCTTCCATTCCTTTGCAAAAGTCAAATACTTAATGGTCTTTTATCTTTGTTGGAGCCAACCAATTCCTGTGAAAATTATCTGGGACTTTAGCTTTGTTGATGCTCAAGTGTCTTCCCCAGCCACCAGTTTGAGCATCTGTGCCATTTGGCTTCTTCACCATTTTGGTTTTATATGGGGCCATGACATTGCGGTGAGACTCAACCCTATAGCCTATGTGTGGGTGGTAAAACCAAAACAAGGTAAACCAAAAAGAGCAAAAAGTAGTACAAATGCTGTGCAGACTTTCACATTTCTCATAGCATCATTGAATTCCGTAATATTATCCAAGGTATTGCTTGTTGCATGTTTAACTACATTTATTACACAGCTGGG